>WAAE01005466.1:6557-185576 GCA_013400495.1 Nicator chloris | reverse complement strand
GAGAGGAGAGGAGGAGCAGTGCTCTGCCCTGTTCTTGGGATTGCTGGAGGCTTCTCAAATCCTCATTTCAAAGCCCCCTGAGGCTGCAGGGCCAGTGGGAAACCTCTGCTTCACCCATGCTGTTCCTTTGGACCCTCCACAACATCAGATCCTCTTCTGCTGGGGCTGCTGGGGCTGCAATTTTCAGCCCCTCCTCCCCAGCATCTTGGAACAAAACCCTCTTGTCAGGAGCATGGGTGAAACAGCAGTAAATCCATCAGTCCACCCTCGGGAATGCAGATCCATAAGGCTTCAAACCAACAGGGACTGATTGAATTGTGTCATTTGGCATTTCTCAGAGCTCAGACCAAACAGCCTCTCTAAGCAGCAGCTGTTGCACACCCAGCCCCACTGCAGCTTTTCCTGCAGCTGCACAGCCCCTCGTTCCCTGGCCTTTGGCAGTGGAGGAGCCACCCCAGAGCTGCTCAGGGGATTTGGTTGTCACTGCCACGACTTTGGAAATGGGCATCTCCTGTCCAGGTGCCACTGTCCAGTCTCATCTCCAAGACACTGGATCCTGCTGGGCCATTTCGTGACTTGATGAATTTGGAGGGCTTTTCCAACCTTAATGACTCATGACTTATTGGATCATAAGGAAGCAGATTTCTTTTTCCATTTCACATGCTTCTATAGGGGTTTAATGAGAATAAACTGAAAACATTTGGATTTCAACAGCCAGTGGCTTTGTTTTGGCCTTTTTTTGGCATTTTATTGGTATTTTTCTCTCCAGGAAAACCATCAAAAATTAAAACCTGGCCTTGTCCAAGCCTTTTTAAAACCATGAGCAGATTTCCATGCCTTGGTGCTTTTTCTTTCCTTCTACCCCACCTTGGCACTTGTGGTTTTGTTTTGTACAGGGGGCACAATGAGCATTTATCCATCAGAGCCCCAAGGCTGGAAGTGCCTGGGATGAGGGCAGTGACTTGGCACTCACAGCTCTTGGCCCCGTGCTGAGCTGGCACCTGGGTGCATTTCTCTGCCAGGTAACCCCTGGCAAATTTCTTTAACTCCTGCCTCATTTTCCCCACCTGCAGAGTGAAGAGATGAAGGACTCACCTACTCTGCAGAGTGCTTTGTAAAAACCTCTTTTCCCCATGGCTCTGCTGACTTCTCAGGGGTGGAAATTCTGAATTTCTCAGCAGTCTGTGGCAGCTCCACCGATTTCTGCTCCCAGCTTCATCCACCCTGCTGAGAAGCCATGGTGTGTGCAGGGATTTTTCTCACCTTCCCACCCATTTCTGTCCTGGCCCTGGGTGTAAGAGCCTGCAGAGGTGATTTGGGTTCCCAGCACACCTCTCACAGCAGTGCCCTCTGTTGTATCTGTTCCCCTGCAGTGATGGTCACTTTTGGGCTGTCACCAGCTGTGTGTCACACGCTGGAAGAAACAGAAAAATAAAGAAGGGTAAGTTTGAAACATCAGAGAAACCTTTTTATCTACTGTCAGGGAGGTCAAAGGGGAATTTTTTGGGGGAAAAATTTGCCCAGAGATGTTTTGGGCTCTCCATCCTTGCAGATATCCAAACCCAACTGGGCATGCCACTGAGCAGTTTGTTCCAGCTCACCCTCCTCTAAGCAGAGAGGCTGGACCCAAACCTTCCAGGGGCATCTTCTAACCACAGTGATCCTGTGCAACTGTTCATGGACCTACACAGCATCATCCTCCCCCCTGGGCACCCAGCACAGCAGCCTGGCCTTTCCCCTCTGCACACAGCCACAGGAGCATTGCTGTCACTGAGGGGAGCTGTGGTCGTGCTAGGGTTCAGTCAGCCACAATGAAACCAATTAACGTGAAAAATCAAAGGCAAACTATGCAAGACACTCAGGAAAATTAAATTGAATTGATTTTTCAAGTGGATTAGGTCACATTTTGCTTCTTTGTAGTGTTTTTAGCAGAATTAAAATGACCGTGACTCCGTTTAGTTCTCCCCAAACAAATGAAAGCAACCTGAACCCCTTGCAAGAGCCTCCTACCGAGGAGTTTAATCCATAAACATTTATTTAATTTTGATTTTCTTTCCTAAGTGTCCTTCATGAGCCTAACCAGTACCTGGGGCTCTCTCTGCAGCTGGAGGCAGGGGACAGCTGCCTCAGGAACTGCTGCAGTGCTGCTGGCAGAGGTGTGTGCCCAAGGGAGGCATCCCTCAGCACCCCCAGGGAATCTCCTACCAACCTCCCCCTAAAATGCAGGGCAGTAAAAAACCACCCAGCCCGGGACCTGCCCTTGAGGAAATCACTCTCTGTCTTTGCCAGGGGGACAGAGGTGTGATGGGTGGGGGGTCCAGCCATCATTGTGATCCCAGCAGGTCTCTTCAGGAATGAAAGGAAAGGGAGCAATGATTGCTGCCCCAGCACTACCACGGCTGTGCTAGCTTGTCAGATTAACCCTTTTTCTGACCCACAGATGAGGCTCCTGAGAGGTCTTTTAAGAGATTTTACTCCGTTTTCAGTCTCATGACAAGGGTGAGATGGTACGGATGTTACAATTCACGCCATTAAAATCAGAAGCCAAACTATTTCCTAATTACATTATAAGCGTTTTTTGACCTATCAGATTTGCCACACAGTGCTGCTAATGCTTCTAAACCAATCATCTATTAAAATACCCCTCGTGAGTCCTACTACAATGCATCTTTCACAGTTCTAATTCTCCAAAATATCTGGTCTATTTTCAAGGTTATCATTTGAATTTTGTTTCCAGTTCCATCTCTCTCTCAGCAATGTCTGTCCTATCCCATGCCCTAAGTCAGCACACCTCATCTCAGAGTTTGCACACAGATGTACCAGACCGTGTGAGCTTTCAGTCAGGCTTTGGGAATCCTCTACAAACCCCTTTCTCACAGTAGCTGCCACTCTCTCAGGGTGGGGACAGGGACAATGGACCCTGGCTGTGCAGGAACAGCTCCTTGTGTTGTCCAGAGGTCTCAGGTTTTATTTCCCAAGACCTGACAGATCAGAGTCTTTTTTCCCTGAATGCCCCGTGCTGAAGCAGAAGAAGAGTCAAAGCCACCATTTCAGGTTTTCTTTTTGGTTGTTTATTATTTCTTATCTACAAATTCTCTCTGTGCCCTGCCAAGGCCTTGTTGCAGCGAGGGCAGGAGGTGACTCCCACCCACGACAGGGGGACAAAACCTCTTATACCATGTTCTACATATCCTTTATTTACCATTAATCACCAATACCTACTGCTAATGTCAGACAGGTCACCTCTGTCCTACACCAACCCCTGTGAGCCACCACAGCAGAAAAATGGGTGACAAGGAGAAGGACAGAAAGGACAAGGACCACACCCAGGCCCTCCGTGTTTTTCTTCTGACCCCTTTCTAAAAACCCCAATATTCTACATTTGCACCCCGTGATCCCTTAACTACTATTACTAACTATTATTTTTGTTACATTCTCGTGACTTGTAATTCATTTCCCAAGCTGAAAGCTCTCCCATGGCCTGAGATCCAGGACAGTGTCTGTCTGGGCTCAGTGCAGGGGGGTCCCTGACCCCTGCCAGGACCTCAGACCCTCCAGGGCAGCCAGAGGAGTGCCCTGGACTCCGACACAGAGGGTGAGAAATTGCTGGCCAGAGCTGTAGAGGTCCCACCCAAAGGGAGGATTTGGTGAGCACCTGCAGATGATTCCAGCTCCGTGCTGGGCAGCCCCACGTCAGCCTCGTGGCATTTTGGGGAACAACCCGGGGCTCTGCCCTGCACCCCTGCATCCTCCAACCCACAGCCACCTACAGGGATGGGGGACTGACACCTTCGGGATGCCAGGACCTGCAGGTGGCATCTGTTTGGTGCTGCAGAGCTGCACACAGCCCAGGGCTGCTTGTGCAGCTGGGATCAGACACGCTCTCGTGCCGCCTGCAGGCATCAGGGCTGTTCTGCACGGCTGCCTCCACTCTCAGCTAAATGAGAAACTGTTCCTGCCTGAAACTGGGAGAGGCTGCTTCAGCACCCTGAACACACCACAAGATCAGTGCTTGAGCCCCATCCCTGCTGATGTTTGGGGTGCAAAGCACTTTCCAACACGATGCCAGGCAGCACCAGCCCTTCTCGTGGTGACTGCTGGTACCCAGAACTTTGCTTTTGCTGAGGAAAATGGGGTGATATTTATACACTGCTGGGATCTCAGCCACGTTGCCCTGTGTGGATACAAACTCAGACAGTTTTTATCTTGCTGAGATTTCTGCTGGAGACTTAAAAGGAGCTGGGGTAGGGACACGGATAAAGCTCAGGCTTTCCACATCCTAAATCACCGTCGGCTGACTGCTGCTGTTTATCATTGTGAAGAAAGACCAGGACTAAGGCAAAGTGGGGAAGGATAAAACCTCAGTCTTTCTTGCCCTCTGCTCTAAGGTGGCATTGGAGTGAGACCCAGCATCCCTCTTGGTACAGGGAATTCCTCCCCTCTGCCTTTGATCATCCCACAACCTGCTCACACCTCATCACAACCTGTCACTAAAGAGGGGCAGGAAACAGCACTGGCAGCTCTGCAAACATCTTGTAATCACCACGGTTTTCCCATTCCCTGTCAAGATGAGACCTGGAATCATTCAGCAGGAGATAAAGCAGGGTGAGCTCCCAGCCTGACCCTGCTCTTGGGGGACTCCCCAGGATGCTGAGTTCATGCATCTTGTCTTGAGTGAGATGGGCAGGGGGTTTGGTCTTTGTTGCTCACACTGTGGGTTCATGCCCTTTTTATCTGCCTGTTTCTCATTCTCTCTGGGCCTGACAAGGAAGTCCCTCCTGGATTTGAAACATGTTCTCCAGGGAAGTTTTATCAGGACTTCTGGAAAGTTCCACTTTCAGCAAATGAAAGAAAAAAAAAAAAAAAATCCGTGGATTTGCTGGCTTGTTGTGCTTGTTGCCACAGCAGCCAGTGTGATGCTGCAAATCCAAAGTGGTGACTTACCCTGCACAAAGGTAATGCTGTACTGGTGGCTTCCAGCCTGGCTCACGTGCAGTTTTCTGGGATTTGCTTTTTCCACTTGGGGACAGCACCGAGCTGTTTTTAACCAAGAGAAACCCTCAGATGCAACTTTGCAAAAAATAAGTAAAAACAGATCTCAGACTCCACAGCTCAGCTGGTTAGAGAGAGTTTGTCCTTCAGCCCAATGTAAACACTGGGAACAGCATCCACCTGGAGGAATTCCTGAGCTCACAGCACTCCTAGCCAAGAAATAAACAGAAAGGTCCCCCTGGTTTTGGCTAGGAGGCTCGTGTCAGAGGCATCTTGCAGGCAGGTTTGGCACACTGCAGCTGCAGCAGCAGGGAAAAAAACTTTTGTTAATAAGTAAACTCAGGCCATGCACCTTGTACGAATGCAAATCCTGCCATCCACAACTTTAAAAACTGCTGGAAGAGGAGTGTAAACCAGCCATCCCATCCAAGCTCTTACCTGGGGGAAGAGATTCACACCTCAAATCTGGAGAGTGGTAGAAGAAGACCTGCCAAGCAGTCAGTGCCCAGCCTCAGAGAGCTGGTGCATGGTGCAGCCCTGCTCCAGAGCATCTCAGGCCAGGTGGAGAACTGCAGGCACACGATGTTTGGCAAAAATCCTTTTGGCAGAAGTTTGGTTTTAAAGCAGAGTTCATTCCGACTTTGCAGAACTGATTTGGGCAGAGCAAAGCTGAGCATTGGGCTGGTGGAATGCCCTGATGTGCTCTGCTTCCAGACAGCCCGTGCCTGGGTACAGCCTCGGCAACATCTGAGGGAGAGTGTGAGATTTGGCTTCATAACCACACTTAACACCTCTTCTTGATTTTATAAACCTGGGCTGGTCGTGGCTGAAGGCAAGAAGCAGATGGTTTGAACTGCAGAGGTAAGTTACACTCCGTTCAGAGGTCACTTTTCTGAATAAACTGTTGGGGAAAAAAAACTCTCTCCTTTTCAAGATCCAAGACCTTCCATTGCCCAGGGTACCTCAATTTGATCCCATCTCAAACCATCAACCCATCCTAAGCAGGGATGAGTTACCCAAGGAATTTCTCCAGCAATCATTTCTTCTTTCAGAAAGCCAAAGCCAAGCAGAACCAGTTTTTCTGCAAGCTCATGCAGCTGGGGAAGAGAGAAGAACATGCTGATAAGCATCTTGGATGGCTTCAGGATGAATTTATGTCTGATCTGTTCCCTAACACAAAACGTTTTGGTTGTTTTCTCTCCTCAGCAGTTGTACATGAAAATCAAAGTTGATGAGAGGAGGATTAAATACCCTCAGGATGGGGAAATAAACCTTCACTCCTGGCAAGATTTGAGAGGTTTTGCACGAAATAAAGCCATGTGAACAGCAGTGTAAACACCTCAGCGTGAGATTTGCACTCTGTACCTTAAAGCACATTTTACACGCGAGGACAGGGGAGCGTTTGCTTGGCTCCGCCCTGTGAGGTGACACCACAGAGCCCTGAAGCCACCAGATGTGCCTTCAGCGGTGTCAGGAGGATTCACCAGGCTGGAAGGAGGGACCAGCACTCTCACATGGGGCAGGAGCCCCACTGGATGCCACTGCCACGGGGACCAGGGCAGTCAGGACACGGGGCAGGTCCTCTCNAGAGAGCTGGTGCATGGTGCAGCCCTGCTCCAGAGCATCTCAGGCCAGGTGGAGAACTGCAGGCACACGATGTTTGGCAAAAATCCTTTTGGCAGAAGTTTGGTTTTAAAGCAGAGTTCATTCCGACTTTGCAGAACTGATTTGGGCAGAGCAAAGCTGAGCATTGGGCTGGTGGAATGCCCTGATGTGCTCTGCTTCCAGACAGCCCGTGCCTGGGTACAGCCTCGGCAGCATCTGAGGGAGAGTGTGAGATTTGGCTTCATAACCACACTTAACACCTCTTCTTGATTTTATAAACCTGGGCTGGTCGTGGCTGAAGGCAAGAAGCAGATGGTTTAAACTGCAGAGGTAAGTTACACTCCGTTCAGAGGTCACTTTTCTGAATAAACTGTTGGGGAAAAAAAACTCTCTCCTTTTCAAGATCCAAGACCTTCCATTGCCCAGGGTACCTCAATTTGATCCCATCTCAAACCATCAACCCATCCTAAGCAGGGATGAGTTACCCAAGGAATTTCTCCAGCAATCATTTCTTCTTTCAGAAAGCCAAAGCCAAGCAGAACCAGTTTTTCTGCAAGCTCATGCAGCTGGGGAAGAGAGAAGAACATGCTGATAAGCATCTTGGATGGCTTCAGGATGAATTTATGTCTGATCTGTTCCCTAACACAAAACGTTTTGGTTGTTTTCTCTCCTCAGCAGTTGTACATGAAAATCAAAGTTGATGAGAGGACGATTAAATACCCTCAGGATGGGGAAATAAACCTTCACTCCTGGCAAGATTTGAGAGGTTTTGCACGAAATAAAGCCATGTGAACAGCAGTGTAAACACCTCAGCGTGAGATTTGCACTCTGTACCTTAAAGCACATTTTACACGCGAGGACAGGGGAGCGTTTGCTTGGCTCCGCCCTGTGAGGTGACACCACAGAGCCCTGAAGCCACCAGATGTGCCTTCAGCGGTGTCAGGAGGATTCACCAGGCTGGAAGGAGGGACCAGCACTCTCACATGGGGCAGGAGCCCCACTGGATGCCACTGCCACGGGGACCAGGGCAGTCAGGACACGGGGCAGGTCCTCTCCATCCGTGATGATGCTTTGGGATGTGCACAGCTTCCACCTGGAGCCTGAGTTTGGGTCATTCTGGGTGCTCCAGACCAGCAAGTGGAATGCTGGAGGGTGATAAAAGGTGATGAAGTGGTAACAGCCCTGCAGGCTGAAAGCTGGGCTCCAGTCATGCCAGGGGAGAAACACAAGGAAATGAAAAATAAACCACCAGGGAGGGAAATGTGCTGGGGCAGTGCTGAGGGCAGGCAGTGGCCTGTCACCTCCACGGGTTACACTGTGCCCCTCGTGTGCAGCATCAGGAGATGGAGCCACAGCTCCCCACCCCATCTCCAGGGCACCATCAGCAATCTGCACGTGCCCAAATTCTGTGTATTGAGGTGGCAGGAGCACCAAGCTGGGATATTTGCTGACATTAACGAGCCTCGTTCACCACCAGACATTAAAAGGTGTTTATTCTAACAGGAGAACTCGCTGACCTGAGATAACTTTTGGAAACCAGGCCAGAAACAGAATAAGGGGGAGAAAGCCAAGCCCAAGGAGAGACTGCTCTGTTGATTTGTTCTCTCGATGGTCAGATGATATACTTCAGGAGACAGGGTTGCTCATGGAACACATGCTTTATTCTCAGGGGTCGTGGGTGCCAGCGTTTGCCATCAGCTGCCAGCCCAGCTGCTGGCGTGGTTCCAAGAGGGTTCCAAGAGAGTTCCAAGAGAGCGAATTTCCTGTTACAGTCTATTTTATCCTATTCTGTGTTGAATATTCTATTTACAGTGACCAACCAGTGTAAGACACAAATCCTATAGAATTTACATACAGCCTATGAGAACTGCTAGATTTGAATAAGGCACTACCTTCTTATGCTAATCTCTATAATCCCTTCTTCCTGCTATCCCTGCAGACCCTTTTTCTGCCTGGTCACTGGTATTGCTCAATATCCTGTCCCTGGACTGGCATCCCTTCCCATACCAAAAGTGACTGTCATTTCTACCTCACCCACCAGCCCAATGTTCTCCGAACCTACTGCCAAACAATCATATTTATAAGGTTTCCCTGTATCACCTTCCCCAACACTGCTCCACTTTCCTTTCCCCCTGTTGTCCCCATCCAGCACAGCTGCACAGCACTGAGCCTCCTGGATTGTGGGAACCGAAAAAGCAGTGAGAAATGGAATTACAGAGAATGCCCAAAACCTCACACAGAGAGCACAAGGTCCTGTGTGGTCTTGTCTCATCCAGCCCTGGATAAGCTGCCATCCCACCCCTGAGAGAGGACACATCTCTGTGACAACACAGCAGCTCCTTTCCACTGACACATTCATCACACATTGAACACAGTGCCTCAAGCAGGAGCCTTGGATGACAATCTAATTCATCCTCCTGCTCTGGTTAGCATTAATTTTCAGCAGCTCTGCCTGAAAAAACCAGCCAGCAGCAGCCTGCAGGGTCCCCCCTTGCTGGTGGTCACCTGGGCCACTGAGCCTCCCACACAGCAGCTGGAGGAAGATGCTGGTGTCTGCTGGGCCATGAATATGGCAAGAAACAGCCCTGTTTCTCCCAGATCCAGATTTCCCAACCCACTGAGTACACTGTGCTGCAGGTTTTCACACACTAGATGTCAGCAGAAGAATAAAAATCACTCCAATGCTCCAGCTTAAACCTGGAGGGGATTTCCACCCGGCCACTAAAACTCCCAACCTGACACCAATAAATCCATTTGCTGCAGCAAAAACCAGTCTGGGGAAAGGGTGGCAGGGAAAACCCACCCAGGGGAGCCTTGGTGTCTCTGTAAGTCCTGGATGGAGAAAGCCACGACCCTGGACTGACTCATCTGTGTCAGCAGAATCCTGAGACACTCAGGGACACCAAAGCAGCATTTCTTTTGCACACACATTTTCGGTGGTGGGGGATCTGCTGCTGGCCCAGGGCCCAGCATCTCTGGCAGAGCTGATTTAACCACCCAGGGCTGCTCCCCAGCTTCTCCTGCAGACACCTTTGAAGCTGGGGATTATGAAGGAGCCCTGCAGGTATGACCTGCCCCTTGCTCCACCTGCAGAACAACAAACCACAGCATAAAACACCTTTCTGCACCAGGAGAAAGTCCTGTGCTATCAGCTTTTGTGTCTTTAAGGTTTGTGCAGCAATAAGCTCAGAGTGCAGCCCTGGCAGCAGAGGGGACTGAATCAGTGGAACAAGCCACCCCAAGGCTGTACCTGCTTGTCCTGAGCTGGGCTGTCACCCTCCCCAGCAGCTTTGACCCACTTTTGCACAGGACTGAGAGCTGGGAGATTTGAGGTCCTGTGCTGGCCTCTGTACAAGAGCAGGAGAATGGATCACTGAGCCTTGGCAAACCCCCCCCAACCCCAAAAATGTGTCCCTACAGACCCAGCTGTACCTTCATTTAGCTTGGGGCCACCTGCGTGGTCTGGGCAGAGAGCACCTTAGAGCACATCCCAGAACATCCCAGAACGTGGGATTCCCAAACCCAGAGCTGGGCTGCAGCCCAGGGGTCCCCTCCAAGCTCCACCAGTGTGGGGAGACGCCCAAGGCTTTGGGCCACTCAAAGTTTTCCTTCCAAACCACATTCTTACCTACAGCAGCTGACCCAGCCAAAATGGCATTGCACACAGGGTAAAAGCAGCTTTGGGGACAAATCATGGGTCACTACTTGCCCCCAAATCCTTCTTCCTGGCTAATGCCCCAGAGATGGATGGGCTCTCAGGGCTCTCCCAGGCAAATTGGTCTCCCCTTTCCCAGGGTCTAGGATTTCAGAGCCTCCCCATCCCAGCCCAAGGTGTCTCCCCGTGCGCTGACCCTGCAGGACACAGTTCAAAGCCTGCAGCAGGAAAAACAGGAAAATCCTCCCTGGCTCTCTCTGCTGACATAGTTTCGGTCTGGTTCTTGGTGTCAAAGGAGGCATTCAGCTCCACCTCAGCCCCTGGGCCCTGTGTGCTGCTTGGTCCCTCTCAGCAGATGCCAGCAGGCCCCTGATGGAGGACACGGGTGGGGAGGTCCCAACAGGTGCTATCAATTCCTGCCAGAGAAGGTTTGGGGGTACCAACCCTCGGCCCTGCTCCAGGAAGCAAATCCCGTGTTTAACTGAGGCACAAAGGGGGAAATCTCTGTGACAGAGCAGCGAGGCACCGCAGCCTTTAGACCCTCCCAGCTGCAGGGAGCAGCAAGAAAACGAAAAAGGGAGAGGCTGCAAGGTGTGAGAGCAAACCTTCTGCTGGGTTTGCAGCAAGAAAACAAAGAAGGGAGAGGCTGCAAGGTGTGAGAGCAAACCTTCTGCTGGGTTTGCAGCAAGAAAACAAAGAAGGGAGAGGCTGCAAGGTGTGAGAGCAAACCTTCTGCTGGGTTTGCAGCCGGGAGATGGCGACTCAGCCCACGCAGGGCACGGAAAATGGGGAAACACGGAGAGGCAGAGCCTGCATGGCAGGCTGGCCTCCAGCCCTGCTGTGCTGCCGGGGTCCTGGCAGAAAGGGGAGCACAGGAACCTGGGCACACACACGGAGAGCACAGCCCCAGGGCCACCAGGGGCTGCCTGTGGTGAGGGATGAGGAGGAGCTCCAGTGCAGGATCCTTCCCTCTGCTCCACGCTGCAGTGAGGGGCACATTCAGAAACTCCTCCTGTGAGAGGTCTGTCACCCTCCAGAGCACCCAGAGTGCTCCCATCTCACCTCCTGACTCCCTCACTGACAGCACTTACCATTCTCCATCCCCCCAGGCCCAGCCCCAGCCTCAGGCCAGGAGGTGGGAGCAGATCTCAGTGACACAGGAGGCTGCATTTCCTGCTGAGCAGGTTCATGGCCCTGCTCATCCCTGGGGGTTGAGCTCCTGCACGCAGCTGGGAGCAGGGCAGTGCCCAGGGAAGAGACCCAGCCCCGGGTCACCTGGAAGGGTGACACGCTGGCCACATCAGGGGCTGCAAGCAGGCCCAGAGGACACAGGTGTGAGCACCCCTGCGACCCTGGGGCCACACAGCACTGTGATTCCAGCGCTGCCAATCCCATTAAAAGGTGCCCCAGGGATAAACCACTGATCCCTTGGAGACCAGGGGCTGTGCCACCCCCACCAGGGACACAGGGGATGAGCAGCAGCCCCCAGAACCCTGCTGGGGCTCCCCAGACCAGAGGTTCACCCTCCACAGCCTGCACTACACCCTGTATGAACACTCTCACAGAGATCACAGCTCCACTTCCAAGCCTTCACCTACAGATTTGCTACAGCTGCTTCACAGATGGCTTTCAGATCTGAGCAGCTCCAGCCTGGTCTGTGCTCACCAGAGGGAGATGCCTGGCAGAGGGAGGCACCCCATCTGCAGAGCAGGGCCTGCCTTTGAAGAGCCACCCTCTGACTTTTGGCTTCTCAAAAATGCGACCACAGAAAAGAATCTTTCTCTCCAGGCCTCATCTGGCAGGGTCCTTGCTCTGAGGTCTCAGCTTCCAGCATAAAAGCAAGAAAGTCTTCCAGATCTTAATGCTGTAAGTGCCAGGGGTGGATGTAGCATGAAGTGGGGTCCCCTCTGGGTCTGTCTGACATCACTCATCTCCCCAGATGGCACCAGTCCCACCTCCAGACATTATCCTGACTGCAGCTGCACAAGATGCTCCAGCTCTCCGATGCCTTTTGCATCCATCAGCTCTTTCCCACATCTTCCCCCCACTCCTCACACTGCTGCTTGCTGGGTCTGCCACCAAATTCATCAGCTCCACACACAGATGGAGATTTCCTGTGGGTCACACACATCCTACTGCTGACCTCATGCTCAGCCTCCCTGCCCCAGCACACACAGTCCCAGCACTCAACAGCATCTGTCCTTCAAAAGCCACTTTCCCAGAGTGTGTCCACCTGGGACCCTCTGGAATTCACCTCACACTGACGAGGCCAGCACACCCACAGGTCAGAGGATCTGCTGAATCCATGACCAGACCAAGAGTGCCCAAGTCACGCCCAGGCCAACAAGGTGAACAACATCCCTGTCCTGTACAAGCCTCTGAGGCAGCTGCCATTTCCCTGCCAGATGGGGATGAGGCAGCACAACACCTGGAGGAGCTCCTGGAGGAGCTTTTCCTCCAGGGCTGGTGGGACACAGAGCCACAGTGCATCTCCCAAGCCTAAGTCAGAGCAGTGCTACCACAAATATGCTGCTTTGCACCACTTCAAGCAGCCTCTTGCAGGTCAAAGCATTGGGGAAAGCAAGGACGTGTTGATCCCACTACACAACAATGCAGGGGAAGTCAGAAGAGGGTCCTGCAGCCCCTTCAAACCCCCTGTCCTGCTGAGAGCTGCTGTCAGCAGCAGTTGGGGTGACAATGTTGTGGAAACAGCCCTTCCCCATTCCTCCTCCAACCACAGGGTGATGCAGCACTGGCTTCATGGCTTAATGTGAACCAGCTTTGGTAAATATAATGAAATCATAAGAAGAGGGGAAATTTCAGCCCAGAAGAGCTGAAGTCTCTCGTGCAACTGTACTTTCCCTTTGGCTAAATTGATGTGAATGGTGGGCAGACCCTGATTCTCATGGGAACTCACCCACTTGCTGTTTATCTACAGTGCAATAAAAATAATATTAAAAATAGTCTGTGGAGTAGAAAGAGCAGAAAAAAAAAATTGACACCTGATGCTGTTCTTTTCCCTTGTCTGAAATCCAATAGCTGAGCTCTGGGAACAGGCATGTCCATGGATTACAGCTCAGACACTCCCAGACCTTGTCTGGAACAGAAACTGGGATGAAATTATCCTTCTAGAGGACCAAAATGTTTTTATGAGGTTATTGAAGCAGCAGGTATGGTGCTGCCATCTCACCCTGGGACCACAGCCCACGGCTCTGTTCCACCCTCCTGCAGTGGGGAGAACAGAAGAAAATATCAAAACCCACAAGGCATTAAGGCATTGTGTTAAAAGGCAGCGTTCTAAAAACCTAAACGCTGCAGAAAAGCCTAGTTTTGTAACATTCAAACCTCTCCAAGCTCCATAAAAGAGGGAAAGATGTCATAAAATGCTGAACCCACGTGCCAGAGGGACAGGGCAGTGCTGGAGCTCCAGTCATGCCTCCAGACAGGCTGTGCTCTTCAACACAGACATGTCTGGGGTGGTTTGCTGAAGAATTCTTGAATTAACACTGCTGGGGAGCAGCAGGATTGGGAATCTCTGCAAATCAAAGGTGGACAGGGAGAGAGGTGCTGGTTCCTCCTTGCCCTGAGCCTTGGGTTCAGGTCTGGACTACACTCACACTGCCTGGCTGGGCAGCACTTTTGCTGTTACAAAGTGAAGTTTTTTTCAGTCATCACTCACTTTTACTACTTTTTACAAGTTTTAGTAACCCTCCCATAAACGGGTTTTTAATGCAATCCTTTTTCTCTGACACACTGCGTGTTAAAGATTAGCAGAGGCTTTTTATTGCAGGTAATAAAGAACCCTGATGTCAAATATTTTAACAAGCCAAGTGCTCCATGGGAAAAGCCCAAGGGGCTCCACATGCATTTCTGCTCTGCAGCCCCTGTCAGGGAGAGGGCGAAGACACAGGCAGTTTTCTGGGAAAATATCTTCGATTTTATCAAATTTTTGGAAAAAAACAAAGTGGCTCCAACCACACTACTGAACTCGAGAGCTTCCCAGCCAGGCATTTCCCACACTCCATGTGGAGCTAGCTGTTCTCCCCTCAGCATCTTCATGGATTTGTTCAAGGGAGGAAAAGAAAAAAAGAAGGAAAAGAGGGAATTTGGTGTTGTCTTTTGTGACTGCAGTTTATCCTCTCCAACACATCCACCCAGACCTGCTCAGGGGGTTTTCAATCCCAGGTGATGCTGGAGGCATCGCATCCCTCGGCTGCAGCCGGCGGGGAGGAGGAGGTGGGGAACGCCAGCACATCATCGCACCGCCCTCACAACCGCAGCAGGGAAAGTGTCATTTGCCAGGGCAGGGGGTGCCCCGGCCCGGTGACACCTGTGACAATGAGCCCCTGCTGCTGCTCGCTCAGAGCACGTCGGGTTCCTGCCCGGGAGAGGCAGGAGAGGCAGGGCTTGCTGCTCTCCACAGCCTCAGCATCTCCCTGCTTTCCGTGCTTGCCGCACAGCCCGGGTCCCTGCTGGGTACCACGAGCATCCATCCCCCACTGCCCAGCATCCCTGGTGGGTACCACAAGCATCCATCCCCCACTGCCCAGCATCCCTGGTGGGTACCACGAGCATCCATCCCCCACTGCCCAGCATCCCTGAGGGGTACCACGAGCATCCATCCCCCACTGCCCAGCATCCCTGAGGGGTACCACGAGCATCCATCCCCCACTGCCCAGCATCCCTGGTGGGTACCACGAGCATCCATCCCCCACTGCCCAGCATCCCTGGTGGGTACCACGAGCATCCATCCCCCACTGCCCAGCATCCGTTTGGATTCACTGAGGAGAAACCCGCCCATCCCAAAAGCGCTCGGGGATGGGCTCTCCGCCCACACACAGGATTAGGTTTCCACCCCTCAGCTCGCTTTCGGAGGGGGCCGCAGCCTGAGAAATCAGGAAGAGTCGCACGCACACGAAAACAGCCCCCGCAGGCACTGCAGCAGCTGCCAAATTTATCACTGCCCACGGGCCGAAGAGGGAAGAGCCTGGTGCCGTCCTCCAGGAGCCCAAAGGCTTTTTCCCCTTCCCTTTCCCCTCTGTTCCCACCCCTCCCGGTCGAGGCTGAGGGCTGCCCAGGGGCAGGAGCGCTCCCCGCGCTGCTCCGGGGCTCCAGGGGCACGGACAGTCCTGCAGGGAAGGAGATGTGTTTGCCATGGAGACATGGTGCTGGCATCGCCTGCAGAGCCACGGATCATTGTGGATTCGTTCTCTCGATGGTCAGATGATATACTTCAGGAGACGGGGGTTGCTCATGGAACACATGCTTTATTCTCAGGGGTTGTGGGTGCCAGGGTTTGCCTTCAGTTGCCAGCCCAGCTGCTGGCGTGGTTCCAAGAGGGTTCCAAGAGAGTGAATTTCCTGTTACAGTATATTTTATCCTATTCTGTGTTGAATATTCTATTTACAGTGACCAACCGGTGTGAGACACAAATCCTATAGAATTTACATACAGCCTATGAGAACTACTAGACTTCAATAAGGCACTACCTCGTTATGCTAATTTCTATAATCCCTTCTTCCTGCTATCCCTGCAGACCCTTTTCTGCCTGGTCACTAGTATTGCTCAATATCCTGTCCCTGGACTGGCATCCCTTCCCATATCAAAAGTGACTGTCATTTCTACCTCACTCACTGGCCCGATGTTCTCTGAACCTACTGCCAAACAACCACATCTATAAGGTTTCCCTGTATCACCTTCCCCAACAGATCATCACATCAGTAGGGCTGGAAAAGGCCTCTGAGATCATCAGTCCAGCCAGGGCTGCAGGGACCTGCAGGGACCCGGTGCAGCACCTCAGTGCCCTCCCTCCTCCTTCCAGCCCTGCCCAAACAAGCAGAGCTGTTTCCTCACTTTCCCATGACCGGATTCCCCTGAAAACAGCAGAAAACGTTCCTGCTGATGGTAATTAATCTGACAAGAAGTCAGGAGACACAGATTAAATGTCTCATATCACCGGGGATCACAGATAATTGTAAAGATAGGCTCTGTTACAGAACTGGCAGACAGTCTCAGGGTACATTTAGAGATCAAGGGACAGTCAGCCAGCCTGTACCTCGGGATTCAGCACAGCCTTGGGATTCAGCACAGCCTTGGGATGCAGACAGTCAGCCTGTACCTCGGGATTCAGCACAGCCTTGGGATTCAGACAGTCAGCCTGTACCCTGGGATTCAGCACAGCCTTGGGATTCAGACAGCCAGCCTGTACCTCGGGATTCAGCACAGCCTTGGGATGCAGACAGCCAGCCTGTACCTCGGGATTCAGCCTGCACCTTGGGATTCAGACAGCCAGCCTGTACCTCGGGATTCAGCACAGCCTTGGGATGCAGACAGCCAGCCTGTACCTCGGGATTCAGCCTGCACCTTGGGATTCAGACAGCCAGCCTGTCCCTCGGGCTTCAGCACAGCCTTGGGATGCAGACAGACATCCTGTACCCTGGGAGTCAGCACAGCCTTTGGATCCCGGCAGCCAGCCTGTCCCTCGGGATTCAGCCGAGCCTTGGGGTTGCAGCAGGCCGCCTGAGCGCAGGGCTGCAGCACAGCCTTGGGATGCAGACAGACATCCTGTACCCTGGGAGTCAGCACAGCCTTTGGATCCCGGCAGCCAGCCTGTCCCTCGGGCTTCAGCACAGCCTTGCGACTCAGTCAGCCAGCCTGTACCGCGGGATTCAGCACAGCCTCCGTGGTGATTCCCCAGCACTGCTGGAGCTCACACAAACACAGCCTCACCCCGGGTTTGGTATGTTCCCCACCCTTTCGGGGTGCCAGGCAGGGCCCAGCACATTTTGGGCAGCCACCATGGGGAGCTGTGGGGACATGGGCACACTCCTGGCAAGGGCAAAGGCATTTCTGAAAGCTTTTAGCTCTGGCCCATCCCTGCTCCCAGCAAGGTGAATGACCAGAGAGAGACATGCAGGTACTGACCTCCTATAGCAATGGTCCCCCCTGGCCCATGCCTCTTGCTGAGGGTCTCCCCACTCAGCAGATGGAAGCACCTTCCTTAGACCTCTGGGAGCATCACTTGTCTCCTTCCACAGACAAATCCAGACACTTCCAGAACTGCCATGCTCACACATATTCTCTAAGAATGTAGCCACAGCCCCACACTGCTGCAGCCAACTTTCTTTGGGAGCAAAGCAGCAGCCACAACTTTCCCTGCCATCCAAGCCCCACGTCACAGGTCTCTACAGATGGTTCTGATTAAGATGGTTTCTCCCAGCTCCTAGACAGTCCTGAAAATACTTGGAAGTTGTATTGGGTAACACCTTTCGTTAAGCCTTCAGCACCTGCTTAAGCCAATCTGAGGGAGCTTGGAAAAAATCCATGGGCTGTGATAGCACAGCAAGGCTTCCAGCTTTCCCAGCTGATGCCAGGCAGGTGCTCTGAAGGTGGACACTGAAGACTTGGGCTGTTTGACCACCACAAGAAAGTGTCCTTGAAGAAGGGCAGACTGCAGGTGATGCAGCATTTGCATAATGAACAGGAGCAGAATAAGAGGATCAGCCCTCAAAGCAGCAGAAACCACCTCTGATCACCTTTTCTAAGAGTAGATACATGAAGTAGATGCTTGGTAACCCATCTGCAGCTGCACATCATCCTTTTGGGATAATCCATGCAAGCTTTGCAGCCAGCATCCATAACCACACAACCCACCCCGGGTTCTGCACCACTGCTGCTTTGGCTGAGTCTTTCAGAGGGATTTCCTTTTTTTCTCTGAAACCTGAAAAGCTGAACTTGGATCTGAGATCAGAGTGGCTGTGCTTTAGCTGTGCAATCACTGAGGCCAAGCAGGCCCTGACAGCACAGATGTGGCTCTGAACAAACCAGCCTGGGCTGTGGCTCTGTCTTGGAGCACAGGGAAGGCTGTGGCTGGTTTGGGGTTTGGGGTGGCTCCTCTCACCACAGCTCGTGCTTCCTGGTAATCAGCCTGGGGGTAACTGACCTCACTGCAAACGCAGTCAGCGGATCTCAGAATTACTCAGGGCATCTGCTGGTTGGCACTAGCTGGAACAACATCCATTTTCTTTCCTCAGAGCTGCCAAGTTTTCTCTGCCTTTCGTATCTATGTCTGCAAAAGACAGAAGTTTTCTCTCCCTAAGTTCTGAGATGGAGAGTTCAGCCAAACTGAAAAAAAAAGTTTAAACCAGAGGTCAGTGCTGTGCTCTGGGCAGCCAAGTCCCTCAAGGGAGGGCTGGGGTTCAGCCTCTAAGCCAGGGACCTGCAGAGCCTGATGGTGGCATTTCCCCAGGACATCTCCAAGAGGATTTCTCTTCAGGAATCACCTATGCAGCTGCTGCCCTCTTCCATCACCCTGACTCCACTTCTCTGCCTGCAAAGGAGAGACCATCCACCACCACGCTGCCAATCTGCAGCTGCTGCCCAGTGCCCACAGCACCCCTGCGCCATCCCCACCTCTGGGAACAAGCTCCACCAGGAAAACACCCTCACAACATTGCTGCCATCAGCTTGCATAACTTTGATTCCGGCTGGGACAAACCAGGAGACCAGGAAACCAGACTGAACCTGTCTCGTTCACATGTTCCCAGCAGCCTCTCAGTGAGGCAGGAAGGTTTTGCTACCCTGTTTTTTTTGAAAAAAAACAACTACAGAGAAAGCAGAGAGTTCTGTGTAGAGTTCACAATGAGCCAGGGCAGCAGAGATGCTGTCCCACTCCTGGCCCTCCAGTGTTGGAACCCTGAAGGCTGAAAATTTCAGCTGTTCTGAGCTGAGGGCTGCTGACCCTCAGGCAGGCACCACATTTCACTTGAGGCCTTGGAAAAGGCTCCTGGGGTTGGGGGATAGCACAGAGGTTGTGGGTGTGTGGTTTGAGTGGTGTTGTGTGGCCTCACAGGGTGAAAAACTTAGATTTGGGATTTTGGTATATAGTAATATACGTAGAGCAAAATGGAGAATTTGGGGCACTGGTCAGTTGTCTTTTTGCACCTTCTTCTTCATGGATTTGGGTGATTTCTTTGATTGGTTGAAACAGTCCACAGTACAGACCAAGGGTGGTGGGTCATTGGGTTAAAAGAATAAATGATAAAGGTGTCATCTCATTATTAGACAAGTAGCACTTAAAAGACCTTGGAAAGAGTTAAAGAGTAGACATTTTTCTACCTTGCTAGTTAGAGCTCATGCCTCGTGAGCCTGTAAATAGATAAGAAATAATAAACATCCAATTAAGAACTCAAATCTACGTTTCCCTGTATTATTCATCCTGACCTTGGAGAAGAACTAAGAAGCCAGGACTACAACACTCCAGCATTACTTTCTCCTCCAAAACTCAGCACAGGAAAGAGGAAAACTCCCAGAGAGAGCTAGAGACCCAACACTGATGGGAGCTGAGAGCTGAGCACAGAGCAGTTTCCCTCTCTGCCTACAGACTTCACAGGGCCGGGCAAAATCCCACCAAAAAACCAGAGTGAACTGCTTTCCCCTCATAGACAAATCCACCGTGGTCCCACCACTTATTTACCACCATCCTGACCGGGGCCAGGCTGGGGAGGCACAAGGATCAGCTGCTGTGCCCAGCACGCCCGGACACAAACGGAGCAGCCACGTGGAATTTCCCCGGGAAACTCCTTTCCAGGCTGGCCGGTAGATGGGGATGGAAGAGCAGCCAAGGCCTGATCCATGAGCAGCCGTGTTCCTCCAGCCTGGCTGTGTCCCCATGGCTGTCAGGGCTCTCACAGGGGGCACTGGTGGCTGGACTGGCCGTCAGCAGGGCCAGGCAGGGGCGGCGTGACTTGGAGGCAGAGGAAACACCCCGGAGTTTTAAGTGTCATCCCTAGGGCAGCAAGCGTGGGGATAAACCTTAAAATAACTCCACCAGATGTCCCTGGGGTCTGCCTGGCCCTGATAATCCAGGGTGGGGAGTCCTCACCATGGATGTCCCCACTGGTTGATAGGGGAATTATGGAGGACCAGAGAGCAGATCCAGTCCAGGTGCCTGCAGCATCACTGCAGTGAAACTATGGCCAAGTGCAGCTCCTGGCAGGGAAGAGAGGCCTGAGAGCCCATCACATGTCCCTGCCTGTCTGTACCTGCACGCTGTAACCTCCTGAGAGCACTCAACACCCACCACCCAGGTCTGTGCTCAGCCAAGACACTGCCTGCAGGGAAAATTTGGAAACCCCAGGAAGACCCCAGAGGCACAGAGAAAACTCCCTCAGCTCTGTCACATTCAGCTCTGCCCCCCAGTGGGTGGCCAGGTGTGCTGGATCCCCCCTGGTTTGCCCCGTTCAGGAGTTTCCCAGTGGGTGATGGTGGCCAGTGGGCCACAAGAATCGACAGGACACTCGCCAGCACAGCAAAGGAACGTGTGAGTTTCTGTGGGCTGCTGGTGCCTTTGGACACAGCACTGGTGCAGAAGGGCTTCCCCCACTGGAGCTGGGCTCTCAGAGCCCAGAGCAGCCTGCTTTCACCCTCCAAGAGAAAGGAACAGGAGCAAACAATGAGCGACACTCGGTGCCCTGCCCCGAGCTTTGCCGTGTCAGGAGCCGTCATTATGTCGATGTGTAATTAAACCATTAATTACTGACCATAAAGCTCTAAAGAAAACAGACCTGAAATGAATCTAGTGCTGAAGCAAAGTCCTGAGAGATAACTCTGTGGCTGCTAAGGTGATGGAGACTGAGCTTCAATTTCTAAACCAAAATTGAATTTTCAATTCAATTGTTGAAACTCTCCTTGTTGCCTAAACCCGACAAAAGACCTTCCTGCATTTAATACCAAGAAGGGATGTCTCTGAACTGCCACCAAACCACAGAGGCTTACAAAAGCCAACTGGAGCAGAGCAGAGGGAGCAGAATCCCAAATGTCTCCTTGGGCTGAGCAAGGCTCTTGTTTGATTTTGGATTTGCTGCACACTCAATGTACATCTCCGAGCAAGCCACTTAATCTGACCCTGGCCCGAAGTTTAGCTGTCTGTCAAATGTTAGAAAAGGGCTTTGTCTCCCTCTCAAGGACTCGGAGGTTTAATTAGTGGCTGTGCCAAGATGCCCTTAGGTGGAAGCTGCAATGCAAATGTGAAGTATCATTATTAGAGCTTACCAAATAACTCAAATGTTTTTCTGCAGCAACTCCCTCGAAAAGAAATTAGATTCCTTTCTGGTGTGTTTGGGCATCTTTCCAGGCTCTCTTGTTGTGACACTCGTGAGCAAGTGGAGAATTAAGAATATGAAGGTAATTCACCAAAAGTCAATGCCCAGCTCCCAAACCTGAGCCTTCCCATGGAGCCTGGCTCCTGCCACAGCCCCTGGGTGTGCCCAGACCCGGCACCAAGGGAGGCA
Source organism: Nicator chloris (assembly GCA_013400495.1). NCBI lineage: Eukaryota > Metazoa > Chordata > Aves > Passeriformes > Pycnonotidae > Nicator > Nicator chloris. Next base: position 164,033 of record WAAE01005466.1, on the reverse strand, counting down.
GGGGATGGGGCTGCACCCAGGCAGGAGGGCCATCAGCTGCCTCTGGACACATCCAGCCCATCCAAACAGCCCAGGGACCCTTGGGGACGTGCAGACATCAGCCACTGCCTTCTGAGCTGTCTCCAGTGCGGGTCCCTGGGGGTGGCTCCCCGCCTGGGCACACTCAGGGCCTTGCTGAGCCAGGGGAGCATCAAGGTCTTATCTCATCAGGCAGAGAGGCTTTGCTGAAAACGTTTTCACAGGGAGCCACACATCCCTATCAGCTCATGCTGTGCAAATCCCGATGATTTGAGCCATTTCATGCTCGCCTCTGATAAATCTGGGACGTAGATTTGCATCATAAATTCTTTGGGATGGCGGTTCTCCAGAGCTGGGCTGCTGCTGTAAAGCTCCAGGAGTTTATGAGGATCTGACAAAACCTGGCAGCTCCTGCTGTAATCACTCAGTACCTTCCTCAGCACCGTGTGCTGGCTGTGGCCACTGAGTCCCAGCCCAGGGGTGCACAGGAACATCACCACAGCCCTGACCTCCTGCCAGCCTCGTGTGAGTGGGAACAGCACAGAGGAACATTTTCAATTAGCTTTACAGAAAACATTTGCCTGAAACTGGATGCTGTGTGAAACTCCTGAACTCTCCTTTTTCTTTCAGAGCTGGGGGTGAGGCAAGGGAGGGACAGGGGGGGAATTGGAAGAGCTTTTTGTTTACTCAGATCGGAGCTGCGCTGCTTTGGAGCGTGTGGGCTTTGGGCAGGCAGAGCCAGAGCAGGATGAAGGAGCTCCTGCTGTGCCCCACAGCCAGGCTGCTCCGTGGGGCTGGACCAGGACACGAAAGCAGAATGCCCAGTGCCCATGGAGGAGCTGCCTGCAGGCAGCCCTTGGGCTCAGCCACACAGTGCCTGCATGGCACAGGGTCACAGGATGGTTTGGGTTGGAAGGGACCTTAAAGGTCATCTTCTTCCAACCCCCAGCCGTGGGCAGGGACACCATCCACTCACTAGTCCAGGTTGCTCTAAGCCCAATCCAACCTGGTCCTGAACACTTCCAGGGGTGGGGAAGCCACAGCTCCTCTGGGCACCCTGTGCCAGGGCCTCCCCACCCTCATGGAGAAGAATTTCATCCCAATATCCCATCTAACCCTGCCCTTTGTCAGATTGAAGTCATTCCCCTCTGTCCTGTCACTCCATCCCTTGTCCAAAGTCCTTCTCCAGCTCTCCTGGAGCTCCTTTAGCACCTGAGGTCTCCCTGGAGCCTTCTCTTCTCCAGGCTGAATAACCTCAGCTCTCCCAGCTTGTCCCCAGAGCAGAGGGGCTCCAGTCCCCCGTGCCATGCCTGGGCCACCACCCTGACACACAGCCCCTGCTGGGCCTTGGAGCTGCAGTGTGGACACCAAGCAAAACGTGCAGCAGGAGAAGGGGAGCTGCACCTGCCCAAGGCCACACATCCCAACATTTTCTTCTGACCCTGAGGCTAAACCTGCACTGCCTAAAGCCTTCCAGGGGCTCTGATGAACACATCCCTGGTGCCAGCGAGTCAGATCACCCTCAGTCCCAGTGCTGGGACAGTGTGGGCTGACAAGAGTGCCCTGCTTGCAGTGTTGCCCCCATGCACAGCTGCCCCTCACCCTCTGCAGCTCTCCCGGGCCCTGATTCCAGCACACACTGTGACATGATTTATTCCATCTAATTAACTTCTCCTTCCCTCTGTGCCTGATTTCTTCACTGCCAGGGCTCCATGGTGCATCCAGCCCACTGAGGGGGCAGCACAGACTTTTGTTTCAATGCTTGCAGCCCCCATTGCTCCTGTTCCCCCCAAAAGCACCAGCAGCAGCCCCAGTGCTGAGAGCAGCATTACTGGAACCAGCCAGGGCTACAGCCCAGCAAACTGAGCTCCTGTCCCACCCTCAGCTCCTCGGAGGTTTCTTTGTTTGTGTTTTGACTTGAAACAGCAACAATTAACAAAACAGCAAGAGCTTTTATTTAATTTGTTTTTCCTCCTTGGCTGGGCGTTTCCTCCCCAAACACCACCCTGCAAAGGTGCCTCAGCCTCCGCATGGCTCTGCAGTTCCAAAACACTCACAGCTGTCACTGCAGAGCAGAAACTCTGCTGAGGAGAGATGAGCACGAGTTTCTTTTTCATCTGCAGCTCACAACCGTGGCTGCATCATTTGGGACTCCTCGGGTGTGATTTTTCAGCAGTACTGGGCTTCCATGCTCTTGCTGAGAGCTCTGCACGCCACTTTTCTCTTTGGTGTTCCCAGTGAGTATCTGGTCCTCTGCCTGCAGATGTCCTGATGGATGTGTGGCCCATGCCTGCACTCCCAGCTGAGCCACAGCTTCTACAAATCCCTCGTGGCTGAGGCACATGGTTTTTAAAAATCTGTATCTGCCGTGCAGACTGCGACAATATGAAAAATAAGAGCATTTGTAATTAAAGAAACCCACTGCAAATTACTTGACAGCACAAGCTCACGCCAAGGCCAAGGCTGTTAACAGTCTGAAGCCATTCAGCCAAGCCACACTCAAGCCACGACAAGTCAAAAAAATCAAGTTAATAAAATATCCTTGAAGTGAAATGTAGGTCATGGTACTTGATCTGCATATTTATAACAGCTGAGCCTGCTCCAGCCAAACTTTCCAGAATAAAGATCTTGCTCGTCTTTGATCCTGCCTGTGCCTCCTCGGGGAATATCAGTTTCCTTCAGCAAAGTTTGATGGGATTAAGAGTCACCTTAAAGGGAGCAAGATCTGCACAGGGTGGGGAAGTGATGGAGAGCTGTCCCTTGGAGCTGAGGGGTGTTGAGCTGGCACCACGGGGAAGCTCCTGGGCACACTCTGGGCACACATTAACAGCACTGCAGGCAGACAGATTTACACTCTCCTGGCTGAGGTCTGGGCTCGTGCAGCACCTCACGAGCCAGCACTAAATTCCATGATCAGCTGAAGCAGAAGGAGTCTCTCAGCCTCCAGGGCCTGGCTCAATCTGCTGAGTCCAGCCTAGAGCCTCATGGCAAAACATTCTCTCGGCAACTCATTTATCCAGCACTGGGTAATGACACTTCTGCAGAAAACCTCGACCTTCAGGAATCCCCGTCACACCAGCAACACCAACAGGTGAGGAGCATACCCAGGACTTCACACCAGGATGGATCCTGGAGGCAACCACCTCCTGCATCACGTTATCCCCTGCTGCTGCTCCAGCTGTGCTCTCAAAATGCCACAAGGCTCCATTTCCACAAAGAGCACGGTGGGGAAGGCAGCCCCCCAGGCAGTGTGCCTTGTGCCTCCTCCCCTGAGAGCCCTGAGGAGTGACATGAGGTGCAGAACCCCCTGTTCCCCTGCTTAGAGCCCCTGGGTGGCTCTAAACCCTCAGGCTGTTGGCCAGCTGCCTCCTAGCAAGGCGAGGGATTTAGCACAGTGGGTGTCTCAGGAAAGGGGATTAACAGCTTCACCCCAGCTGAAGGTTTGGGGAAAGGAAAAGTCTTTGACACATCAGCTCTTGGAAGTATAAGATGCTTCTCTGCAGTACCAGGGGCTGAGAGTTTCTCTATATGTTTGCACGTATAAATATTTGTGCAAACACAAGGGAAACCACAGATATTATTCACCCCAAAATTGCCCAGGAAGTGGCTCCAGAGATTATAATCTTAGGAAAATATGGTTTCAAGCCAACAGGACCAGTGGTCTCCATGTGTTGAGGTCAAGAGATGGCAGTGAAAATTCTGAAAATCATTATGACCAAACCAATGTTATAAAAAACCTCTCACCTAGACTGGGTCCTGCAGAGTTCTGTGAGAACCGAAGCAGTGTTACCAAGCCAGGCCAGTTCCCAGTTTAGCCAGTGCACATCCCCAGTCTGAACTGGTGTGACATCACCACCTCTTGCTGCTGCCACCAGCCCAAACTCCAGCCCCTGCTCTGACCATCCTGCCCTGCACGTCCTACAGGAGCCCAGCCACAGGTGTGGGTCATAACCTGTTGGGGAAGGTGGTACAGGGAAACCTTATAAATATGATTGTTTGGCAGTAGGTTCAGAGAACATTGGGCCGGTGGGTGAGGTAGAAATGACGGTCACTTTTGATATGGGAAGGGATGCCAGTCCAGGGGACAGGATATTGAGCAATACCAGTGACCAGGCAGAAAAAGGGTCTGCAGGGATGGCAGGAAGAAGGGATTATAGAAATTAGCATAAGGAGGTAGTGCCTTATTCAAATCTAGTAGTTCTCATAGGCTGTATGTAAATTCTATAGGATTTGTGTCTCACACTGGTTGGTCACTGTAAATAGAATATTCAACACAGAATGGGATAAAATATACTGTAACAGGAAATTCGCCCTCTTGGAACCCTCTTGGAACCCTCTTGGAACCCTCTTGGAACCCTCTTGGAACCACGCCAGCAGCTGGGCTGGCAGCTGATGGCAAACGCTGGCACCCACAACCCTTGAGAATAAAGCACATGTTCCATGAGCAACCCTGTCTGCAGAGATATACCATCTAACCATGGTGGGCACGCTCCTACAATAACCCCCTCCCACCCCAGGTCACAAGGGACATCTTCCTGTAGCAAACACCATCCCAAAGTCTGTGCAGCCCCGCAGGTGAGGGCTGCCAGCAGGAGTCAGCCCTTGGCTCCCCTCCTGGCTTTGAAATCCCTCCCTGTGTGAGTCACAGCCTGGAGGCACGATGAGGAACACAAGCCTTCATCCCTCTGGCCGTGCCTTTGCTCTCTGCAGACAGCAGCCTGCATGCTGTCACCACCAAAATATGACAGTTTCTCTCTCTCTTGGCTGCAGAGAGAACCAAAGTGGGCAAGTGATGGATTTCTGCATGGGGCCAGAGTGGTTTTAGCCCCACAAAGATCCATCACACTCTGAGGGCTGACCAGCAACCTCCGAGAAATGGCTTGAGAATAATTAGGGAGACAGCATGATTGGGTGTGTTTTGAAAAAGTAAAAAAAAAGGTTTTAATTAAAGAGAAAATAACAAACTATACAAAACAAAAGAACAAAAGCCGTGCACAGGGCAGGGAGGTCCCTTGCACCTACTAAGACACCCCAAAAACGTCCCAAGAATCTCTGTGCTCTCTCTTAAGTATTCAACGATCTAGGAGGGGTTTTTAGCAAGCTGCTCAACAGAAAATTGCTTAAGGAATGTCTTAAGGAACAGCCAAAGGGACCAACAGGTGCTTTTGTCCTGGCACTGGGCTAATCATGGTGAGAAGAGCATGGAAGTTTCTAGTTCATCCTCCTTATATTTCCAAAGGTGAAACTGAAACTCTTTTCCTAACATGGGGACACCTGCTAGAGTGTGAAAGTGCACTACAACAGACAATACCACTGAGGCTGGGAAATCAGGAGGTAAATCCCAGGTGATGAGCACACACCATGCAGCATGCACAGCTGTGCTTCCAGCAAGAGGCTGTCCATGGGCTCTCTGAATTTTTGCACAGCAGTGCAGCATCAAATGTATTCTCTGCACTCTGATCTGTTCCATCCCCTTCTCTCTGCCTCCATTCTCCGTTTTAACATATTGTCTATTTAAATACATTCAATATTCTAAGCCACCCCCACCTCTGGGTCCCTGCTCAAGCCTGGGGCTGGTGCATTGCAGAACAAAACATCAGCTCCAGCTCTGCTCACCACAGACAGGAGTCACAGGGTGCTGCCAAGAGGGAATCAGACTTCTCACCCCTTCCAAACGTGGCCACAGACCGTGGTGAGCCAGAGCCACTGGGGCAGGAAGGAGTTTGGGGTGGTGAAACCATCCAGGAGGAGGCTCAGGGCACTGAGCAGAACCTGGCTGCAGCCAGGGCTTTGTCCAGCTTGGGGACACTGCAGCCACCTCCTCCTCAGAGATGGTGGCTCAGATGCTTGGAGAGCATTGCAAGGCCAGGGAAGAAGAGCTCTGTGCTGCAGCTCAGCCCCAGCGAATCCCCAGCATCCTGCAGGGATAAGCTAAGGCACACATGGAGCTTCTCCACCCAAAACGGGACTTTCAGCAGGCTCAGGTCCCGCGTTCATAGCCAGGAGGAAAGCAGGGCTTTGTCTGTAGTTACACAAGAAGTTTGTGGAGGGGAAACGAGCCCGGTTTTCCCAAGTCCTTGATTATCCCCCCAGTAAGGGGATGCACAGCGCTTCCTCTGTGATCTCCAGAGATTCCTGGAGGCGGGAGGAGCCGGCTCTGTCCCTCGGAGGTCAGGGAAACGCCGGAGGCCAGCGAAGCCTCCCCCTGCTTTCCCACCTCTGGTCCCGGAGAGCAGGGAGCCGTGGGCAGGGGCTGCACCCCGGGGTCCCGCAGAGCCCCATCCTGAGTCACGGAGCGCTCCAGCCCCGGCACATGATATCGGCATGAATCACTCGCTGACCTCTGCCTTCCACAGCGCTCGGTTTCTAATTTTATGGGCTGTATCAGCCGGATTATTGAATCCAGATGTCTGCGAAATGCAGCGGCAGCACACAGAAAGCCACAAGGAAAGGCGTTGGTGGCAAGGACCAGGGCGTGGGGTTCGTTTTTCGTCAGCAAAGCCTGGCTTAGGAGGGAGAGGAAGGCACCTCCTGTCCCCTGCCTGCTCAGGGCTCTGCAGGAGCAAGTGATTTCCATGGGCCAGCTTCCACCTCCCTCACTAACTTATCCCTGCACTCCCTTTTCCTGAAAGCATCTGTTCCCCCCGGCAGCACGGCAGGCTCAGGTGGGACCCACCTGAGGGAGCTTTGGGAGATGCTGCAGAAACCTGGGTCCCGTGGAGCCCCTGTGCCCTGGCAAGGAAAGGGTGCTGCCGTGGGATGAGCACTGGACTGGAGCAGAGCTTCAGCTTCCCCAAAGTGACCTCTGAAGCACAGATCCCTCGTGGCACAAGGCAGCCAGGGGCAGCAACACCTGACAGCCGCCTGTGATGGGCACCTGGTCTGCACAGAGCACAGCTGGCTCTGAGGCAGCACCACTGCTTTGTGCCTCCGAGGGGAGAAGTAAAGAAAAGAGAAAAGAAATAGCCAGACCTTGCCTCAACATCAAAGAGGAGCCTGTGGAGTGACCTGCCTGCAATGGGGCCACAGGAACCCACAGCACTGCCCGTGCCACGTGGGTGGCTCCTGAGCGTTGACACGACGTGGGAGCAGAGGCACCAGGGGATGGAAGGGATTCTTTATTTATTTGATGTTTTTAAAGGTATTGCTGCCCCTTGCCTTCCCTGCAGCTCTGACATGGCAGACCTGACCTGAGCTGGGGATTCCCAAGAGCTGTGTGTGGATGCACATCCCCTAAGGGATGGTGCCCAGCCCCCTGCCTCACCAGCAGCTTTCTGCAGCACTGCAGCCCCTGATCCTTGCCATGACAATGAGCAAAGCTGGGCCAATTCAGAACCCAAAGGAACAGCCACAGGCCATAACCCAAATAACTGCATTTTCTGCTTAGCTCCATTGTGCAGTGATTCCACAGAAATCATTCCCTCCCGGGGTTTGGTTCACCTGACATCGTGCACTGACACATCTTCACCTTCAGGAGAAGCACCGGCCTCCAGGTGGAAGATTTCTAGTGGTGGCTTGCTTCCTGCTAACTGAAAACTTAACTTGGCTCTTGCTAACTCAAAAGTGACTGCAAACTGCTGTCAGGAGAGGAACAATTTGGCTGTCTCATCCACACCTTGGCCTCTGTTCCTCCTGAATACGCCCCAAGAGAACATCTGCCTTCTACTGAGAGGCCAGCACTGGTCCTCAGCAAGCTCATGGGAGGTGGGAGATACACCAGTGCTTCATTGTGAGCTTCTCCCTGGCATTGCTGGGATGTCTGTGGGGAAGTTCTGTGCACCCACCTGCTCTCCTGCTGCTGTGGGGCTCAAACCATGGCTGGGAAGGGCCTCCTTTGCTTTCCCTGCAGCTCCCACACCTCACTGCTCAGGACAGATGGAAGCTGTGCAGAGAAGCAGAGCGCCAGGAACACATGTGGCTTTTCTCATTTGCTTCTTTGTCACCTTGGAAAGAGTGAGGTATGATCCATAAAGCAGAGAGAGGCAGCAATAATGAAGTCGACCTTCACCGTGGTGTTTCATCTGACACTGCTGCGCCTACGCCGAGTCTCTCCTGGCCCTGGCTGCTCTTAGGGCTGCTCCTGCCTCTCAGGAACCCAGAAATGAGTCTTTTAGAGCAACCAGTGAACCTGGGCTGGCATTTCCCCCGCGCACAAGGCACACACGAGCACTTTGAGAAAGCTCAGAAGACCTGCAGGGGATGAGTTGAACGTACAGATGGACTTGGTGCCAAGTTTCAGCCTAATGGGAATCACAACAGCTGACTTACAACACCCCCCCCTTTAAAGTCAGGGTTTATGGGGATGGAATCTCTGCCAGATGCAGAAACTATAGCAACTGCTGTAATAAAATAGCATTTCAGCGTAAAGCTATTTTTACAGCACATGGCCACGTTTGTGGGATGGCAGTTTCCAGTGTTTTTCAGATGTCTGCTGCCAGAAGATTTAGTTGGATTAGCAGTTAAAGAGGGAGGGATCACATTGGGTCGTCAAATACACCCCTTTCCCTGCAATGGGAAAAATTATATCCTACAAGGTGATTCACCAGGTATTAAATTAATATCACGCTTGATCTCGGCTGACTAAAAGGCCAGGACTGCTGCAGGGCCCAAACCTGGTCACATTGAAGTCAACACGACTTCTGCCACTGGCTTCAGTGAGGCAGCTGTGATCCAAGCCACAGTCAGACTTGCCTGAAGCCTAGAAACCCATACCCACACTACTCACAACACCAGCAGCAAGGAGTTACCATCTATAATGGATTAAGGCTTATCTCAGCTCAGCCCAAGCTGATGCAAATTTTACCACTCATTTGCATGGGGCCAAAATGCCAAACAAAGTTGGCCTTAATTCTGAGTGGCACTATTTCTTCCTGTCCTTCCAGTCCAGTGTTTGCCTCTTCCACAGCTCTTTGGTCTTTTCTGTCGTGGGAAAATTTATTTCAGTGTTTGTGAGGGTGGGAAAGGTGGTCCTATGAGCAGAAGAGATGTACCAGTATCTAACTTAAGTCTGCACCAGTGGACAGATGAATTGGTCCTACAAGCTTCAGTGCTGACAGCACAGAGGAGAAAAAAACACTAAAAAGAAAATCAAATTCTATTTCAAAGAGATACTGGTATCATATCTGACACTACATTAAACTACTGCTCAGAGAAGTGTTTGCTCCTGAGAACTCAGTGCAAGGGATCCTGGCATCTCTGTGAGTATGACAGACTGACATCCATAGCTTCAAACAGGCTTCTTCTGTCTGCTAACCCTAAGATGCCTCAGACCTGACCAGCAGCCTCCCCTGTTCACAGTCCCACATCCTGGATTTAATCCAGGCTTTAGTGATGGGAGAGCCCCCTGATTTACCCCATTCTTGGGCCAGTCTCTGTCTGCCAAAGCATCTTTCTATTCATCTGAGCCTGCTCCCCACAATTAGCTTGTCATAGGTTACAATGTAAGATGTGCTCAAAGTATGTATTCTTTCACCATCTTCATAAGCTGTTGAAACCGGGTGGGCAGTGTTTGCCTTACTCCCTCTATCTTCTGATTAATGGGCTCATCAAATGGGCCATCAAGGNTAGCTTTGGTGTTTTTTTCACTTTATTGAGGAGTTTGCACCCCTGCCATGGTTTGCTGATGCAGCCCACGTCTCCCCAGCCCTACCTCCTCTCCTCCCACCACGGTTCCCCCAGGTGCTGCTGGCTGCCTGCTGGAAGGGCTGCTCTGTACCCACACACCAGGATCCACAGGCACCACCTGAAGCCAAGGTGGCTCCATCAGGGCTGAGGTTTTGCAGCTGACTCTCTCCAAAACTCCTCTGCAGCTGTGGCCCACCAGGAAACTGTACCTGCTCCTGTTTCCACGTCTGTCAGTCCAACATGGGTGAAAAGCCCAGAGAAATCACAAGTGATCACCCACAAGAGAGAAACTTGGCACCAACTTTGGGTTTCCCAAGAAATGTTGCCATGCACGAGGCTGGAAGCGAGGGACAGACCACACCAAGGGTGCTCTGTGTAGGGCAGGAAAGACTTTGCCCCGTTTGGTTTGGGGGGGCTCATGCCCACAAACAAGCACACAGTGGGCAGCCTGGAGTGAACAAACCTGGCCAACACCCTTCTTATTGTGTGGAGAACACATTTCCTGCTCAGCCTCTTAAATAAACCCACCAGTGCCCTGCTGGGCTTAGGAGTGGAGAGGGAGAGTTGCTCTTTTGCTGGATATTTCACTCAAAGAGTGAAACTCTGTGGGTGTCTGGGGAGGGAATGACCCATGGGTGCCACAGGCTGTGGGATTGGTGCCAGCTGTGCAGGAAGGTTTGTTCATCTCGGCTCTCTGGGCCAGACCAAAGCAGCCCTCACCTTGTTTATTCCCCCAGGGTGCCTGTGGAGAGCGAGTGGGAGCCTTTATACACCCACGGGGACAGGCAGGAATGACAACACCAGGTGCAGAGAGATGGAGAAAGGGACAGGGAAGGAGTCAGCCTCACTCCCATGAGCAAAGGTTCCTCAGCTGGAACTGAATTCCTACTGGGAATTACACTGAACAGCCCAAAGGGCAAGGGCCAGCGTAGAAACAAATTGGGAGAACCCCAAATCTGGCCCTCCTGCCCCACTGGAGGTGGTGGCTCTGGGGTGAGCTGGGAATTTGGGGTGGGTGATAATCCCAAAGGCAATTGCACAGCTCATGGGGGTCCATCACCCAAATTTGGTTTCCTCCCTCAGCTTTGCCATCACTGTCCCACTCCTCAGCATGAGCTGAAGATCAGGAGCTGTGTTGTGACAGGGTGACAGCACCCTTGGCACTCTGGAGGGTGGGATAAAACCTGAGTGATCCCAGAATTAGAGGCACCTTACCAAAATGTCAGCCTTCACCCCAGTGCTGGTTTGCCTCTATGTAAAATGGGACTAAAAACACTTGTGTGCTGCCCAGGGGGGAATTTAGGTCTTCATCAGGCAATCTTCAGGGATTCCTTTGAAGATGGAAGGTTTCATTAAGTGTTAGAAAGGAAGATGATATATCCATTGATATGGAAGCCCTCTACACAAAGAGATTGAATTCACTTGAAAAGTGTATTCATACTTCACAAAGTGATCTGCCCACGTGTAAAGCTGCAAAGGGGATGTCTGGGGGCTCATCCCCAGCTCAGCTCTGAGTGACTGTGACAACCCTGTCCTGATTTACACCAGACAGGGATCTGCCTGCTTCACAGAAAAGGGCCTGTTCTTTGAAAATCCACAGTTAGGCTGATCATCCAGCCTTTGACATGGCTTAGAAGGGAGGAGTATTTTTTTTTCTATTATTTAACAGGTTTGGAAGGGAGACAAGGAAATAAGTGTCAAGTGACTCAAGGTCATGATAAACGTTGGGGTTATTTACTGAGGTTTTCAGGGGCATCAGCCACCTCAGTCACCCATCCCCTCGAGCCTGCTGTGTTGGCTGATACCTCCCTGAGCCTCAGGGGTCAGTTTTCAGCAGGGGAAGAGCAGATTGTGAACAATGTTTACCCAGGAAATAGAACTGGTGCTGAGGAAGCTGAAGGGGGAAAAACATCAACTGTGTAGAAAAGATGTAAAACACCTTCAGCATCACCATAAATTGTATAAAAGGGAAGAAAGAGCACATTTCCATGGAACAAAGATATCCCTGTGACTGACAAGCAGCACCCACCACCTCCCCTCAGCCACCACCTGTGGTTTTCAGCACAGAACCTTTCTGTATCTCACCCCTGTTTACTGATCTGCTTTTTGCCCCTTTTCCTCATTTTGCACAGCAAGGAGCTGCACCCTGGCCTGGCTGATGGAGAAGCCTCTGGGCTCCCACTCCAGCCCAGGAGAAGCAGCACAAGGACACAGCTGAATCCACACTGAGCCAAGAGCACAGGGAGCCACAGAGCCCCAGCCCAGCCTGTCCCCTCGGCCACTGCTCCTCAGCCTTTCCTTTCTCTGCCATCAGTTGCTTCACAGACACAAAGAGGCCAAAGCAGCTGTCGGAGTCCAGGGCACTCCCCTGACTGCCCTGGAAGGTCTGAGATCCTGGCAGGGGTCAGGGACCCCCCTGCACAGAGCCCAGACAGACACTGTCCTGGATCTCGGGCCATGGGAGAGCTTTCAGCTTGTGAAATGAGTTACAAGTCACGAGAATGTAACAAAAATAATAGTTAGTAATAGCAGTTAAGTGATCACTNCTCCTGCCCTCGCTGCAACAAGACCTTGGCAGGGCACAGAGAGAATTTGTAGATAAGAAATAATAAACAACCAAGAGAAAACCTGAAAAGGTGGCTTTGACTCTTCTTCTGCTTCAGCACGGGGCATTCAGGGAAAAAAGACTCTGATCTGACACGACTTGGGAATCTCAAACCCGAGAAGCAGCCAAGGCAGAGCTGGAATCTGCGTGTCCAACACCTGGGATCCACAGGGGATGGAGGCCCTGCCAAGGATTGTTTTAACCTTCAATATTTCTGGCAGCAGAGCTTCAGTCAAATGGTTCCTACTGATTTTTTGGGGTTATGTCACCCTGACACAAGTCGGTCCAGACCAAAACTATCCACGTGCTCAAAGAGAGCAGGGTTTGTTTTCCATCTTAATGGACTTTCAGTAGCAGGGGAAAGGATGCCTGAAATAATAATCCTTAATAAACCCAATGGCTTCAAGAAGGAAAATCAGGCTAGATACAGCTGAAGTCCAGCACAGGTGCAGTGTACATTTTTCTCCTCCAAACCACTCCTCAGGCCAGTGGTGGGGCACTTCCCTCCTGCATCCCAAGTCCTCCCTGCAGAGCCAGGTGGAAAGTGCTGTGCAGGGACCCATCCCTAAATTGGCATTTTTTAGTGCAAGTTACTTGCAAAGAGTATTTCTTTCTGGAAAAGTAGAAACGTAAATGAGAGATTTCAGTTGATGTGAACTACGTTGGTTCCAGTTAACCATTAAAATTTAAAAAAAAAAAAAAGAAAAAGGAAATGGTGATTTTTTTTAGAGTAATTTGGAAAATCTTAGGGAAACAGCCACTATTAGTCAAGGGAAGAGTGGCTGTGTCCCATTTCTTGTGGTTTTCTGTGTGTTTGTTGCTGCAGGTGGAGCTTCAGAGGAAATTCCTGCCCTGTTGGAGGATGCTGGAGCTGTACCTGGGCTAAGGAACCCTTTTGGGGCTGCCATGGGAGCAAGGGGCAGATGCTGATGCACCGAGGTTACTTTTGAAAATTACTTATTAAAAACCATGTGAAAAGCAACAAGAGTGGCTTTTTCCATCCCATTATTTGAATCCAGCTGCTGACCTTGTCTCTGGGAAAATAATTATTCTTGACTTGGAAGCGGGGAGGCTTTTTGTGCCAAAGGCAAATGGCTATAGATTTATACTATTTGGAAAAATCAAACGGCTGCAAGCCAAGCCATCCAGCTTATAAAACACAACCAACCCTCCAGGGATGATTTAAAACTGACCCTGCAGCGCTGAAATTCCAACCATAGATGATGCACAACATAATTCACCACTTTCTTATCTCCTGGATGCTCCCAGCAGTGTGGGCTTCAGGGAGAAAGACCAGCCAGAGGAGACTGAAAGAAAGTAAAAATAAAAATTAAAAAAACCCAAAAAATTTAAAGTCTCCAAAATAAGTTCGTGCTAACGAAGGCAAAAAGGCCTGGCAGGCCAGAAGGCAAACTCTGTCATCCACACAGCCAAGAGTTGCAGCCACAGCCCGTGCTTTTTCCATTGTGCTCTGCCAAAATAACCCACAAAATTCTCCTGGGATGAAACAACCCACTCTCTGCTGCTCGAGCAACCCAGGCTTAGATCCTGCTTGTGACTAACAAAACTGTGAGCTCTGGTGCTTCGTTCCTGCAGTCAGGACTCATCTGCTGGTGCTTGGTGTCTGCAGCCCTCCAACCCCTAAGCACAGGGAAAGTTCCTCCACACCTGAGATCTCCCACAGCCAGGGGCCCACCTGAACCAGGATGAAGCAGCACCTGGGCCCACCCCAGGTGTCAGTTCTGGTGGTGAATCAGCTGGGTGAGACAGGAAAAAAGAAAATGACTGGGTAAGAAGCTCTTGTGGAGCAGAGAAGCTGGAGGGGATTTGCCCAGTTGTGTTTGCCACAAGCAGGAGCACCATGAGGAGCCTGATGGGGAAGAAGAGGGTTCAGACTGCCAGGATTGCTGTGTACCCCACCTTGCCACTCACTGCAACAGGGTTCTGCTGCAATTCAGCAGGACATGGTGATTTCCCTGAGAAACAGGAGGCACAGGGCCCACCCAGAGCAAACAGAAGCAAGACTGACAGCAAAAGACCAAGATACATGCCCAGGCTTCAGTAAGAACAGAGTGATCATTCCTACAATCTCAAACTCTCCACAAGGCCATGGTGATGAGACATCCAGGCTGAGCCATCTCAGCCTTCAGCAAATTCCCTCTCCAAACTTTCAGCATGCACAGCTCTGCCTCTCAGGAGATCTGACACATCACGTTTTCTCAGACGAGAGTTTCAGTACTTTTTAACAAAAGGAACCCCACCAGACCAAACCCCATCAACACCAGATCCCTCTCCACCCATCTGTCACTGCCTGCTGGCTCTCTGTGAGCCCCTGGGTGTGTGCACACACAGGGGGTGCAGTCACCCCTCAGGGACCAGCAGTTCAATGAGGGAGAACTCCTCATCCCAAATTTCCAACTGCTTTTGGTCTCCAGCCCCCAGTAAAGCAGAGAGTGGAGTGCTTTAGCACTTCACAGCTGTAGACACTGGGGAGGAGTCACAAGCATCATCTTGCAGCACTTTGTGGTGGCTCAGTTACCCCACGTGCTGCATGCAGAACACAAGGAGCTGAGATCACCCCTTTGCTAATCCCCCTCCTGTACCCACAAGCCCCTCACAGATGTCAGAGCACGCTTTGGTGTCACTGATCACTCACACTAGGAAATTTTGAGGGACCGAGCTTGTGACTCAAAGGGTTTTGCCAAGTAAAATATTGGCCTGCAACGATGTCCTAACAATACAAAGTAGTTGACACCATAAAACAAACAATTGCATAAGGGGAGCGTAGCAAAAAGGGGATTTGGAACCGCCAAGGACCTCGTGGAGGTGTCACTGAGCCAGACTGGAGTTAGCAAAAGCAATTTTTATGACAAAAACAACTGTCAGTCTTTCCAACACCCCAGCCCCCACGTAGAAAATGCATCTCTGCCTAGAACTGGCCACACTGCTGGCTTCTTCCTTCAAGTTTCATAACTTTTACAGCACGGAGAAATGACAGAAACAGTGAAAACAGAGCAGGACAGAGTATCCAAAAAAGAGTGAGTACTTATGGTTACACAGCCCCACGCTTGGATATACGGCTACAGACTGAACTGGCAAAAGGAGAACTAGAGTCTGCCGTGTTCTTGTAATAGAATCACAAGAAAAATGCTGCCATTCCAAGCAGAAAGTCTTCAAAAGAATCAGCTGGGCTCGATTAGCAGCAGCAGTGGAACTGCTGCCCCATCGTGCTGAGAATATCAGCAGAGAGCAAAGAGAAAAAGAAAAAAGAGAAAAATATGATTGTTAATTGTCAACAGAGCCAGAGAAGCCCTTACCAGGTAGAATGTCATTGTCTCCAATGTCTGTCCCTGCTGTCACTGTGAGCAGTGCTAAACTGCTCACAGTCAGCAGCATCAAGCACACCTGGAAGCCTCCCTTAGTGAGCAGAAGGACACAAAAATCCCCAGAGCACACCCCCATAACCAGCTGCTTGCCCTCATCACAATTTCCATGCAAGAAGTTGTTTGCGCTTTATTTTCAGAGACAGCTCAGATTTTAGGACCATCCAGCAGCATCCTACCCTGTCAGATGCTTCAGAGCAGCGTGGGGATCTCACAGCAGCTGGCTGGTGGCATTTTCTTCTCACCACGTTGATCTCAGCCTCAGGCTGAGCTCGTTGGTAGGGCTGGACTAAAGCTCTGCACTAAAACATCTCTTTTTGGAAGCCATCACTGGGGACTAGGACAGCTTGAGTGGGGTCCATCTGCCTTCAGCTGGGTGTCTACACATGAGGTGACCACATCCAAACCAGTCACCCTGAGCACTGGTGAGGTCCATGATGCCAGAGGATGAGCCCCCACCTGCCTTGGGATGAAGCACCTCCTGGGGAGAAGTTACTCTATTTTTGCCTGTTTATTCTGGTTACAAAGGAAATCCCTTAGCCTTGGATATCTTGTAGGTTTGTGAGATGACTCCTGCTGTCACTATGGTATGAAAGGCTGGTGCCTCCTTGGACCCTGTGTTATTACAGCCTAAAGATTATCCCCTCAGGAGCAGGAGCAGAGTAGGGAGCACAGCAACTGAGCACAACACGGTGCTGCCAGGCCACATGAACCTCCCAAAGATTCCCATTCCCTCCTGAGAAGCTGCCCAGAACACTGCTCCCCGTTCCCACGCCTCGACTGAGCACATCTTCAACACCCTGCTCAGCAGAGCAAAGCCTGGACGTGGTTTTAAAGGCCTTTCTTTGCCAAGAGAGGGATATTTCTGTGACCTTTCTCACCATTTCCTATAGCAATCTAATCTTAATTTAAAATGTCGTGCCCTGCGGCTTCGCCATAAAATTTTAAAAACACCCAACACACAAATAAACAAACAGACCAGATGAGTTTCTCTATTAGCAGCAGAAATAACACAGGGTAGTTTCCTGGGGATTTCTGCGTTGTGGCTGGATTCTCTGGTGCACAATAAAGGATGTGCTGTGATTGAAACTCCTTCTGTGGTTGGAGCATTTATAGCATCCCCCTGTGTGGGTTCTCTGCTAAGGGTTGACCCTAGATGTCAATCTTCTCACTGTGACTATTAATAGAAGTGCTTTTTATCTTTTGAGATGTGTATTTCACACAATTTTAGAGATCTATAAGCTCCAAGAACACTATCAAAAGGTTGGCTTTTCGCTGAAATTTGGGGCTCAGAAAGCAGCACGGAGGAGTGGATGGATAAACAAACACATGCAAACACACACACAGCCCCAGATGAGCACACCATCCTTTCCTCCTCAGGGAGCTAGGATTTCAATAAAATTAAAACACTGCTTAGAATTTGAAAGTCTGCCATGACAGCCTACATAATTTCCTATTTTTAGTTAGCTTTTGTAGAGAAACAACTCTTTTGTGTTCACACCCTGCAAGCCTCTCCACAGCCCCAGAAAGGTTTGTGTTCAGCTGGCTGGGATCAGCAAGACATGGGTGCAAGTCTTCCAGGCAGAGTCACCACGTGTTTTTGGAAAATCAGCATCTGGGTAGAAGGAAGAGGCCTGGCAATGCAGGAAAGACAGAAAAAGCTTCTCTTGCCCAGCCACAAGACAGGTATGGGCTGACACACAGCTCCACACCCACCTCTACAAAGACTTTTCCGATGGCAAACTTCATAGCTGGAATTTCTGAGTGTAGGACACACAAGAGGGACAGATTTCCAAAGGACAGAGCACCCCAGGCTTGTGTTTGGGTCTGTTCTTGCTCATTGTGGAAATGTTGAGACACAGATTTCTGAGCGCTCCTCTCGAGAGGTGGCGGACGCACAACTCTGAATCCTGGCCTGTTCCCTCTACAGCAAAAGCAGTTTGTCATCTTGTTCTCCTCACCAAAATGAATTCTGGCAGCCCTTAGGTATCTTTTTCACGTTTGTAAAGCAGCCCAGTTTGTTTCATAGATTTGATAATGCATCCACTTCCCTTGCCTTGTTTGTTTGATGGTGTGCAGAGAAACAGGGTGTTTTCAGAAACTAGAAACTGCTCCTGTAAATCCCTCACCATGCCATTGTCATCAGCCATTTTCCAGAGACATCATCACATCAAACTCCACGTCCATTTCAGGCTTTGAATGATGACACAGTTCCATTCAGCTGACTGAGAAGGATGTAGGGCCCAGCACACAAAAATCAGTGTCTTTCCAACATTTTTAGGTCAGGCACAGTTTTCAGGAGATATTCCTGCTGTCAGCTTCTGGAGCAACGTAAGAAATTGAAGCTTTGAACAACCACAATCTCTTCCTGTTGACCCACAGCCCTTCTGAGCCAGCACAGCAGTGCAGATACCCTCAACAGCATCACACAGAAATGAGCTGGGAGTGTCTTGGTTTGAAAAGACAGGTGTCTGCTAAGGAAGGCAGGAGCCTGCCTTGAAATGGAAAATGGAAACCCCCTCCCTCTGAATTATTATAATTTTGAAATTAAGGGGCTCTCAGGCAAAGATGGGGGAATAGGAATAACAATTCTTTACTAGGAAAATTAAAATAAGAATGCACTAGTACAAAAAAAACCAAACAAACAAAAACAACAACAACAAAAAAAAAAGACTGCCAGAGTCAGAACACAACCTGACACCCTGTGGGTCAGGGTGTTGGCAGCAGCCCAATCCAGCCCTCCTGCAGTGACAGATGTGGTTCTGTTGGAGCAGAGAGGATCCTGTAGAAGGGTGGAGTTTTCCCTGAAGGTCCAGTGGTGCTGAGATGGGTCTGGTTTCTCTGGGAATGCAAACAGGCTGTGCTGGAGTTCTGAATCCCAGGTTTTATCCAGGTGGGAATGCTGGGCTCCTCCCCTGGGTGCAGCATCTCCCAGTGGGATGATGGAATTTTCTCAGCCCTGCAGTGAGCCTGGATGGCCCATGGACAGCAGATCCCCCTGGAGGGAGGATGGGTGGTGGGAGAGATAAAGGACACTGCCCCAGCTGGTTTGAACAGATGCTGATGGAACACACACTGCTGGGTACATCTGGCATTGCAGCCTAAGGCAGCCAAACCACGGGCACAGACCAAGGCTGTTCCAACAGCTGCCTCTGTTACTGCTAAAGCAGTACAGGAGCCCCACAGGACCAACAGCCAGCACAAACAGCACCTGCCAGGTGACCTCCCCAACCTCCCAGCTGGTCCTTCCACAGGAGGTATGGAGCTCAGCAGTGTCCAGATCCTCCTTGCTTGACTGGCACTGCAGGCTGGAGGAAAAACGTTCTTGCCCTGCACCAGCAAGACCTGGCATCCCACACAAGGTGCAAATGTAATTTCAAGAGCCTTCTCTGAGGCCACAGGACAGCGTGGAAGTGGCAGGTGTGGAGCTGCTTGCTTTCACTGGCTCTGGAGGTCTCCCTGTTTGTGTGTCTGAAGGAAGCAGGACAGTGACACATGAATCACTGCGCCTAAAAGAAACTGGCACTTAGGATGGCCACAGCAAAAACAATGACAACTTCTCCCTTTCTGAGCTGAGCAGATGTTTAAAACTGTGTCAGCGACCTCCAAACCATAAACATTTCTCAGGAACATGTAGATGTGGTTTGCAAATAAAGAGAAGTGTCCAATGTAAAGCAGAGGTCCTTGCAAAGCCAGCCCCCTTCCAGCAGTGGGAATGTCAAACATGCTTGACCCCCAAATCAGCAAATAAGCACGTTATAAACAATGTTAGTAATGGTTATACTTTCACTACAGTGAGGAGTCTCCCTGTTTGTTTAATGTGCAGCACACTGGTTAGAGTGTGCATCGTTTCATGGCCAAGCCATTAAAGCAGGACGGGGAATTTGCTCCCCTTGTTTCCAGCCCCACTGCTGGAAGGGGTGGTGGGTGGCAGGAGGGGAGAGACACGGCCAACCCCAGCACCATCAGGGTCCCTGTCATCATCTCATGGTTAGAGACCAACCCTGTGCCTTGAGTCACCAGCCAGCAGTTTGGGTGGATGTGAGAGGTCGTCACTTCTTTATGAAAACAGAAAATAGTCTCCAGTTTCAGCACAAGCAGATGCCTCCATCCACATGCAAAGTCCCCTGAGGACTCAGCCAGCCCAGAAAAAGGTGCTTTTGCCTTGAGAGGAGGACAAGAAATAAGAGAGGTGCTCTACCAGGACTTGTCTCTCTTCCTCATGTACTCCCTCATACAAGATGTATGTTACAGCCAGTGTAACTATGTTACATTTCCAAAAAAATATCCCTGTGATCCTATAACCTTCCTGCAAACAAAGCTGGGCCTAGGCAGCCAGTCTACATCCTAACTACATCCCAAAGAACTTTGGGGCTTGTCCACCACAAAAGTTAATGTGTAAAAAATTCCCTTTTTACACAACTCCAACCCAGCTGCCAGGTGTGGGGGCAGCTGGAGGGCACAGCACCAAATGAGCTGGGAAATTTCAGCTCAGGGTGCTGAGGCAGAAGTGTGCAGAGTGACAGAATATCACACAGAGGTGTCCAGACCATGGGTTTCCAGGATCCTCCTTTGCACCACCCAACATCAGCTGCAGGGAGGCCAGTGGACACATCTCCTGAGGAGTGGCTCTGGTGACAGCAGGATTGGTACAGGTCTCCCAAGGCCAGCAAGGAAATTCCTAACAAAACCCACGCTGGGTTTGGTCACCCCAGGCCCAGCCCAGGTGCTGTGTCCCTGTCACCACGTGCAGCTGGCTCTGGTGCAAACAGGGAAGAGCTGAGCCACCCCTGCTGTGGTTGGTGAGTCTGAATGTGTCCAACCTGATCCTCAAACTGCTGAGCCTTCCTGAGTGACCACACTGCAGCAGCCAAAGATCTCTATGTAAGGAGTTCAGGCTCACACTGAAAGTGTGTCAGATCAGGGGCTAACACAAACCCTGAGAGAAAATACAGAAGGAAAGGAAATAGAGGTGTCCAACAGCCTTCCCACCTGTGCAAACGAGTAACCATGTCCCAAGCACAAAGAAAAAGAGTAGGAACCCAACCAAGGAGCAAGGCAACAGTACCAGCAGCAAAGGGAAGGAAACAGAAGGAATTTGACATGCCTGCACTGGAAGTCTGCACTTTGGGATGGACTTTCCTGCCTGACCTTGGGCAGCTGACAGAGGCCGAGCCAGAAGTGTTGGATCAGGGTGGCCCTGGGAGCCCGACGTGCCCCCAGGGCAGACAGACAGCAATCCCTCCCTGCCCAGCTCCTTCCAGTGGCAAGGACAGGACATTCCTCTCCTGTTTCACTGGCACATTGAGGAGTGCTCAGCAGCACCAAGGAGGCTCTGGGGGACTGTGGTGAGGAGCCCACCCCGATGCTCTGACAGCATCGCTCAAGGCCACAGGCACTTTGTTTCAGGCAGCTGACTGATTATTTTTACCACTTAAGGACTCATGCACATCTAATGACATTCCTCCAGGTCAGTCCAATTTTCTCCACTGATAAATCCCTTCCCTCCACCCCCAAGACATCAGTTACTGTCTCCCTTATTTTACGAGCTCAGAAAAAAACCCGCAGCAGACGAAACACCTCCTTGCTTTCAAAGACTTTGTGGAGCAGCAACTTGCCATTAAGGACAAAACAAGCTGCTAGCCCAGCAGCATTCAAGGAAATGGAAAGCAGATGAAGATACAGTTTCTATAAGCTCCAAAAACAACCAGAGAGGCACAGGAGAAGTGGCAGGGACTTGCACTGTGAGAGGACAGCACCCTGGGACCCCCAGAGGCAAAGCCCAGCACTGTGATTTAGACTGAATGAGTGCTGGGATAAAACTCCCTGTGGCCATCCTTTCCCATCAGAACAGCAGTTGCTCACAGAAAGCTCCTCTGCTTCCAGCTTTGGCCACGTTATGGGGGAAGTCACAGGGACTGAGGAATGTGCACCAGGGAGAGCAAATAAACAGAGGTGTGCAAATCTGCTAAAAATAACCCAGGAATTGTGGCTCTTGGAGGGGAACACAGGCACTCAGTTGTTCACCACCATCTACCACAATTGAGGCCTTGTCTGAACAGGTGGGTGGCTTTCCTGGCAAATCCAATCTTAAAAAAAAAAACCCCACACAGAAAAATCTCTCCTCAATCACTCCTGCAGCCCCTCTGTTTTCATCTAGATTCTTGCCAGAGGTTGTCAAAACAAGAAAGAAAAATAAAGCTCCAACATGTTCTTTGCTGTTTTCCCACTGCTTTCCAGGGCATTGATGTGTTGTTCCAGGCAGCCCAAAACCTGATGCCAGCATGCTGGTGACAAAGGCCAGGGCTGGCAGGGGACACAGCAGCCAGCAGGGCCAGCAACAGGCAGCGACCTGTCTGAGACTCCCATGCAAGGAGCCCTGGAAGGAAAAGGTCCTGGAGAACCCAGCAAGAACTGGAAATGGGATTGAATTATAGATCCCTGCGTTCTTGAGGCCTCAAAATTGAGTAACACGAGCATCAGGCACAGCAGGAGGAGGGGAGTGTGTGATGGAAAGCTCAGCAGAGGCACTGCAGAGATTGGGTTGTGTAAGACTGGGGTTGCAAACTAAACCCAGTGGTAAGAAACCTAAGCACTCAGATTTTTTTTTTTTCCCAATTCCAGCCTCTAAGCTCAGTGTGGATAAAGCTCCCAAAGTCAGGAGTGACTGATCTGTGACACTGATCTGTGTCACTGATCTGTGACACTGATCTGTGACACTGATCTGTGTGTGTTAAGAAATCGCCTTGCATCATTGTTTCCTGGTGTTGTCTCTTATTTCTTTGACTCCTCCCTTAACTTAAATGTTGCAAACCCTGATAACCCCAAGTCTCTCAACTGAGAACCTCAAAGTAAATATTGCTTTTTGTCTTTTTTTTTTTTTTCCTTCCCTTTTTGGCCAGGCTTCTTGGAAGTCTCCTTTCATCTCACCCGAGTCTGAAATTTGCCAAAAGGCTCCTTACAGGGTACTGAGCACATTTCCCAACATCAGAGCACACACAGCCACAGGAGAACAATCTTTTCCATCTTTCACTTTCCGCAGTGTAAACCCAAGCTTGGGCTCAGATTAGCTGATCTCCACTGGGTGCAGAGGATGGGCACGATGGCCACAGACATTATCTTTGCTCTAGCCCTTCACTGGGGATGGAGGCAGGCCCACCTCCTGCCCTGTTACACCCTTTTTTCTGGAGCAGACACGATGGATGGCAGGAGCCCAGCTCCAACAAGGGCAGTGAAACTCCTTGAAAGAAGTGACACAGCCAGGCCAGGACATGGAGAACAGCACAGACCATGGCACCAGAGCTTTTAACCATCATAAAAACACAGCACTGGTGCTTCCCCCACCTCCTGTGGGAGTCAAACCCTTCTGGGCAGCATTTGTGTGGGAGTTTTCTCTCCAAGGTCAGGATGAATAACACATGAGGAGCGTGGTCTCTGAGTCTTCAATTGGTTGTTTATTATTTCTTATCTACATCCAAACTCACAAGGTGTAAGTCCCAGCTAACAAGCCAGCAAAATGTCTGCCCTCTAACCCTTACCAAGGTCTTTTAAGCACTAATTGTCCAACAATGAGATGACACCTACATTATTTATTCTCTTAACCCAATGACCCATCACCCTTGGTCCACACTGTGGACCCTTTCCACCCAATCACAGAAATCACCCAAATCTGGGAAGAAGAAGGAAGAAGAAGGTGCAAAAAAGACAACTGACCCACACCCAAAAGTCTCCATCTTGGCTCCCATATATTACTATATACTAAATCCCAAATTTAAGTTTTTCACCCTGTGAGACCACACACCACCACTCAAACCACACACCCCAAACCTCTGTGCTATCCCCCAGCCTCAGGAGCCTTTTCTAAGGCCTCAGGTGAAATGTGGTGCCTGCCTGAGGGTCAGCAGCCTTCAGCTCAGAACACCTGACATTTTCAGCCTCCAAGTGATTTCATTCCTGGCCCACGGGAGTGCTGGTGTGGCTGTGTTGGCATTTTGTTTTAAGCAGCTCGTGTTGGCAGCAGAGACCAGGCAACTTGAGTGGCCTAAGCTCACCTCAACCTGCCTCCCACCAGCTCTGGGGGCAACACAGCCAGGGCTGGGCTCAACATGCAGGGCTTGGGCTCTCAGGGCTCTGTGCTGTGCCACAGCCTGCTGTTGGTTTAAAGAATTCGGGTGCCACTGCTCTCTGTGGTCTGGGACAGGGCCATCCCCTGCTCCAGCTGACACCACAGCAACCCCTGAGCTGCTCAGCTCCCTGTGCTGGGCCACTGTGGGGGCTCCAGGAACCCAAGAGCCAGGCCAGTGGAGCTGAGCAGGCTGGACAAGCATCAGGGTCTTCTTCTGATGCCTGGAGAGGCCACCTAGAACAGAGGCTAGGCAGAGTTAAAAGGTAAAGGGCAGGTATTTATTAAAAACCTTCAAAGGGTACACCTTGGGCAGTGCAAGAACTTCACAGAGGCCACACCCAGGATGGTCACAAGTTTTTCAGACAAATAAAAGTTTGGTCAATTTGCATATCAGAGGTTAATTGTCCAATTAACTTTTAACAATTAGCTTCAGGTAATGAAGTCACTTACTCCAAGTTTACCTCCTCCCCAAATTCAGTTGTTGACATTTTTCAGGGCCTGAAACAGTGAAGTGTCCTTGAGTTTCAGGCCCAGAGAGAAATTGCTTTGTCAGAATAAAGTGGGAGAACAGTTATGGAGTTACGGGGTTTTGGAGTTCTACATTAAAGCAGTGCTGATCTGAAAAATATAAAAGCTAAAACTCAAGGCATCACTTCCACTTGGTCCTGAAGATAAAAATCTGCACGTGAGGACATCAACAGGAAGAGCAGCCTGTGCACACGTGGCACGATCCCCAGGGAGACTGCAGCAGGCTGTGGGATACCCCAGCCAGCACAAGGCAGACTGTGCTGGGGGTTACTGGGGTTACTGGGGATTCCCTGCCCTGCCAACCTCAGCACAGCTCCCCACATCTTCCCATTCTTGGCCACTGATGGAGTCAAACACAGCAGGCTCAGCTCAGCTGCTTTCTGACTGACTCCATGTGAGCTCAGCTCCAGTGGCTGATAAGGACAATCTGCACTCAGGGCTTCCTCTGGGTCACTGGGGATCCCGCAGAGCCTGATCAAAGCATCCCCGAGCTGGGCTGCAGCTCTGCCTGCTGCTCTGCTGCTTCAGCAGTACCAACAGCAGCAGAACAAGCCTGGCCTGGGCCAGCCTGCTATTAACTGTAAAAATCATTTTCAGACTGCTCAGACATAGGAAAGTCTTTGAAGGGAATAAATAACTAACCTCGCTGGCAGAGGCGCGTATTTGACCGTATTACCTCATCTCAGCTGCAAACTGTCCAGCTCACAGCTGCTCCTCCTGATTTCTTCCCCTTGCAAAACTGCAGCCAGCTCCCCCCAAAGCTGGTTTAACAGCCTGTTAAACTGGTGATGTCCTTGGCCGTTTGCTCCCTCTTTCAGATGAAGAAAGCAAACTGGAAATTTTTTATGCATCACTTCAACCACTTTGTTCCTTGCTGGAGACACCTGGTTATAGCATTGCCATTTCATAACTGCTGTAGAGTAGATTCTCTTTATAGCAGTTAGGACAGGATTTTTCTGCTTGCTTAGTCTAGTTTTCAGTCTGGTTAAGCTCCAATGACTGCAGGAATTACTTTTATTTCCAGTGCTACATACTTAGAAGCTGGCCTGATACAGTTTCCAGGCATTTGGCCCCAATGTTTCGCCAAGTTCTGGGTAGGAATGGTATTCCAAGAGAGCTTCTGAAGGAAAAAAACGAGGCAGCAAAGAGAGGGAATGGGATAAAATACCTTTCAACTCAGCAGTTAATGTCTGGTCTGGGGTTTTAAGTTTTCCACCAGTCCAGGAAATAACATCAGGAAGGTAACGAGGATAGAGGAGCCAATCTTCCCCATCTTTAGCCATAAAGTGGTCCAAAATCTGCTGCTCTTATACACACCAAGGAGGAAACCCCTGTCCTGCCCCGTGCCCTGCAGGAATCAGCCTCCTGAGGAGCCCCTCGTGAGCACTGGTGGGACATGGTCCCTTGGGTCTCAGGATTTGTTTCCCAAGATATGACAGATGAGAGTCTTTTTTCCCTGAATGCCCCGTGGTGAAGCAAAAGAAGAGTCAAAGCCGCCATCTCAGGTTTTCTTTCTTGTTGTTTATTATTTCTTATCTACAAATTCCTTCTGTGCCCTGCGAGGATCTTTCTGCCAGGGCAGGAAGCAACTCCCCTGGCCACGACAGGCGGGCAGAACTTTTATACCACATTCTACGTATCTTTTATTTACTATTAATCACTAATGCTTACTTCTAATGTTAGACAGGTCACCTCTATCCTACACCAACCCCTGTGAGCCACCACAGCAGAAAAATGGATGACAAGAAGAACAAAAAGAACAAGAACCACACCCAAATCCTCCATGTTGTTCTTCTGACCCCTTTCTAAAAATCCTAATATTCTACATTTACACCCTGTGATAATTTAACTGCTATTACTAACTATTATTTTTGTTACATTCTCGTGACTTGTAATTCATTTCACAAGCTGAAAGCTCTCCCATGGCCCGAGATCCAGGACAATGTATCCCTGGGCTCAGTGCAGGGGGGTCCCTGACCCCCTGCCAGGATCTCAGACCCTCCAGGGCAGTCAGAGGAGTGCCCTGGACTCCAACACTTGGGTGGGCATGGATTGCTGGAACACAACAGCACCCACCAAGAATGCAAACCTCTACAACCCTTGGCTTTGAGGAGTTTTGCACAGCAACAGCTCCATTTACCTTGTGGATATGGGGACTGCCTGTGAAAACCCCTGAAATCCTTGGCTGTGGGCAGAGGAAAACTGAGGTGGGCCTGCACTTTGTGAACTGCACCACAGGAAATAGAGACAGCACTGGTGTAGGGTTCAAAACTACTGTCAGGCGTGTGGTTAGCACTCTCAGGACTTCTTGCATCCCCCAGTAAATCTATTTATGACCTCAAGAATGCATGTGTCAAACCAGACAGTCTTCTGCAAAGAGGTAATTCAGCCTGTGCCTTGGGCAGATCACCCCTGTGGTCTCAAGCAAGACATTTACAAAAACCCCAGTCTAGCTTAGTGTAAAAATGAATGGTCTTTCATCTTTAGTAACAGAACACAAATTCTACTTATTTGCCTGCTGGTACTTAGTCTGTAGAGTGAAAAGCATGCACGTTTTCCAAGTTTTTTCTATGACTCCAAAAGGTAAAGCAATTTCCTCCCTCAGATTCCCCCTGAATCAGAAGGGGGAAGAAGGGTTGTTGGGGAAATGTTGAAGTTGCCAGGATTTTGATAAGGGCAGGGAAGCAGACACAGCCACCCTGGCATCACAGATGACAGAGGCAAAGCAGACTAGTGACTAATACCACATGCAGCAAACACAATCCAAAATAATCCAGCTTCAAAAGTGCTGCGTTTTCCTCTTTCATTTATGAAGCAAGACAGGAAATGTATAAAAGCTGACGGGATCATTAGAGATTTTATAAATGCTGCTTCCTGTGGTACAGAAAAAGGAAAGGACAGAGGCATGGGGCCAAATTATGTGCTGGAGCAGACGCATGTGGCTGATGCACAGCAACGCTCTGCACACTGTTGGACCTGCACCCAGAAGGATAAGGTGATCCAGGATCTGGTCTGCTGTGAAAATCAGGGCAAAAGCTTTAAAAAAAAGGCTTAAAGATTGTCCCAGAGGGCAGGTTGTTGGGGAAGGTGGTACAGGGAAACCTTATAAATATGATTGTTTGGCAGTAGGTTCAGAGAACATTGGGCCAGTGGGTGAGGTAGAAATGACAGTCACTTTTGATATGGGAAGGGATGCCAGTCCAGGGGACAGGATATTGAGCAATACCAGTGACCAGGCAGAAAAAGGGTCTGCAGGGATGGCAGGAAGAGGGGATTATAGAAATTAGCATAAGGAGGTAGTGCCTTATTGAAATCTAGTAGTTCTCATAGGCTGTATGTAAATTCTATAGGATTTGTGTCTCACACCGGTTGGTCACTGTAAATAGAATATTCAACACAGAATAGGATAAAATAGACTGTAACAGGAAATTCGCTCTCTTGGAACCCTCTTGGAACCCTCTTGGAACCCTCTTGGAACTCTCTTGGAACCACGCCAGCAGCTGGGCTGGCAGCTGATGGCAAACTCTGGCACCCACGACCCCTGAGAATAAAGCATGTGTTCCATGAGCAACCCCCGTCTCCTGAAGTATGTCATCCAACCATCGAGAGAACGAATCCACAGCAGGTGGTGAGGTGGTGCTCCCCACGGGAAGGCTCCAACACCTGCACATTCGATGAGTCAGCAGCCCTGGCCCCAACCTGAAACCCAGCACAGGAGGCCCCGGGATGGGAGGGGGACTTGGTTTTGTTTTATTTTCTTCGAGGCTTTCTCTGTGAAAACATAACCTCCTACCAACATCAGGCCGTTTTACCGAGCTGACAAAGTCAAATCATGAATTTTGGCACTTTCCCTTGGTATCCACCACCCCTGTGTGAGTCATGCCCTGGGAATCTGGGGGGAGAAGGGCTAGCAGGGAGGCAGGCTCCTGTTTGTCTTGGAGAGATGCACACAATCCCAAACTTGGAGCATCCCTCGACACACTCCACTCTTCCTTCTGCTTTCATCTCTGACCACAGGCAGGGAGCCCAGCGTGCTGATGGCTGCTCCAAAAGCCTGGTGCCTTTGGTGCCCATATTCCAGCATGCTCAGAAAAACAAAGGGGAAAGGAAGTGGTGGCACATGGATTTGTTTGAGAGGCAAGAAAAGAGCAGAGAAACAACGCTCACCACAGGACAGGATAGCTTTAGCAGCATGCCATGGGCTGGAGGTGTTCCCAGTGGGCATGGCAGGGCACTGCTGGCCAGCCCCAGCCTCCCAGCCCAGGCAGGATGGGAGCTCCTTATTTACCCAGTCCAGTCCAGCAGTGCCCAGAGCAGGAGCTGCTGGGCCTGCCAGCTGCCACACCTCAGCTTCAGAGGGGCTCCAGAGCTGGTTATGGAGTACCAACACACACCAGCAGAGTCTCCAGGGGCTTTAGGAGCTTTGGACCACAGCATCCCAGTCCTGCAGTCCCTTTGCAGGTGTATCCAAGAGCAGTTAGAGCAGAGAGGGTGGGTGAGGGGTGTGTAAGCCAGGCTGAGTGGTGGCTGTGGAGCTGCAGGGATGTGCAGATCCTCAGGGCCTTCTGCACCCGGCTGGGTTTGGGTGCCTGCTCCAGCAGAGGGGCATGAGATGGTGCTGGAGGAGCCACTGGCTGTGACTCTGACACAAATGCAGATAAACCCCCTGTGAGCAGCACAGCCGAAGCTCTCCAAGTGTTTAGGTTGTTCAGGAGCCAAAGCAAATACATTTGCTCTGCAGGTTACAGAAGGCTGTTAAACCAGCCGTGCAACCAACTCCTCCAAGCCAAAAATTGTCTTCTTCCTCTGCACTGGAGCCTAATACCTACAGTGACCCTGCTCAGCCTCAATTCTCCTGCTGCTCAAAGGATGCATGTTATAAATTAAAGGATGAATATGTCAAGCATATATGTCAAACTCCAGGTTCAGCTCAAAAATGTCTTTTTTTTTTTTGTTTAATGGGCTTTTTTCTACTTGCAGTTGAGCTCGATCTTGGCCAAAACAGGGAAGAACAGCAAGGATTTTCCCTTAAATATCTGAGACTGAAAAGACAGCTGATATATCCCTGCAGCAGAAACCAAGGGCAGAATTCCTGTCTGGGTTTTATGTGGGGTGTTGTGAGCAAACACCTCCTGCTCACCACTGCATTTGTTCCTCCAAGGGGTTCCTTTGTGGCCACGTTCCCTGCAGGCTGGTGAGACAGGGCTGGCACCAGCTCACCTGCAGGTGGTGGCAGAAAGTCGTGCTGGACTGGTTTTGGTGGGAAGGGAGGAGTCCCTGGCTGTCCCTTGCTCCTCTCCTTGCACAAGGAGCAGCCCAGCTGCAGGTGTCAGGCACCAGGGGCCCAATACTGCCCACAAATCAGGTGCCAGGGGTGCTCCTCAAGGTGGCACACCTGCCTGAGGTGGCAGCCTGCTAAAGGCACTGCCAAGGCACCCTCTGGCTTGATAACAGGAGACACTTGGGGGAATATGAGTTACAGAGCACCTGTCTTGTGAGGTTTTCCTGATCTCCAGTGCACTTTGTGCCTGCTGAGTCATGCTGACGTTGTAGCACCAACCTCTGCCCCAAATCCATCAGGGTTAAATTGCTGCTTTTCTTGCCCTGAGCCCCAGTCCAGCCCTGGATGCTCTGCAAACACGTTCAGCCTCCAGCATGAAAACCACCCTGCTTCTCTAAAGCCATTTTCACAAAACACTTGGAGCAGCTCTGAAAATCCCCACATCTCTCCAAAACACCCATGGGAGGAGTGTTGTTTGTGTGGCCCAACAGCTCTGATGCCACACGCTGTTGCAATGCCTGCCTATCTCCTCAGATCTTCTCTTCTGTCAGCAAACAAGTCCCAAACACCCTCAGCATCCACACAGCCCTGCCTGCTGCCACAGCAGCTCCTCACACAGCCCTTGCACAACCACCAGACCATCTGGATTGCTCGTGGCACACGGTTTGCTCAAGTGTCTTTGCTTATCAGAAATCAAAGAAGGATTTTTTTTTTTTAATATATTTGTCAAGACCACAGCACCTAATGTTAGACCAGGCAGGCTGACTTGGTCAGGGTGACAGAGCCTGCAGCCTTCAAGCCATAAACCAACCTTTTAGGGATTAAGGAAAAACCTTCCCCTGAGTATAGGTTACTCCTCACTTGCTGACAAGATATTTCTTTCCTCTTCCTCACCAGTGTCCAGCCACTCACTGTTGGAGCAGGATGGCTGTGGGACTGTGCACTGCCTTACTCAGAGGCTTGGGGGAGCCAACCATTTGAATAACAACCAAACAGAAAGAAAAAAAAAAGAAAAAAGAAAAAAAAAATCCCACTTTCATTTATTTTCGCCTTCACTGACAGCATAAACACACTGCAACTGCTCCACAACAGCACATTACACCCAAATTATTCCTGTGGTTGTTTATTTACTGAGATTACAGTCATGCCTCCAGGCCTCATCCTGGTTGTCTGACACTCTGTGGGCAACATTTTCTGGAGGAAAAGGATGATTTGCAGTATTCCCCATGCAAGGAAAAGGATGATTTGCAGTATTCCCCATCCAAGGAAAAGGATGATTTCCAGTATTCCCCATGCAAGGAAAAGGATGATTTGCAGTATTCCCCATCCAAGGAAAAGGATGATTTGCAGTATTCCCCATCCAAGGAAAAGGATGATTTCCAGTATTCCTCATCCAGCCCTGTGACCTGCCCAAGGTGACAGAGCTGGGCAGTGGCAGAGCAGGGACAGCACACCTCTGCAAGGGGCAGTCCTGGGGTGACCTTTCTGATTCCAGTTGCAGAGCTATGAATGACCATGTCACCATGGTGAAATCAGGGAAGTCAGCCAGCTAAACCATGCATGGGATCTTGGCTCACATCCATTAAAAAAAAAGAATTGAAAACAAAATCAGTTTCACTGTAAACCATTTGCTCTGCAGGTCTAGAAAAGAGTGTAAATAGGAAATAATTAAAAAAAAAAATCCCAAAAAGAAACTCAGCAAGAGGAAGGAGTCCAGGAACACCTGCACAGCAAAGGACAGAACTACCTTCAGGACCTGAGCTTCCTTGCAATCAGGAGGGATGGGACAGATGAACAGATACAGCAGCCTTCATTTCTTCAGCAGGTACCAAACCCAAGAAGGAGCAACAGACACCAAAACCACTGACTGCAGGCTGAGGAATCCTCAGCTAAAGCAGGCAGCAAGGCAGGAGAACACTGCCCTGAGCCCCTGCAGGAGGGGCAGATGCTGAAACAGGAGATGCTTTGCAAGCCCCAGGAGCTCCCTGGGCTGAGCAGGGCCCAGCCTTTGTGGCCTAACGAGGGCCAGGGACACGCACAGCAATTGATAGAAAAGCAACTTTGACACAGGCTGCAGGGCAAGGAGGGGGATCTCACAGCCCTCAGCAGACACTGGAGCCAAGGCAGAGGGAACACAGCTCCCAAAAGCCGTGCTTCCCCAAGTCACCCCTGGTGTATGGCTGGAATATTTCAGACAAGTGAAAGCAGGAGTGCTAGCAGGAATTTCTACAGGTATAGTGAGTGGGGAGAATGTCATATATTCCATCTGAAAGGGTAGCAAAGGAAGGGTAGCCAAGAGCAGTTTTACAAACGGAGAGCCAGATAAAATAACAGATTAGACCCATTTGTTGGCAGCAGGAGCCAGACTTTAAGGGTCTCTACACAGGCACAGGGAATCTTTCACCTTTCCAGAGCCCAATCTCCATTTAATGCTGTCCAAAATGTGTTGATCCAGCTGGATCCCCAGTTACACCACACAATTTACCACAGAGGGATGACAGAGTTGTTGTCAGAAGCCAAAAGAAAGGAAGACACAGGCTGTGCTCAGGTTTAGGCTCACAGAGTTTCTCTTTGACATTCTCTCAGTTTCTGCTTGTTTGGGTGAGACCAAAAACCAGAAAAGTTTGGTCAAGAGCTTGTAGTTACACCTGGTTTCTACTTGAAAACCAAATGGCCTGCACCCAGCTGCTTCCAGATTTGCTCTGAGGACTTGTGGCCTTTGAGGCATCAGCCAGGGAATCTGTAGGGAATTCAGACCTGAACCCAAGTGTGGCAATGGAGTCATGGCTCACAGCTTTCAGCAAAGCATCATCAGCCTTCCTCACCCTCACTCCATTCCCATCTTTGCTGCCAGGAAGCCCAAATGGTGCCACAGACCCACACAGTGTGGGGTTCTTACTGCTGACTTCATAGAATCATGGAATGGCTTGGGTTGGAAGGGACCTTAAAGATCACCCAGTGCCACCCTTTTCCATGGGCAGGGACACCTCCCACTACCCCAGGTTACCCCAAGCCCCATCCAGCCTGGCCCTGGACACTTCCAGGGATCCAGGGGCAGCCACAGCTGTTCTGGAAACCTGTACCAGAGCCTCCCCACCCTCACAGGGAAGGATTTCCTCCTAACATCTAAGCTCAATCTCTCCTTTTTCATTTAAAACCATTTCCCCATTGTCCTTTCACTATCTGCCCATGTAACAAGTCTCTCTCCCCCTTTTCATAGACTCCCTTCAAGCACCTCAGGGTTTTTCCTTGGAATGCCTCCGATGAAAACATGTGGGAAGGCAACTGGAGAACCAGGGTGACAGCAGAGACCAGCTCGACCCCAGCAACTGCTGCACTGCCTGCTGGACTCACAAGGCAAATAAATGCCAGGGGACCCCAGCTCTGCAAACATGCTGTGTCCACAAGGCAAAGGATTCAGATGAAGCAAAGAACCTGAAGCAAACAACGAGCGAGCGTTTTTCTGAAACCTCTTGGTGATGTGGAGAGTGGAATTTAACAGTGTGTTAAAAAAAAAAACAAGTTCTCAAAACTTTTTTGAGAAAAGTTTTCAAAAGTTGCTGAAAAAGTTCTCAAAAGTTCTGCTCAAAAGTTCTGCTGAACTGCTCCAAGGGCTGCCCTGGCTTCAGTTCAGTTTGATGATATATTGCTTTATAGGACTCACAACTGCCTTCCCAAAATAAGACCCTCAGACTCTCTGAAGTCCCAGCAGCACCGTGACTATTCTAAGATCAAGAGCAAGTTATTAATACGTGGCAGAAGCGTGTGAATTGAAGGGGCAGGATGAGCTGCCCACAGAAAACCAAAAGTATAATGTTCTATTTTGGGGCACAAGTGTGAGTGGACTGAAGGGCTGGAGGGGCCCTGTCAGAGCTTTGGACACAGCCCAGTTCAACACCAGAGTCAGAGCAATGTCCCAGGGTGACTTCATGAGTGACAACTAACAGTTCATACTTGGGGCACAGGGATTGAAAGTTTGGTCTGAAATGCCCCAGACAATGTTCCCATCTCCCCTACAGAAATGTGAGGAACTACAGAGTGAGCTGCTGTGATTTCCTACTCACCCCATCGGCACAGGGCTCAGATTTTGGTGAAAGTGCCTTGAGGAGGCACTGAAGCAAACTTTAACTTTGGGGGCAAAGAAAGCAACCAGAATTGGTTTCTCACAGAATTTGTCCCAATAGGTTAAAGTTTTCTCAGTACTTGCCTGCCCAGCAGATGAAATTATGATTCTTTTCTCTTGTGAATAGTCGTGAAACAAAGAGTGACAGACAACAGGTTGCACTCTGAGCAAGAAAACACATTAGATACCTGCCCAAACATGAGGCTTAAATAGACATTTGTGCATCTCTCATTGCATTTGTTCAACCCTTGTACAACTAAAGAGCCCTGAGACTTTATTCCTCTCTAAGAAAACACTGGGATTAGTGTAAAATGGGTAGTTGCTGGAGATATTCCCTTTGGGTTGTTGAGTTCGTTGTGGGTCTTGGGACCCCATAAAGGGAGAGCAGACTCCCTTCTGCCAGAAAGTTAATAGCCAGCACAGAAAGCAGAGCTGCTGCTGACAGACATTGTTTCCATAACCTAGAGACGGAGAGGGCAGAGGGGACAGGGGAGAGCAATAGGCCTGGAGTGTGTGTGGAAGCCAGCGTGTCTCTGATCAGGTTTCCTCCAGGGACTGCATCTCCATTTTTTAAACTTAACAGCAAAAATATCTTCCAGCCCTGAAGAGTGAGTTTGGGCATAGATCTTCAGCCATAATAGAGTAAAAAAAAAAAAAATAAGGAAAAGAAAAAAAAAATATAAAAGCATATTCTTCTCCCTTTTACACTGGTGTGAAACCAAGAAATTGGCTTACAGTGCTGTGACTGGAAGCACAGATTATCTTATCATTTTACATGTTTTCATCCAGATTAATGAAGCTTTCATGCTCAGAGCATTTTGGTCAACACTTAGCAGTAACATCCCATGTCGAAGTGTTTGTAAAAGCATTTGTAAAACCATGAGTAGGATTGTTATTTCGACAGCCAAGATTCCAAAGAAAATGAGTCATATTCAGCAGCACTGCCTCTTTCTTTGTCCCTTCCTCTCATTACTCCAATTTTGGAACTCTTGAACCCCAAGGCACTTTTTGATAAAGGAATAGGCATCAGGAGGATATTCAAACTCTACCAGCTCTGTGGTTTCCAGACACCCCATATGGCATTTAAGTCTCCTCAACCCTCCCTGGATCTCAGAGAGCTCCCAGCTGCACTGCTGCAGCTCTGAACACATTTCCACACCTACCTGTGAGTACCAGAGGAAACCCAGAACCATCAGATGTGCTTTCTGCCATGGCTTGTTGGAGGTCCTCTCCAGCCTCTGAAGCAGGTGCACAGAGATGCAAGGACACGTGCTTTTCTGGGGTAGCATCTTCAACTAATTAATGGAAGCATAGGTTGGAAAAGACCCTGAAGGCATCAAGCCCAACCTTAAATCTGAAACAATGGGACCTGCTCCTTCCATGAAGCTGTACAACAAGAACAGACCTGCCATTCCCAGGTGGAAGATCAGCTCTCAACTCGTGAGGAACCACATCCAGGGCTGGAAAAAGCCCTGATCACAAACGTGCACGAAGTTACACCAAAACACTCCTCTAGCAGCCCCTGCTTACCACTTCCACCCTCTCCTCAAAGGCAAGATTTTAAAACTCCTTGCTTGTGTCTTTTCCTGAATTTTACCATGAACTTTGGGCTCCACACTCTTTGCACATCAGCAAGAACCACTGGGAGCTGCGTGCTCAGCCACCACTGCTAGGCAGAAAGTGTGTGGCAGGTCCTGTGCATGGCAAAGGGCCCTTCCTCCCCAGCAAAACCACGTCATTCATGCAAGGCTCAAAGGCTGGACACACACATGCCAGCCCCTCAGACCTGCCACTGAACATCCCAAAGCCATTTATCACTCAGCATCCTTATCCTGGTTTAAAATCCCCGAGTCACGAGGCAAACAAGGTTTTTCTGGCCTTTTGTACGTTTGTGACTGCCTTTCTCCTTCCCTCTATTCAGCTGCTTCAATGAGCTCCCCCAGCACTCCCCATCTGGGCCGTTCTCCTCAGTGCCACCATTGTGCACCCACAATACCTTTGGGGCTGCCCCATCCAAGCATGTCCATACCAGTTTCCCCATCAATTCCCCCACAATTTAGCAGTGCCATCTGATTCACAGCTTTTTTTTTTTACATTCCTCATATAGCAGAGACCCCAGCGAGCTGCTCTGGCTGCCTTAGCATTTTAAACAGCTTTACCCTGAACTGGTCAGCTGAAAAGCACTTATTTCTGCAGAAAAGGAGATGACATCAGCTGATGTGGGATAACCATGACAACCTCCCCAGACCAGCAGGGCCACATGCTGTGTGAATAAGAAAGTTTAACTCTCAGCAGCTTTCCAGGCAGGACCCCTGGTTTTAATTGGCAGAGTGAGCACGTGTCACTTTTGCACACACATGTGCTCCCCCCAGCATTTTTATGAACTAAAGACTCCTGAGATGTGGAAAAGATGGTGGTAGAAGGAAATCTTTCCAAAGTGGCGCTTTGCATTCCTACCAGCCGCAGAGCTGATGTGCAAATAAAGAGGATATGAGCCCCCAAACCTTCCTTCAGTTTGTTTGCTAGCAGACTTGCACCAGCATCAAACAATCAGCCATTCTTCCTAAGAAAAGCACTTTGGGATCTGACACACGACAGGACTTCAGGAGTCAGGCTCCTCATCTTTAATCATCTGCTAGGAAAGCTGAGAACTGAATGACTTTCAAAGCTTGGGTTTGGATCCAAAGCAAAACCAAATCCATCTTCTAAATTACATCTTCCTACAGAAAGGGGTCCATACCTGATTGGTGTTCTCTTGTTCAGGTGGGGTGGAATGGCTTTTAAACAGGCTGATGTGCAGGATCTGGAGGCAATGTGCTGGATTTGGAGAGGTTAACTCTCCTCTGCTGCAGTTTTGAAGCGTGTTTGCATTCTGGAAAGCCCCACGCTCACTTTCTACACCATTCCTTTCCAGCATATAAACTTTTAATCAAAATAAATAAGTGTAGGAGGATTAGCCTTCTGGACCCAGAATCTCTTTACTCCCCACTTCTTCATAGTAGTGTATTTATAAAACACATGTGTCCCATTTTGGGGCAATTTAAAGTTTGCCTAGTACATAAATGCTTCATTAAAACAGCTGCTCACAATCTGTTAGTATAAATATTTTCCACCACTTTCTGATCTTCGTGAAGGGAGGCCAAGGCCAGAGCCATGGATGCACACAGCCCTGCATGTCGGAGGTGTTCAGTATTTACATTCACATAAATACTGCAGGGCTTGAGCCTGCCAGCCATGGCTCCTTTCCAGGCTCTGAGTCCCCCCTGATGGAGAAACCTCCGAGAGATGAGGGCAAAGGGAACCCAGGTGTGTTTGCAAGAGCCCTCTGGAGCATCTCTGGGCAGCAGGACTTCACTGTTATGCAGACATTTCAGTTCTGCATTGACACATCCACTGGCAAAAATGAGCAGCTCCTGCATCACCACATGTCCCTGCTCCAGACCCCTGCTCCATTTATCCCTGCTCCAGACCTCTCTTCATGCAGCCCCACAGCCCACTGGGTCAGAAAACTAATTAGGCTGAAATAGAAGATTTTTTTCCCCCTCTTTCTCACCTCTGCTTCATGTGTTTCTTGAAAGTTTGAAAAAAAAAATGAGCGGAGCAGAAAACGAAACCCCAAATATGAGGGATGCAGCCCAGATTGTGCAGCTCCAACCCTAATAAACACTCCCAGCCCAACCAGCAGATTGGATATAACTCACAGACAAAATGAACCTCTCGTCACCTACAACAACATCCTAATTTGAGACCAGCAGGCCCCGAGGGGTCTAGCTGGGAACAGGGAAGTCTCCTCCTCCTAACACATCCCTGCCAGTGTGGAACAAAGACTTGTTCACTGGCCCAAAAGATCTGTTTGACTTGGAAAAATTAATCATGCCCAGAAAGCCAGTCTCCTTGAGATCAGGAGGCTCAATTCCACATTTCATTAAACCCCTGCCCTTCTGGAATAACTGCAACCAAGGCAGCAGGGTCACATCTGATTCATACTGTGACTGGGAATGAAACCTGAACCGCGGGCTCAGATCATTAATCCTGTTATCTGCTGCCTCCCTGCCTCAATCCAGAGAGGAGGAAGCCTCTTTATCGCAGCTCTATGCCTCATGATGAAATAATTCAACTGGATTAAATCAGCTCTTTGGGTGCATCAATCAGGCTATTGTCCCTGGAGCAGGAAGTTTCCTCCTCAGCCTTCAGCCACCTCTGCCCTGACCCATATTCCAAGGACTTCCCTGCACATTTTGCTCACATCTGTATTTTGCATTTGCTTGCACAAGCAGTCATGTCCCATGAGCAAGAGCAATAATAATAAAAAAAAAAGCTAATAAACAATAAAGTTAGTAACTCCTAAAGTCAGGCAAGATCTAATAGATACAGACAGAGATGCCTGGTGAGATTTTCATTAGAAACAACTTACGACTTGCTGAGGTTTCCTCCAAGCAGGGCGTTGAGCAAAGCATTTTGGCATTTTGAAACTTCCACTAAGCACCTGCCTGAATGGAAATCTCAGTCAGGAACCCACATCTTCAAAAAAAAATGCTGACTCCCAGTAAGGCTTAAGCAGTATCAGATGCTGAATCTCTGTCTAAGACAGCACTGGAGCAAGACACCAGTCAGATACACTGTCCATGTGATTTCCCAGCTGAGCCTGTGGGTAAGAACTGGTAATTCAGGCACCAGAACAACTAAATGTGACAACACCGACTCTAGTTCTTTGCTAAAAATCAATAGTAACACTGGGGTCTCCAAAGGAGAAGCTTTTTAGCTTAAACCCCTTTCTTGCCACGGACAGGACAGGAAAATCCACATCCCACTTCACCGCTCGGTTGCTGTGCTTTGAGAGATCAAAAATCAGACAACACAGGAACAGTTTTTCCCTCAACTTTTAACCTGTGGGGCTTCTGCTAGGCCCACAGGATGAGTCTGGGGGTGGCAGTGGGGTCTGCTTGCTCAGCGGTGCTGTTAGAGGTGGGGAGAAAGCACGGGAGCATCATTTTCCCTGGGAGCTTTGCACCCAAAGGCACTTGTGTAGTCCAAACAGGAAACACGGCCTTTTTCCCAAAATCAGCCCAGGACTATCAAGGTGCCCTCCTGCTCCTCACCAGCCCCTATCTGAACTCACACCATGGAATCAGTTGTTTCTCTTTAGCAGAGATGTGGTGCAAAGGGACTCCGGGGGAGGGAAGCAGAAGCGATCAGAAAGGATCAGCTGTTGGGCTGTGTGGGATTTGGAATCTGTACGTGAACTTCACAGTAACAAAATAGGCTTTCCATGGCATTATTTACACTCCTGATGCAGAGATAAACCACCACTTCCTTGCATCACCCTCTTCCAAGTGAGAGCAGTGAGAAACAAGACAAAAAAGCATTCTCATTTAAGTTCATGCTCTCTTTCCCCCTCTCCCTCTCCCAAACACACATTTGCTTTGAGCCTCAGGTTAACAAAAACCACAAAGCCCCACTTAGCCAAAACCACAACATTTTCCTTGATTTGGGGTCAAAACTGACAAGTTCTGCCTGTTTTCCTCTTGCAACCATCAGACTTCTCAGGTTCACTCTCGGAGCACCTCAGTAACGCTGAAAAGTTCACAGACCTGGCACAAGTTTGGGATTTATTATTAAACCTGCCAGATTTCAGGTTTGATTTATGACTCTTTCACAGGGCCCTGTTATCGAGTAGAGACAGGCCCTGCAGTGCACGCTGTGAGGCATTCTCAGAGCTGGAAACCAAAGCCAAAAGGGACCACTCAGAGCTGGTCTGCCCCACGTAGAAATGCACGGCAGCCACCACCTACCCGGACCAGAGGGGTAGCTTTTAACAATACCTCTGTATTTTCTCTTCCTGCAACTTTCTGTGGTTTCTAGGGGCTCATGGCAGCAGAAAGGGCACTGTGGAGTAAAGGACAGGGCAGGGGCTCCTCGTTGTGCCCTTGGTGCTCTCGTGGTTTGGCCTCTTTCAGTGGTGATGCCGAATGCTGCGGGAGCCACACGGGGAGGTGAAGTTGTTCCTCTCACCAGGGTGTGAGCTACAGAATTTCTGCCCTGGTCAGAGCATTTCAGCTTTGTCCACGACCACAGCGTTGCTTTGCCCACTTTGGTTCAGAAGGATGACAGCAGTTTGACATTCAGCAGTAAGGCCCATTTCCAGCTCCACCCAGGACACCCCCAGCGTCCAGGGACCAGGCAGGATTCCTGCAGCATTCCACAAGCACTGCTGCTTTTGAGTACCTCTCTCCTGGATCCAAAAGTCACAACCTCAAGCACTTCCCCAGGACTAAGGAAGTAGGGAAGGGCTGTGTACACACAGCCTTGTAGTCTTGTCTGCAGAGGGAGGCAGAAAAACAGATAAATTTTAAAAAGCACCCAAAAAACCCGCTAAGAATTTCTGTCGCTATCACCCACAGCAGAAACAAAAATTGGGACCAACTGACATTGTCCCAGGAGATAAATCTCCATTTCTGTGAGCTTCCAGAGGTCTTGGAGAGATTACAGAACGTGTGGAGAGGAAATAGTAAAAAGCATACACAGGAAACCCTGACGCGGTGTCGCTAAGCCATATGCTCAACATAAAACATTCAATACTTTTGTTTGGATTCGCAGTGTGACATTTATGTCATTTTTATACATTTTACGCGCATGTGTGTGTATGTAGAGATATGTAAAAGATAAATATAATTTATTTATTTCACGTTTTAAACTCCAAGGATGTCAAAGGCAATCCGCAGAGACGAAGGGTGATTTACTGCCAAGGTTTCAGGAGCAGTCCCAGGGGCCCCGTTCACAGTTACAACAACACATCTTATCTCTGCACAAGCAGGAAGGGGGGGCACAGAGAGACCCAGGGGCGGAAGTAGGAGCTGGCAGTCAATCAGATGATGCATGTTAGGGAGATAATAAGGAGAGATTACACGCTTGGCAACCGCTCCGCGCTGTGCCCTGGCTCTGGAAAGCTCAGGTTCCCCCGGCAGGATTACTCGCCGTTCCGCAGTGCCTCCGGTAGTTCAGTCTCAGAGCACATCCCCGCCAGGAAAAGCTGGTGTGGCCAAGGCACCTCGTGCTCTCTCCCCCCTTTCAGTTTCGGTGAAACTCTCATCTTCAGGAGAGGATCAGCGCGGGGCCGGTGAAGCACTTCAGTCCCAGCCCTTGGCAGCTTCCGAGGGCTGCAAGTGCTGCACATCCAGCACTCCAAGTGGGTGGCATGCCCAGCTGCCAAGTTCTCATGGTGAATAGCATCATTCCAGCACCAGATTTTTTCTTTTTCTTCCTTTCTTTTTTTTTTTTTATTTTAAGGCAAACAGCTGCACGGCAGACATGCAAAAGGGCTCAGCAGGGGCCATCACCATCAGGTAGCTGTGCTGCCTCTTAACAGTGCAAACTGTTCATTTAGGATGGGGTCTTGGCCAACCCACACCCTTGTTTTAACGGCCTGGAAGTCCAGTGGAAGACTGTTTCCAGTTCAAAGTGGTTGGCACTAAGAAGTTCTTAATTTGAGTTTCTTAATTTGAGTTTCTTAATTTGAGTTTCTTAATTTGAAGTTAAGCGTTGCTTAATAGAAAAGTAAAAATATGACCCATTCAAAGCTTTTTCTACATTTCCTTGTTCACCTGAAGACAAGGCAGCCAAAGCTTCATGAGTTCCTCAGGTGAGCTCCAAATGTTGCATTTCATGTCTTTCACAGAAGGGTTTGAGGTGGAAGGAACCTTAAAGATCACACAGTTCCATCCCCCAGCCGTGGGCAGGTCCACCTTCCACCAGACTGGGCTGCTCCAAGCCCTGTCCAGCCTGGCCTGGAACACATCCACAGATGTGGCATGCACAGCCTTGTACAGCAAGCCTCAGTCCTGACTGCCTACAAAACTTCAGAAGCTCCAAAGGAACAGCACTTGACTCTCAGATAAGCATTTGCTGCCTTACCACAGTGACTCACTATTTTCATTCCAGAAAATGGTCACAAGCTTGTTAGGTTTTGGGTTTTGCAGATGCTCTCCGGATCCTTGCAAGCGTCACTCTGCCCTTTTGCTTTGGCACTTGAAGGTTTCTTGCAGCAAACCACAGTGCCACGTGCTCAGGAGGGGCCAGCTGAACCCATCAGTGGCATCAGACCTGTGGTAACCGTGGGAGCAAGCAAAATGTTGTCCCTCCTCCACCGTGAGGTTTGTCCCTTTAGTTGTCTGCACCAGAACCTTAATTAAGTCAGGTACAGCTGCAGGAGTAAAAGCAATGAATCAGCAGCTCCCCTTTGCCACCAAACAATTTCTCAGCGCAGAGCAACGAGGGTGGGAGGCAAGAGGGAAAAAAAAACCAAAACAATTATTTTTAGTAACGATTTTTTTAGGTGGTGTGACCCCAGCTGCCCAAAACAGGAAAGTGATCAACACCACCATCCCCAGCAGCCGAGGCTGGGTCTCTCTAATACATGTGCTAAAGCCTCAGCAGGAGATGCCAGAACCAGGAGGTAATTTTCTTTGGCCAATTTTGGGAGCAAATATAATTAGATGACTGGAATAGGCACTTTTGAACCTAAAATGCAAAAAACTATGAAAATGCTCAGGTTTTCACTCAAACATGTGCTGAAAAGCTTTGCTCAATAGTTCTAATTTAGACAGATACAGGGCTAACACCATGTAAACATCCTTTAGAAATGAGTAATAACTCATTTTTTAGCTCTCTAGCTGTACAGCCTAATGAATGGGTTTTGTCCCAAATACATCCACATCCTCATCTGTTCTGTGTATTAATTCTCAAAAGGAGCTTCAGTAGAGGATTTCTTATCTATGCATTCATCAGTTCTGACTCCCTAGTGAGGTTATTTCTGAAGTTTTTAATAAAAAGAGACTTTTGATTCTTGGGGTCATGATGCAAATTATATCTTCACTAATCTAGCAGAGGTCAAAAAACAAGCTGGAGCCAAAGAACATCTCTGACTCCTTAGCACACGTGTGTCTCAAGGCTTTTAAAAATACACAGTCCTGCTGCTATAAATAGAGCATTCTTCTCAAAGGTCAAAAGCTTTCAACATCCAGGAAAACAACATTTTCCTTCCCTTTTTACTTATTATCCGTTTTTTCTTCCCAGAATAAGGGTGCACTAAACTGGGACAGGAGTTGCAGTCAGGGGCATAATTTCAACCCATCTATTTTTGCACTGTCAGAGAGTTAACATGAACATCAGAGCCATTTCCTTTGTCAGACACTTCAGCAGTGCAGCACTGAGAACAGCAACCACACACTGCCACAAGAGGAGAAAAAGAGCATAAAAAGTCAAGAGTGAAGAGGAGCAGTTTTCCACTAAACCCTCTTCAAGGACACGAGCGTGGGAAGGTGCCATGGCAGGGTAAATCCCGTGCTTGAGGCTGTGATCAGTTCTCTTACATTAAAAAGGTGCTTGAACATGTAGAAAACTGCCCACGGGAGGTTGAAGAAGCAAAATCTGCTGAGTAACTGCACGAAGACAACAAGCTATGTGAGAAGAAATCCAAGGCATCAGCTGGTAGTTGAGATGTGACGAGATTAAGGGATTCTCTGAAAAGGGGTTTTTCCACACCGTGGGCACGTATTCATTGCCTTCTTGGGTCTCCAGGTGCAAGAATCCCTCTTCCACCTCCAATACTTGTCCATTTCCTTGGAGATGGATGAAAAGAGCAGCCTCAGTCAGTTCTCTAATTGGCTTTACTCAGGAGTGATCTCATACAGCAACTCATGTCTCTACACGCAGGATCTCTCCTTGGTGAGGTGGAACTTTGCATGGAGACAGCTCTGGTGGATATGGCCCCAGGTGCTGCTTGGAGGGCTGTGGAATGAACAGGATGATGCATTTGCGTGGTGCACAAACCCAGGTTTTATAAAGATAATTTAGTTCTTGCAGGGATCAGGTCTGCAGACAGCACCTGCACTCTCCAGAGATTGTTTTAGTTTGTACTCTTGAACCGGTTTGTTTTCAAAACTCTTCATGGACATCTGTCATGAGGTTTGGTCGTAGTCTCTGAATTCAGCCTAAAATAAGGGAAACCAAATCAGATAAGAGGTGCCATCTCTTTTTATCTCACTGCCACTTCTCTGTCAGGCTAAGCTTGACATGACTGATGGGGGTGGTGGGATCTCTGAAATAAGAACAGCATGTGCACTCTTCCAAAGGAGCAGCATCAGGACACCAGAGGTTCACTGAGGGACACCTGACTGTGCTGACCCTTTCGTTTACTTGAGGCTTGAAAATGTCTCCTTTGGAGCAGCCTGGGGAGGCCTAACTGTGTTTAGGACCTCAGCTTTTGAGGAGCTGCTCTACAATGTGATAATGTACGAGTTTTCCTCAAGCTTTTCTGTTCCCCTACTGACGCCAGGAGATTAAAAGGGTGTTGAGTGGTGCTGAGCCTCTGGAGGGGCCATTAACATCACGTGCAGTACTGGAGTGGTTTTCACTGGCTCAAAGCATCCCAGCCTGCTGAGGAGCAGGCAGGGGTCAGAGGAAGTTGCTGTGATCATGGAAACACATCCTTTGGGGTCTATCCTTCCTCTCCTTTCTCCAAGACACGTG
Organism: Nicator chloris; assembly: GCA_013400495.1. Classification (NCBI taxonomy): domain Eukaryota; kingdom Metazoa; phylum Chordata; class Aves; order Passeriformes; family Pycnonotidae; genus Nicator; species Nicator chloris. The sequence goes on along the minus strand of WAAE01005466.1, from coordinate 119,819 downwards.
ACAGCTCTTGGCCGAGCCCAAAGCTGGTTTTCCAACCTCCTGAGCAACACTCCCTCAGCTGCACTGCCCACCACCACGAGTGCTTTGGAAGGGCAGTAGCAGTGCAAGGACTGCATTTGGGGAGCTCTCCTGGCACAGCCCTTGGCAAGGTGTACCACGTGTGAATTGTACCAGTCCCAGGAGCAGAGCTCATTATTCATACACAGATCACCTCCTTTCACATGCTCAGACAACTCCCCCCAAAAGCACTGTCAGCTTTACACAACCTCAGCAGCTCCGTTGCTTCACAAAACTTGACACCCAAGGGCAATATGGATGTCACACCTTGAACATCAGGGAAGAGGGAAAGTGAGGTGCTTTTCCCAACCCTCCTCCTGCACCAATTCCCCCCTGGCCAGCGTCTCCAGTGAAAAACTATCTCAGCTGGCCAAGAGAAAGGCTCCCAGGCTTAGAGATGGTCCCTGTGCTGGAGGAGCAGTATCCATCCCCAGCATTGCTTGTGCCAAGGGTCACCTCAGTGAAGCCTTTCCCAGCTCTGTTCTTGCACTGGCACAACAGCCAGGGCAGCTGTGCCACCACCAGTGCCACCAGGCCTGGCAGAGGGGAGGGGTGGCACCTGCCTGTTGAGAACCTCAGGAAGCAAAAGCTGTGAGCAGCCACTGTATGCAGGTGTAGGGGTGGGAGAAAAACAAGACAGAGGTGAAAAGGACCTGCCAGAGCAAAGCCAGATCTTCTGCCAGAGCAAAGCCAGACCTTCTGCCAGAATAAACCCACAAGCAACTCAGCACATCCCAGAGGACAAGTTTCAGTCTAAGGGCAGGTGAATCTCACCCTGGGGGTTCTGCCCCTGCTCAGGTGAGAGCCTGCCTGCAGAGCTGCCCCAAACCAGCACAGGCAGGGCCTGGAGCTGCAGGAGAGAGCCCAGAGGAGGCTCCAGGATGAGCAGAGGGATGGAGCAGCTCTGCTGGGAGGAAAGGCTGGGAGAGCTGGGATTGTGCAGCCTGGAGAAGGGAAGGCTTTGGGGTGACCAAATTGCCACCTTCCAGCACCTGAAGGGAGCCTACAGGAAAGAGGGAGAGAGACTCTGCAAGGGCCTGGAGTGACAGGACAAGGGGAATGGCTTCAAACTGACAGAGAGCAGGTTTAGGTTATATATCAGGAAAAAATTATTTAATGTGAGGGTGGGCAGGCCCTGGCAGATATTCCCAGAGAAGCTGTGGCTGCCCCTGGATCCCTGGAAGTGTGCAAGGCCAGGCTGCACAGGGCTCACAGCAATCTGGGATAGTAGGAGGTGTCCCTGCCCATGGCAGGGGGTGGAACAAGGTGATCTTTGAGGCCCCTTCCAACCCAAACACTTCTGGGATTCTGTGACAGTCATGTCCATCCCCTACCACCCACAAACAGCCTTGACCCTTTCCAAATCTTATTTGTCTCCTCTGCTCAGCACTGACAGCACCCATGCCAGCACCATGGCCCCCAGCTCACAAGGATGTGTGGTACTGTGACATGGGGGCAGATAAAATCGAGTAGTTAACCCCTCCTGGAGACTTACATATCTACAGCATTTTCTCCACCAAAATCACACAGTCTCTCCCTGGCATTTTATCCCTTCCAGTACCCTGACCTTTCTGCGTGAGTGTAAAAAAGAATTAAAAGTCCACTTTTCTCCCCCCTTTCCAAGCAGCAAGTCCAACAGGAGATCAAAGCACACAGTAATTTAGCCCATGGAATAACAAAAGTCAATGAGAACAGTGTGCTGCTGACAGGGGAGTTGTGCTGTGCCACCGTGGGGAGGAAGGCTCAGGCAAGCCAAGAGTTATTCCCTGGAGCTGCAGAGACCAAACAGAGCAGGCACACAGGGAGCTCTTGTTTAAGAAAGTTATAATTTTTTAAGAGGACCCATGGATTAAACCACAAAGCCAGCAGTCTGAATATTTATGGGGCCAAACTCAGCAATCCTATATCCCATGAAATTTTCCAGTGGCTTTAATAGGTGCTTTGCCTTCTTTTTGGTAGAACTCCCTTAGCACCATGCACACCACAGCATGCAGCATGGTTGTCTTCTCCACTGTGTGGACACGGGGCCTTGCTTCTGGAGCAGCTTCAACTTTTTATGGACATCAATTCTCCTTTTGAGCTTCTCTCAGACACGGCTTGTGTAGGTGGGAAAAGACTTCTGGAATCTCCAGATGGAGAGCAAGAGGAAAACAGAGGCTGTAGAGGGTGGCAGGTCCAAGCTGATGGTCCTTCTTCTGTTTGCTTAGAAAAACTCAGTTTGTTCCCAACTGGGAGCGATTGGCCATCACCCAAAATGCAGCGAAATGAGAATAGCTGCATAAACCCCAACCCTCCCACCATCAAATGGAAAAGCAAATCAGATTGCAGGACAGAGTCAAAAATAACTGCCCAGCTGGCTGAGGGGACAGCCCAGTCCCCAGCTCCAGCAGAGGAACCCTCCCAGCTGGCTGAGGTGACAGCCCAGTCCCCAGCTCCAGCAGAGGAACCCTCCCAGCCACACGTGCTCGTTCCACACGAACTCCTCACCTGGCAGAGGAGGGGAGGAAGCCACAGCTCCACAGCTGCCAGCCAGGGGCTAATGGGTTAACGATCCACCTTTAATATCACACATGGAAAAAAAGCCAAGTTTTCCTTGGCCTGCCACACCTGCCAGGAGATTTGCTGCTGCATCCCTTTCCTTCCTCCTGCAAGCCCCGCACCAGGATCGGCGAATGGAGCGAGCAGAAGAGCTGGAGTGACAGCCCCTGGCCAAAGGACACTGACTGCATCCAGTGCTCCTCCCCACACATTCCTTGGTGTTGGGGAAGGTGGTACAGGGAAACCTTATAAATATGATTGTTTAGCAATAGGTTCGGAGAACATAAATCTTGTAAGTGAGGTAGAAATGACAGTAACGTTTGATATGGGAAGGGATGCCAGTCCAGGGACAGGATATTGAGCAATACCAGGGACCAGGCAGAAAAAGGGTCTGCAGGGATAGCAGGAAGAAGGAATAATAGAAATTAGCATAAGAAGGTAGTGCCTTATTGAAATCTAGTAGTTCTCATAGGCTGTATGTAAATTCTATAGGATTTGTGTCTCACACCGGTTGGTCACTGTAAGCAGAGTATTCAACATGGAATGGGATAAAACTGACTGTAACAGGAAATTCTTCCTCTTGGGACCACACCATTAGCTGGGGCTGGCAGCTGATGGCAAACTCTGGCACCCACGAGCCTTGAGAATAAAGCACATGTTCCATGAGCAACCCTGTCTGCAGAGATCTCTCAACCCACCGTCGCAGTGTGCGTCTGACACCTCGGGCTGCAGAAACAGCTGGGGCCTTCCAAGGCTGCCCTGGAGTCCTCCCAGCCCAGCAAGGGCTGCTGTGAGGGTTCTCTGCTGCCACAGAGGGGATCTGCTGGGCTGCAGCACCCTGAGAGCCAACACAACCACTGCACGTGTGCTGCAAGAGGAGCCCAGCCCCTCTGCCCTTCTTCTGATGGAAGGGTGGCAGCAGAAACACCCAAACAAAACAAACTCCAAGTTTAGGTCTGACCTTATGAGCTGGGCAAAGTTGTCTCCTGTTCCTCCCTCAGGGGAGGAGAAGAAAGCCCTCAGCAAAGCTTCTGAGGCCCCACCACTGCTCTCAGCAGGCACATGGTGATCAGGGTTAGGTTCCTGGCTTTGGGTTCTGCACAGGAAGCAACCAGCCCAAAGCTGAAGCAGCCAGGCTCAAGCCAACCCTCTACTGAGGTTAGAAAACATCCAGCTAACATCCTTTTCTTGTCGTGCTTTATTTCAGCATTTTGTTGGCTTTGGCAGGTACCTGAAGCCATACTGCTGCCAGAGAAGCTGATCTCTTCATGCTCCATTCTGGCAAAACCAAGCAGCAGTGGAAACCTCATACAAGTTTGCTTCTAATTTTGTGAAGTTTCCAGATTTCAGTCTGGACCAAGAGCTTCTAATGAGTTTGGATAAACTCTGGATAATCCTCTGAACTCTCAAGTGCCTCAAAAAAGGGAAACAGAATCAAATATACTATCTGGGACTTGGAAAGGTGCTTCAGAGTTCAGTGCTCCTGGATCAGCACAAATATGAGATGCAATAACTGCTGCACACCCATGACTTGTACTGAAATTGAAAAAAAAAAAGAAAGAAAGAAAGAAAAAAACCCCCACACACATTGTTACTAAACTTATGGGAAAGAAAGGCAACCCCAATTCTCTCCTTATATACCAGCCTAAACCTGCAGGGGAGTTCACCTAGGCACACCAGAAAAGTCAAAACAGATTTATCTATCCGGCTTAAAGAAGGCAAAGGATGAATGACAGCTCCTTTCTTGAAAGGGAAAGAAAAGAAACATTAACTCCTGGTGTTAAAATGCTGTAAAACTGGCTTTTGACTCAGCACAGCATAATGCTGCTTGTAAATGGGGTAATTGGTTTGTGTGAGGTCATGAAAGGAAGCATGCCTGTTCCTGCCCGTGCCCTGGAGCACAGTCAGCTGCAGGAGAGCACAATTCTTGCACAGCACAGGTGAGGGTGAAAAGACTCAGGTATCATGCAACCTTGATGTTTTAACCCTTAATTTTATTCATACATTTTAATAAAATTTTAAAATAATTATAATATTGATCTATTAATATTAATATATTATTCTATTAAGTGTATTAATAAAATATATTAATATATTTTATGCCATTAATCAGGCATAAAATATCTTAATAAATTTAAGTGTGTGAAGAGCTAAATATCCAAGAGTTTGAAACTCCCTTAGCCTGCAGGTTTCTCATCCCATCCCTCTCCAGCAGTGCAGGGATCAGCAAATGCACACAGTCCCCTTCTGCTTTCCACCTTCCCGGGTCAGAGGTCCTCAACAGAGCCAGGCTCCAGCAGAACTGAGCGTGCAGAGAGCAGCCCTGTGCTGGAAGGGAGACAGGCAGAGGTTGGAGGGGTGGCAAAGCACTGAGGATGAAACACAATGTGGTTCCAACAGCCAGACACCGGGAGAGCTGCTGGAATCCCTTCTGTTTACGTTTCCAGACGTCTCCATCAAGTGGGGGGTAATTAAACACTACAGCAATTGGGTGATAGAATGATTTATTTTCAAAGCACCCTTGCAGCCTGGGGCTTTGGGAAGCACATGGAGACACGAATGTTTCTCCAAAGAGGAAAGAGAGCAGAGCACTCCACGAAACCCCAGCTGAGGGCAGGCAGGGGTAAAGGAAGGAGGAGTGAGCAACAGGCCTGCATGGAAAAGTGATGCAGCTCTTTATTTCACCGTCAGCTCAGGCTCTTTAATCTTGGCAGGGTTTGTTTATGAGTTCAGAGAGAAGAAGGGAACGGTGCCAAAAAATGTGAAAAGAAAATAAAATCCCATATTTGAATATGAAATGTCCCACTCGGAAAGCAAATTCCAACACACAGAGAAGGAATTGCAGAGACCATGACCACAGATCAGTGGACAAAAATGAAAGAGCCAAACCAAGAGGGAAGAACCTGCCCGGGGTCACCACGGCAGGTCTGGGGTAGAGGTGAGAGAGGTTTTTCCAAGTTCCTTCTATTTATCAGATGCACTTCCCCAAAAATTACTGTTCCCTGGGTTCCCTGGTTTTAAGAGAGAGAAGAGAACAAGGAGAAACATGAACATGCTTGATCATAAGGCAGCTGTGACAAGCAACAAAGGACTTGTTCCAAAAGGGACTAAAAACAGGGGCAGAGGCTGCAGGGGTGACAGAAGAGGCATGTAGAAAAAAAAGGCATTTCTACCTCCACAGTGTTGGAAAGCAAAGGTCCAAAAACATGAATGACATGGTGATGCCTTGGGAAGGCTGAGCTGGAACAGAGACTGGACAGAGCTGGAGAATAAAGTAGATATTTATTTAAAAGGCCTTTAAGGACACACCTTGGGCAGGACAAGAGCCTGGCCAGGGCTACACCCAAGGTGGACACAAAATGGTCACAGAAATGGACAAATGATCACGAGGTCTCACACTTTGATAAGTTTTGGTCCATTTGCATATTGGGGTTTAATTGTCCAATTACAGCTGCAGGTTATGCAGTCCCATCCTTCTTGTTTTCTCTCTTCAGCCCAGCCTTGTTTGTGCTTTTGGGCTGAAAACTTGTCCCAGCTGTCCTTGGTGTGCAGCAGGAAAGGATTTGGTTTACTCTCTGAAGAGAGCTGAGTGACCCTGAATATGAGGCTCAGAACTACACACCTAGGCAGCACAGAGCCTGAAAAACATGAAAGTTAAAACCTCAGGCATCAATGGGACCATTTGGCTTCAGGACCTATCCAGTCCCTGGAATTCTTTTTTGGTCTTGTTTGTCCTGAACCCCCTTGCCAATAAAATCATGGAATAAGGAAAGAGAGAGCAGCCTGACCATTTGAAACGCACAGAGCACCAAAGGCATCCTGTCCTGCCATAAAGGTCAGGAGAGCAGACCCTTGAAGCCAAGGACCATGGGAATTCAGCTTTACATCCAGTCCCGCATCAGCCCGTTTATTTTACATGTTTGTTTAACATCTACACGAATCAAGGCAAAATTATTTCATAAAAAAAAAGAAAAAGAGAAAAAAAGAAAACTTGGCTTCACTTATTCAAACATTTGGACAAGGAAGGAAGAAAGCCCAGCTCAGGATTTGGCTGGGTGGAAGAATAGGAATATGCAGTTATTACCCTGTTGTCAGTGGTTCAAAACCAGCTCGATTGGAGGAACTGAAGTAATTTGTATCTGGCAGCTGTTGGAGGAACCTCCCTAAAAGAAGTCGTGGCCTCAGCTCAGATCCAAGCAGATAAGAGTCCTGCAAGGACAGGGAGCAGGACCATGCCTTAATTTTTCCTGGAGAACAAGAGGAACTGTGGACTTTCTGTCGGTTTGAGCGTCCCAGTGAGAAGGTGTTCACACAGCTCTTACAGGGCCTGTTCTGGACTAAAAGGAAAGTCAGACCTTCACTGAACCTATCCAGACCCACCACACTCTTACCCTCCTGGCATGCCCCAAAACACGTCAGTGCCCAGAGTAACAAACACCCAGAGCAAAGGCTGGTCAGGGGAACACTGCTAAAAGCAGGAGAATAACACCAGCAGCACGAGGTCATAAACTGGAGCTGCCAAGGCATCAAAACAAGCAAGGGTTGTTATTGCCCCCACTCCCTCCTCTCCTGAGAATAACATTACACACCAAGGCAGCTGCAGAAGCCATGTTTTCCTAGGAAATTCCCAAAGCTGCTACCATGTCTTGCCTTTAAATCAAGGCTGGATGGGTTTTTGGAAGATGTGCTTTTGTCAAATGCAAGTTATTGGGTTCAATAAGGGTTGAAATTCTCTGGCCTGTGCTACACAGGAGGTCACAGCCTGGATGATTTAAAGCCTCTTTTGGTTCCAAAATCTATGGAAAGAGCTACAAAGCCTCCCGCACTAGAAATAAAAGAATGAACAGCGGCAAATAATAAAATTGTCAAATACAGACAGCCTTCACCCACAGAACAGCCACGAGCAAAATGAAGGCTCTTTGGCCGTGTTCATTAATCACAAGGATTCAAACTCATTACTGAGGTCTTTTATCCCCACTTTCCAAATGAAACAAGATTTATGGAGTCACACTGCACACTCACTCCGTGCTATCCGGGGCTTGGGCCCATCATCCACGTCCAACAAGGAGGGCAGGTCTGGGATATTAACTTACTTCACTTTTGGCAAAAGAAAGTGAGTGGGTAGAAGGAAAGAGAGCTCGGTTGATATCCCCCGTGAAAGAAAGGCAGTAGCATAAAAATCAATCCTTTGCACACCAGGAAAAACCTCTTGGAGCAGGGGAAGGGGTTTGGCCCCCCACCTTGGGAAGGGAAAACCTCTGGTCAGGATTGTCACACCCTGAGGAACCTGCTCCAGCAACATTTCTTATTGGTCTGGATGTGCTGACTTCTAAGGACAACTGAGCTCATGCCGGAGCTTTAATACAATTAATAAAACTGGAACGAGCCACCAGGCACCCATCAACGGTAAACTGAGCTCTAGGAGTTTCAGAACTCACAGAATTACTTTTATTTATGGTTAATAAGCCACAGCATGGATGGCAGAGCTTCAAAGCAGCTCGCAAGCCCCTCCATCACACAGCCTGCAGTGTGGATTCCCCTGGGAGCGTGGATGGGCTGGGGCCAGAGCCCCTGCAGCCCCCTGTGCACGCACTCCTAATGAGCAACAGAGCTTTCTGCAGGGTTTATGTCGTCTCCATCAAGACAGGACCTCATTTAACAGTTTATTCTCTCCATTTTCTCCCAGGGAGCAGACCAGGGGGAGTAAAAACCGCCCCAGCTCCATTTAGAGCTTCCCATGTGTTGGTTATTGTTCTGGTTTTACTCTCGTTGCTCAGGCACCCTGTGCAGAAGGCAGAATGTAAAGAATTCCTGCAATGACCTCATCCTCTGGCTGGCAGGCACTGCTCTGGCTGTGTCCTCGGGTGGAATTCATCATGAACTTTTGCTTGTGTCCTTGTATATGCAACACCAGTGACATCAGCGTAGCTGTGGGAGCAGTGGCTGCTCACCAGCACTGGTTGCAGAGGCCTGAGAAAGCCAAATGGTGATTTGTAGAAAATACTATATAAATTTCACCCCCACCCCTGTGCCATTTAACACCATGACTTAAAATACCTTTTTATTTCATATAAAAGTCAGCTATACCCTCGTTGTATAGCATAGTTTTTAATCAAGGGTGACACCCAAGTGCATAAAAATGAGTTCTACATGCCTGGATTCATCCCTGCCTTGAGTAGACACCCCAATGAAATCAAAGGATTATGTGCATCTTTCTGGCATAAATGCAGAGTGAGCTTTGGGAGCCTGTAGGAAGGCCTAGGGTTGGTTCTGACACACAGATCACCCAGGATTAACAGGTGTCAGAGGTGCAGGTTCACTCCAGGGCTGTCCTGTAGCCAGCACATTTCCAAAACAGAAACAAAGAGCTCCTAAAAAACGAAATATTTCTTCAAATATCAACACTCTTGCCTAACCTGCACCCCACGATTACTCTGCTCCACAGTCAAAGCAAAATTTCTTTTCCAGAGATAACATTGCTTTGCAGCCAACATTAATTCAAGAACCTCTGAAATCCCAACGGTTTGTTTGTCCAAGTTGAGAAGATTTAACAAATCTGACTGTAGATACCTGTAAGTTTTGCTGGGTTTTTCCATCAACATACAATACCACTTGCTTTTAGTTGGGGTCAAATCCACTTTTCTTCACACCAAATCATCTCAACCAGTCTTCAGAAAATCTGTTCCAGCCAGCTACTATGGAAAAACCTGGGTTCACCTGGAACTGATGAATGAGTAAAATAAACTGTGAATTGGACAGTCAGGAGCAACAGTTTCCATGGAAAAAATCTGTCATTTTAACAACCAGGAACTGGAATCAACCCACAGTCCTCTTCCAGGCCGGATACCAGGCTGAATCAGCCTGCAACAGCACAGTCCTTTCTTATTCCAGAGTTCTCCCTCACCAAACCTAAGCCAAGTGTTCCCCACCACCTCCCCAGCCTGATGTTTTTCTCATTTGGGCTCACATTCCTGGATCTGTAAAGCCCAGTAGGAGAATCATGCCAAGGGCATTATATTTAGATGCTGGATGTCAGAAACCAAGCAGTTTTCCTTCCCTGAGCCCCTCCACATGCAGAGCTCTGCTGGACACTGCTGTGTCCATCCCGTGGGCTGGGCAGGTGTCACCACTGAAGGCAGCACAACTTTCCTACAAGTTTTTCCTTTATTAAAGTCCAAAATATGTTTAAAACCCACCTGGCACGACCAACTTACTGATTCCACGTCGAGGTGGGGATTTATGGTTTGTTTAGAGAGCTGTGGAGCCCAATATTTAAATGCATGCTCTGTGCATTTGTACCTGTCTAGAGGATTTGGGGAGAAATTAAAGGAAAAATCAATGGAAAATGAAAGATTTCTAGCACTGCTGAGAAATCACCCCTCAGCACTGTGTGGTTCTTACCTACAGGTCAGGCTTATCCTCATCCTGCCTGACATCTCAGGCACTGCAGCACTGCACACACACATGCAGGGTGTCCACTGCAGGGCCAAGACCACCACAACTTAAAAACCCTGACCAAATCTCATCCATCAGCCCCTTGGTGCTGCAGCTCGGCCATCTGAGCAAACCCCCGTGTCCTCCTGAGCCAAGACCACCACAACATTACAACCCAGACCAAATCTCATCCATACGCCTCCTGGAGCTGCAGCCATCTGAGCAACCCCCCGTGTCCTCCTGAGCCAAGACCACCACAACATTACAACCCAGACCAAATCTCATCCATACGCCTCCTGGAGCTGCAGCCATCTGAGCAACCCCCCGTGTCCTCCTGAGCCAAGACCACCACAACTTAAAAACCCTGGCCAAATCTCATCCCTCAGCCCCTTGGTGCTGCAGCCATCTGGGCAAACCCCCGTGTCCTCCTGAGCCCACCAAAGAGCAGAGCCCCCTCTCAGCCCTCTGGCCAGCAGCAAGGTCCCCACGGGGCTGGCACACGCTGGGCAGAGCACTCCGGTCCTCAGGCAGCCAGGGCTGGGCTTCAGATTAGAAAACAGCAAGAAACTTTCAAGCCAAGGACAACAATCCGGCTGGAAACAGCGCGGTGCTTCACACTGAACAAACATGAGATAACTCAGCAGAGCACTGACTCCAGCTCCTTCCCGAGATAGCACTGGCGGCACCTCTGAGCGCAGCAGAGGGAAATTCAACCCAAATAGCCTTTTAGAGTGAATCAGACTAAACCAAAACAAGGACAGAGGGCTCAGAACTCCCGTTGAGCTTTGTTGCTGGCTGCAGCCACAGCGCACTTAACCCAGAGGATGTTGGCACAAGACAAGCGCTGGGATAACGTGAGTGCAGAAAAAAAGACACAGATGTATACAGACACAGATGTATAAAGACACAGATGTATAAAGACACACTCACTGCCCCGTCTCACTGTGCCAGGCTGCCGAACACACCCATCCTTTAGGAAAAGTGCAGCTCAGAAAGTCATTTCAGCTCGCTCTAGGTCACTCCTGTGCTTAACTTTATCTCAATTTCAATCTGTCCTCGTACCTTTGTTGTACAAAATCTGGCCTGAATATAGGAGGATTCCAAACAGAGCTCTCTGGAGTGCATTTACAAGTGAAGAATGAAAAGCAAACAGAGCTGCCAGTGGTTCCCAGTGTCACAGCCCCTGCCCTTTCCTGGCAGCAGTCAGAGGAGTAGCACAAGGCATCAGAAACCCTCAGAGATGGTTCCATTCCTTGCTAAACTTCTTTTTACCAGCTCTAATGTGCCTGTAAGGATCAGGAAGTTTGGATGCTTATCCCAACCGCATCTCAAGGTTTCTCTGTCACTCACTGGCAATTCCAGTGGTATTACAGCTGAGTTGTTGCTCAGGGTGGGTTATTTTCTGCACACCAGCATGGCCCAGCTCCGTGCTGCCTGTGCCACCTCCTCTCTGTCACAAAACCCTTCGGGCACTTCAGGGACAAGTCCCTTACTGCTGGGCTTTGTGCTGACTGAAAACAAAATGTCATCAAAAGAGTAAAACCTCTACTTTTTCTCCCTACTTGGGAATTTTTGCTTCTTTAACGACTCCTTTATTTTTTCACTAATTCACCCATATCTCTTTCCAAGTAAATATCCCCCCTTGGTGAGGGGGTGGGGGAAGAGAGGACACTGCTTTCCCTCTGCAGTATCAGTTTTCAGCGTGACACACAGTTCACTGTGGAAGCAAACAGCCCTAATGAGAGTGGCTGTGCAGTTGCTGCTCCCTGTGTCAGCCACTCGGCTCCTCAGCAGGGTCAGTGCCAAGGGAACGGGGAGCAGGACATGTCCCACACCCCCTGCAGCTCCCAGCAGACCCTCCTCACCAGGGGACAGTGCATGTGCCAAACCTGCACCCTGACCCCAGCCTGCAGTGGAGCCGGGGTCACTGCACCCTCTGCTGTGTTTACACCACATCAAAGGGTTGGGAAATGCTGCTGCCTGACTTTGCATCCAGAGTGGTGGTGTGCCAGGGACAGAGAGGAAGCTGTTTCCTAACTTTGGATGGTGTTTGGATGGGAGGACAAGCCTGGGGCATTTCATGAAGTACCTCAGGCTGGGTTTAGATGTCCCTGCGCTTCAGATGTCCCAACGCTGAGGGACCAGCATGTCCTAAGGAAGGAGTAAGAGCAGCAGGCTAAAAGATCTCCATCCACAGAGCTCTGCAGTCATTGGAGCATCAGTAATGCCACTGACCTCAGTCATGGCATCTGCATCCCACGGGCCGTGCTGGGCACTGCAGCACTTCCCCACAGCATCTCTTCCCTGCTCACCAGAGACAGGTCTGAGCAGGCATCTCCACACTCAGCTGAAGGCACACCCCAAGGCAGACCCTGCTCCCAAGGGCTGAGCTGTAGGTTGCATGGTCCTGCCTCCAGGATCCTCCCAACCCCCAGGTCCTGGAAGGGGGCAGAGATGGCCCTCACACCCTTTTCCCTCTCAGCTGGAGGATCAGAGTTCCTCCTGTTTGCTCACATGTGCCTTTCCTCAGGCTGCATTTTTCTTTTCACTTTTGACCAACAACCACCATTTTAATTGGCCTCCAGCTCCATCACAATCATATCCTTACACATCCTTGCCTTTTATCTGCCTGTCAGAGAGCTGTCTGTCAGATTTAGGACACCCCACAAAGCTGCTCCTCAGGCTTTGAGTGTCCCCATTGCCTCAGGACAGGATCCCAGGCTGTGGAAACCACCACCAGATCCTCATTCTTCACTCAGCTTTAATCTACTCCTGACACCAGGAGTCCCAAGCTTGTCCTCCCTGCCTTCATTGTGGTCTCCAGCCACCAGCAGAGCTCAGCACCAGGGGCTGAGGGTGGGTGACACCCGAGGAGCGTTGCCATGGGCACAGACCATTGTCCCTCTGGGTTCCCATGGCACCGGGCCAGACATGCAGTGGTGATGAGAGGGAATACACACCAGCCAAGCCATTTGTAGCCCATCTAAGCATCTCACAAGTTAAACAGTTCTTCTTTCTTCCCCCTGCTCCCAGCACCCGTCCAGCCCAGGGGGCTCCCCCACCCGCCGGGGCAGCACTCGCAGGGCACAAAAGGCTAAATCATTGTCCTGGCTGACCTGGAGACAAAAATAAAATTCAACACGGGTGCTCAAGCGTGGCCAAGGGCAGAATTTGGCTCCAATGAGCTGCCTGTTGGCTGGTTTTCATTTTGCAGCTCTTGGCATGAAGAGTCCTCATCTTGGCCCTTGGTGTGGGCAGGAGCAGGACAAGGATTTGTGCCCAGGGCTGGGGTGCAGCAGGACCTCAGAAACCCAGGGGGGGGTTGCTCCAACCCTGAGAAGCACAGAGCACAGAAAAGCACCCAGGAGGCATGGGAGGAGGATTTCTCTAGACCATGGGAAGGATGTGGCAATGGAGGCTCATCCCTCTGGCCAGGGACAAGCATGTGTGGCACAGCTCCTGTCACCCTCTCCTTTGCAGGCTGACTTGAACAGAACAGGTCCTTTTTCCAGTCTGGGGTGGCTTCCAAAGGTACAGAAGCTTCAACCAGCCCATCCCCACGTGCCACAGGAAGGTTCCCTCGGCTGTGCCTGCAGATCACAGATCACCCTGCCAGAGATGAGGCTGCATCAGCTGCCAGCACTCAACTTCTGCAGCATTTTAAACCCACTCTGGTGTCCCTTTCTGCTGGTGATGTCAGCCAAAAGATATTTCAGCAGAGGAGGGGGAAATAGCCCAGCAGAAGCTTATGGTGTGATCAAATCCAGAATAAGCTTTGCATACTAATTAAGCAGCTTCCTTCTTTAAACTGGTCCCCTCCTTCTCCAGGCCCTCAAACTCATATCACCCCTCAGATCTCCCCACAAGCAGGGGAAATCAGCAGCTAGCCAGTCCTCTGGACATGGTGGTGAGAGCAAGAGGAATTAGTCTCCATCGTACATGAAAAGAATTAGGACTATTTAATCTCCTTTTCCCCTTATCAGTGGTCTCAAATATCCCTTTGAGAGGGAAATGCAGTGGAAAGTCCTGCAAATCTTGCCTACAGTTAAGGAATTGACAAGATTTTTCAGCTTTTTCTCTCTGTGTTTGAAAAATTACTACATAAAGGAAACAATCTTTGGGGCACATATAACTCACAATAGGCTGAAACATTATCTTGAACTATTCGTCTGCTTCCTGCTTAAGTAAGCATATTAGGAATGTGTGTATATATTTCTTGGGCAGCTTAAAAATAAAAAGAAGAGGTATATAGTCTGTCCTGCTTTTGAGGAGCACGTTGTTTATGTTGTTATAAGCACAGGTCATATTTATAGCTGAACACTCCGTGAAAGTGCAGGCAGGCTGGGAAACATTTGTTAGGTTTAATGATCTTTTATTTAACTGGTGCAGAAAAATGCATCCCCTTGGATTGATTCATGGCATGAATTGTATAGAACCCTTCTTCCTTGAGAAAAGAAAAACCTCAAAAGGTCAATCTGACATTTCAGCTTTCTCAAACATCCAGCAGAGAGATGTTCACAGAGCAAAATTCCCAGCCTGACAAGCTGGATGGGGTTAGGGCAGGGAAAGGATAAACCACAGCCAGAGATACATTTCAGGACACAAAGCAGAGCCATTCAAATCACCTGGGCTGGAAGGGACCCATCCAGCAGCCCCAGTCCACAGGCTGTGAAATGCACCACACTTCCCAGAGCATCCTGAGGCAGAGGCTCCACAGCCTGCAAGAAAGGGACTGACACTTCCTTTTGCTGTGTGGCATCTCCCCCGTTGTAAGAACAGGCTAACCAAGGCCCAGCCTGCCTCCCTGGCTCAGCCACTGAGTCAAAAGCAGAGCTGAGAAGAGCTTTTCTCAGCTCCCAGTTGCCTGGGCTGGCTGCAGCATCTCCTGCTGCAGAGAAGCAGCTCCTCTCCCCTCGGGCAGGGGGTCACTGGGTTTTACACTTTGCACCCCTCGTGTTGCATCTCTGCACTGCTGCAGAAGCAGCTCAAACCTGACCAGCCCTCCCCCAGCAGGGCAGAGGTCCATCCCAGGGCTCTGCAGCCCTGCTGAGCTCCCAGCACTGCTCAGTTCATGGTTGGTCTCCCAAAAGGAATAGAGGGAACACAAGTTTGGTGCCTGCTAAAAATGCTTTAGAGACAGAAAAAGAGGGGATTTGCTTCCAGAGATCACCTAGAAGGGAGCAAACACTCCTCACTTTTGCTTTCTCTACCCCTGGGGTGGCTGTAGGTCTCCAGCCTCTGAGGTTTGCTTTGCACCCTGTGAGGGTCTGCAGCACCTGGGGACAAGGACAAAGCCAGCAAAGGGAAGCTCCTCCCAAAGCTGACTGCCTGCAGCCCTAAACCAGGTTAGAGACAACCATGAACCTTCGTTTGCTGCTCCTGCCTCTTCCCATTACCCACAGCAGGGCTCTGGGTTGGGGAAAGTCAGGACAGCAAGAATTGCTTCACACTGGCCACGTTCTAGGAAATTCTCAGCGTTTTTGATACTCAGCAAGACACGAGTTCAAGCAGCTGATAAACAAAACATAAAAACCAAAACAAAGCACTCGGCTACTTTGTCCTTATCTGCCTGAATTCTCCCTTTTATCCCACAGCTTCAGGGGTGGCAAGCCTACAGGCAAAGGAAGGTTATTCCACGGTGCCAGTTCCACCACCAGCATCACTCTGGCCCTCACCACAGAGACAGCTTTCACATGGATTAAATTTCACCTCTGAAAAGCAGCACCCTCTGAGAGGGCAGCCCCAGGGCCCCTGCCCAGGCCTGGCTGCTCTCAAGCCAGGTCAACTTGATTACTCCAGTTAAACCTCTCCAGTCGTTCTCCTCTGCAAATTGTATTCCTTGTTTTCAAGGAATCTAAGAAACAGAAGAATGCATTAAAATCCATCAGTCTTTCCACGAGGAGTTTTATTTACCCCGACCAGGCAAGGTGCAGGGAGCTCTCTGTGCTGCCCTGCTCCCCACGGTGTGCTTGGGGCAGTGGAACCTTTTGGTTGGAAACTCCTTTAGTTTTCACAAGAACCAGATTTGCAGTGCAGGATCTGTTTGCCCATTGACTGCTGTGTCTCCTAAACCTTATTTTTGGACCCATTTTTGACCGAGGGTGAAGAAACTTTTTCCATGGTAGGTGACAGAGAAGCCTCAAAGGGGAGCTCCATGAAACACCAAGTAATGGCACTGTGGAAATGTGGTGAATGAAAGGATGAATTTTTGCTGCCTACACAGCAGTGTCCAGCCATGGCCAGTGGCTGCAAGAAAAAACAGAAGGTTACACCAGTGCCACTGAGCCTGGTGGGACAGTTGTGGGTTTGTCTTTAGGATGAAAGAAGGAAATCGGTTTGGACTGTGGCAAAGCCTGGAAAGCACAGTGGGGAGATTTAATGAGAGTTTAATCACCACTCTTAATGGGACTTGCTTCAGGTCCTGCAGGGCAGAGGAATCATAGAATCATAGAATCATTAAGGCTGGAAAAGACCCTCAAGATCATCAAGTCCAACCATTGACCCAGCACTGAAAAGCCCACAATTAACCATGTCCCCAAGTGCCACATCCACTCTGCTTTTAAATCCCTCCAGGGATAATGACTCCACCACTTCCCTGGGCAGCCTCTTCCAGTTCTTGAAAGCTCTTTCCATGATGATTTTTTTTCCTAACATCAAATCTAGACCTCCTCTGGTGCAGCTTAAGGGCCCTTTCTCTCCTTCTGTCACTTTTTACCCAAGAAAAGCAACAAACCAGAGCTCCCTGCCCACCACTCTGGGTTATCACTGCAGGACTGTCCAACTCCAGCACGGAGCAGCCTCGGGTCCCCACTGCACTTTCATGCCTCAGGTGACCACCTGGATGTGGTGACCATTTCCAGGTGAGCCCTTAGGACAGCTGGAAAGCCCCTGTGAGGGGGAAGGTGTTTTAGAAATCAAAATGGTCACTGCTTTTTTCCTCCATGAAAGACGAACAAATTTCACCATTAGAGGATCAGCTTCCTCGATGGTTGTTGTAACCTTTGCTCCTTCTTTGAGCAGTTTTTCCCCTGAAGATGTATCTGCCAGCCCAATTCAGAGGCACTGCTCTTTCCAAAGGTGGAAAATGCCGGGCATTGTGTCCAGCCCGTGTTTGAAGTGGGGAAAAAGCAACGTTGAATAAGCTTTTGATGGGGCCCATGGCTCTGCTTGACCATAATGTCAGCTTGTAATTAGCAACAGATACCACTTCTGTCACTCCCGATGTTATCATCAGCCGTCTTGCGTTTCAAAGTGAGGAGAGGCATGTAAATGGTGGGCAATTTGGTCTCTGAAATGGATTTTGTGGGGCTTTTTTCTGCTGGGTGACCGGCAAGCCTGGAGTTTTTGACAGAGATGGTTGTTGAGCCAGCAGAGAGGAGCAGGAGGAACACAATGAACGTTACAGAGCTGCTCCAGCAGATCCCTGCAGGAAACCCATCACTGCCAGCTCCTCCATGAAGGCAGAGCTGAGTGGTGGCTCTCATGTTGTGAGGGAGGAGGAGAGAAGGTTTGGAAGGAGCCAGTGTCCTGCCCCTGGAATGGGGGTCTCTGCAAGGCTCCATTCACACACCAATGTGGAGAGCCAGGTGGGAAGAGGGTCTCTCGTGCCTGGGCAGCCAGTGCAGGCTTATTTCTGCTCAGGTATTGCAGGTATCCAGCTCACTAAGGCTTAGTTGGCCTGAGAACAACTGAGGCAATCTTCTCCCCTCACTGACAGAAAATGTTGCCTTCAATTAAAATTCAGTTTTCAGAGTGAAGGCAAGGCTTGTGTTTCCCAAAACAGGTTGGAATTTTTGTAAGAAAAACAAAACCCCCAAACTCACGTCATTTCCAATTTTGACTGAAAGCAATTCTCACTTTTGTTAGAAAAAAAAAGAGCAAAGGTTTTTTTGCTTCTTTTCTGGGGTGGGGTGGAGCAAGGAAAGTCAACCTCTTGTGGCCAGCCCAGTGGGTTTGCCAGATCCCCTGGCACTGCTCTGCAGCTTAACAGATCCCACTGCCAGAGCAGTGGCCTGGTATTTGATTTCATCTGTTGCTGCACCAATTACCAAGTGTTCTGCTTCTCCCCTACTCAGGCCTTCTGCAGAAGGGCTCACACCAGAGCTGCTCTTCACAAGAGCACCCCAGGAAATGGGCTGAAACAGAATTTGGCCCCACATTGACTCTGTGGTGTCAAGTTCTCCCCTTTTATTTGCTGGAGGAATTCAAGCATCACTCTGCTGCTCCAATCTTTTCTATCTACCACTGGCAAATAGCACAGCCAAGAAGGTTATCTGCCTCAAACAGAAATAGCTTATGTTTAGAAAAGAATTAAAATTTGTTCCCTTTAGAGTTACAACCACATCCTCAAAGCTGTTAACCTGAAAGTGAACTTCAGACAGTAAAACTCTAACCTCACCCCTGCAGAAGAGCCAGCAGTCAGGAGCTACCTTGTGTGCTCTCCCCCTATCTGCCCCATCAATTGCCTGATAGCACGGCTTGTTTTCTTTTTTTCCAAGGGGAGACAGCTACTAAATCTCTGCTCCCCATCCCTCTCAGCACTCTTGGGCTTCTCCACAGCTGCAAGGCTTTTCCACAGTCCCTGCTCTCAGTTAAATAAACATTATGACACATACTGATTGCTTTAACAAACTTCGCTGTTCCACGTCCTCGGCAAAGCACGGTTATCTTTTTACAGGGAACATTCCTTTCCTGTTGCTATGCCTACTTCAGCACCATCCAGCACGACAGCCAAGGCTGCTGAACAAACCCACAGCTCCCAACAGCTCCATTTTGCTCGTCTTGAAATAGCTCAGAAGGGGTGTGGGGCCAGACTGGCAGCAGATGGGAGCTGTCAGAGCTCCTCTGCCACAGCTCATCCCAGCAAGGACCTGGCAGTGCTGTTGGAGGCTGAATGTCATCTTCTGAAAATGCCCCAGAGCTAAAAATGTCTTTGTGGAGTGAGGTGGGAGAAGGAAAAGAAGGGTGTGGTCATAACTATTCTCCCAGCACAGCAGGGGAAGGTTGGTTTTGTCCTCCCCATAAGGCTGCGCTTGATGTTCTGTAATTTGCAACTGAATTGCAGAATCCAGAAATATTTCTGGCAAATGGTATTTCACAACCATTCATCATCGTCATGCACAATTTCCTTTGCATGGCAACCTGTGTTTTAAAACTCTCAGGGAGAGGGGAAGCTGCCATTTGTTTTGGCCAAGCCAGGATCACTGTTGGCCCGGGGACTGGTGGTGCTGGGGCTGCTCAGGGTGATAAGCCCAGCAGGGCAGGTCCTGCCAGGGGGGTGAGGGCATCTCCTGCTCCACACATCACCCAACAATTTGAAGAAATGAGTGCATTTCAGCTGCCCCCAAGCAGCCCATTTTGCACCTCTAACACAGCAGAGCTATCACCCGTGTGGTTTCGCCACTTTGTGAGTTACTGCCAGGCAGCCCCAAGATATTAATGACAGATCTCCCCAAAGGCTGGGATTTCACCTTTTTACATGTTGTTTTCACTTTCCCTTGGGCAAACATTTTCTTCTCAGCCAAGGACGGGTTGGCTCCCGAGACACCTTGGTTCTCAAAGGTCTGATTGTTTGTGTCTAATGAAGACCCAGATGCTCCAAAATACCTCTAATATGTTGGACAACAGAGGCCGAGGCCAGAGAAGCTGAAGAGGATTTCTGGCAGCTGATCAATTGTAAGAAATAGTTCTTCCTCCAGGCATCAGCCAGAGCATATTTTGGGCCTGCAGGATGTGTGCATGCACTGCCCTCACAGCTCTCCAGGGTGTGAGCAGAGGAAAGGACTTGGAAGGAAGCAGATAAACCCCAGCCCAAGCCCCTTGTAGTCTGTATTCCAACAGCAGGAACATTTACAGCCATGCAAGGGTTGGGGACAGCCCCGTTTCCAGGGCCAGGCCAGCACTCAGCCCTTGCTGGGGGATTCACCACCTTGTCCCACCTCTCTCCATCCCTCCCATCTCTGCACCCAGAGCTGTGTCCATCTCATGGGTCCAGGAGCTGCAGGCAGAGCTGTGCCAGGGTCAGGGACATTCTACACACAGTTGGAGGGGTCACTTTGGGATAAACCCAGCGCTGGGGGAAGAGGATTCTCTCTTCTCCCAAATGGGGTTGTGCACGATGGCCCTCAGGAAACCCTCCACCAACCCTGCCCCAAGGGATCCAGCCTGGGCAGCCAACTCCTCCCAAACCCAAGGATGCTTCTGCTGGCAGCCACCAAGGAGTCCTGGCACAGCCAGGGCAGCACTGGAAGCCTGCATGGCTCAGGAAGTGAAGGGATCCAAGAGCTAGACAGGCCCAAACCCAGATGGGGAGAGGTGGCCAACAAATGGAGGAAATTATTCAGAACCTGGAACTGTGAACAGCACAGACTGCATGCCCTGGGTCTTCAGTTGGCCTCTCCTGACACAGAGTGGTTGGGGATTTTTTTCCAGGACTCAGACAGGGATTCTTGGAAGCAGATCAGGGCTGGATGTGTGCAGCAGATCCACGTGGAGAAAAGCTGTTGTTGGATGTCTGGAACATCAGCTGAGCGTTTTTCCCTTTCACTCTTTGCAGGTTGTACAAGCTGAAGGTTAAACAGATGCATTCCTTGTGTTCGTTTGCCTTTATTAAAGGAATAATGTACCTGCACACTACCAGCAAGCCCTACACCTAGGAGAAGTATTGTGGGTTTTAATGGGAACAAACTGGCTTTCCATGGAACAAAACATGTCCAAAGGCTTTTCTGGTCCACCAGGAACAATTCTTTGCTGTAATTCCAGTGCTTATTCTCACTGGTCCAGATCAGCCAGGTTGGAAAGGGCTCTTTCCCACCATACCCTATTAGAACATGCTGAGCCCTGCTCTGGAGTGCAGCTCCCTACACCCAGCCCCCAGCTCCTGTGCCAGGCCCCCTTCACCACCCTGTATTTAAACTCACCTCAGATGAACAAGCTGGCACCACTGGTCCCTTTTTCAGCTTTTCCAGCCCATTTCCTGGGCCCAAGCTCTGCTTTCTGCCTCTCCACAGAAATGGGACTGCACAGTCCAGTTTTCCAGGCTTTAGGTAAAAAGGGGCCTCCAAGACACCCCTGTGGCTTCCACACCAGCTTGCCCAGTTTGCCAGCTTGACTGTGTGAGGGCAGCAGATGCTCCTTTTGCTTTGGCTCCCTTTTGACCATTTGGCAAAGTGCTGTAGAAGCACATCAGACACCTTGGCTGCTTCTGGAAAGGGTTCCCCCTGATCACTCTCACCTCCATTACCATCCCACTTCAGTCCCAGTCAGCCTCTGCCAGCCTTTGTCCTCACCCCATCCCTAGGGGTTACTTATTTGCCTAAAGCCCCCTTCTTGTCCTGCTCATCCAACCTGCAGAAGTGAAATAAATTCACCTTCTCCTCCTGCCTGTGATGTGGCTTCCACCAATTTACAAATTGGCTGGGCAAGAAAAAATCAAAGGCAGCGGTGATCCCCAAGGATCACTTTGATCATCCCAGATGCTGCTGCAGGAGTTGTGACAGTCACAAGAAAAGGAGAAGATTGAGGGTGGATGGTCCCAGATACCACTGTGTTTAATTTCACCTCATTAAATTGAAATGGGATTGAGTTATGTGCAGACAGTCTCTGAGAAATGCAATCAGGAGGGTCAGGGGCAGGGTCCAGCCCTTGGACATCCCTGGATGTGGCATGGAGTGAAGAAATCAGTTCCCCATGGAACAACCAGATGAAATTTCTGAATTCACTCATGTTCTGGCTCTGAATTTGACACACAGAGCTAGATCTGCCCATCTGAGAAATTAATCTACTCCAGACCAGCCTGAAGCCCAGTCCTGGAGGCAAACACACCTCCCTGCCCATGTCCCCTGGCCATGGACTGGAAACATCACCTAAATTAGTGGGAAGGGAGTCTGCTTTCCTGTTTGTGCAAGAACTGACTTCTCTGAAGATCTGCCAGTGGTGGGGCTGGGTTTCAGAGTCATAAAATACTGCTGAGATGAAGGGGAGCATCAGTGAAGGTCAGCAAGTATTTTGGGTTAAATTTCTTCCCAGATTTATGTGAGGTTTGCATTGTCTGGCTTTCTTAAGCTGTGTGATTTCTTGCATTCCTGTGAATCAAGAAGCCAAATTCATACTTGCTCTATGTCCATTCATTTCTCTCCTTAAATTAATTTTGCTCCCTCTGAGGGAGGGCTATGGATGTTTTACCTTTGGCTTCCACCACTCCTTTCTCAGCCTCTGGCTTTGAGCCTGCCTTGTAGTTCTTTCCTTTCAGGAGAAAGAAAACAAAATCCAAATCAGACCCATCAGACCCACATTTCCAAGTGTATCTATTTCCTGCCATCTCTTTAGGAAAGAAGCATAGTGAATCTTTAGACATCTTCCAACAATAAGTGCAGAAAAGGATGGTTTGGTGAAGAAGTGGAGAGAGAAATCTGCACTGACTCTGAGATCGAGCAACAGCTGAGATCCTGCCTCTGAAGGAATGACATGATGAATCTGGTGAGGAGATGGAACAGGCTGCTTGTTGGATTTTCTATCTAGGAAGCAGCAGGCTGCCAGAGTCTCCTGTAAATGGAAGTTCTGGAAGAGAGTAGCACGATCTGTCAAAGGGAAGTGGTGCCAACCAACACCCTCAACAATGGTTGACAGAAGAACTTCCTCTGGACCATTTGAGAATTTCTGTCCATTACAGAGGCTCTTGCAAAATCCCTACAAAATCCCAGCTCAGACTCAGCTATCCCAGAAACAACTGAACCACTTCTGAGCAGCAAGCAAATGCCTAAATAATCCCTCTTGATCCTGGGCCCAGCTGGGCTGGTGGGAGGGTGCTGAGAGCCCAGGGGTGCTGGGGTGGGTGCAGAGCACCCTGCTGCAGCCATGGCTCTCCTGGAATGATCCCTTGCCCCTTGGCCAACCCCAGCACCAGTGCCCCACCATGAGGGGCCACGGTCACCTTTCCTGTCCTTGGCCCTGCAGCAGCTGCCCTCTGCTCTGGCTCAGGGAGCCAAACAGGGCTGCAGTCTTGAGATGGCCTCAGGCTTTGCTAAGGAAAGTGGTTTCACTCCTGCTGAGCCATAACAGGGGGAACAGGACAACACCTGGAGACACAGACCAGAGACATACACACTTTTGGGGTGCCAGGTATGTGAGTGCTCCCCTCAAGCTCTTCCAGAAATCACTGCCCCACTAACTCATCTCTCCTTCTTTCTGTCACCACCCCTTTCTCACATAGAAAATGTGCTTTAATCATTTCTTATTTCTAATAATTTCCTCCAGTTTAATCCAGAAGGGGACAGGGAAAACTGGAACAGAACATGGATCCAAGACAGTGACTCACAGAAGGCAGACGTGGTGAGCAGATGGGACGGGGCAGTCAGAGCTTCTGCTGCAGTCAAGCATTGGCATGTGGACATGAATCAGACAGTGAATTTGCCTTTTGGGGGAAAGAAACTGCCCAGCAGGATGTCAGTGACAGTGCCACTTCTCTGTGGCAAGACCTTGGCCTCAGCAAAACCCCTGTGCCAGGATGAGAACGTCCCAGAAATATTGGGGTCCTTTGCACCACCAGAGGCAAATCAAAGCCCCTGGTGTTCCTGCTGAGCCCAGCACCTCCACACACCACACACCACACAGCACACAGCACACACCACACAGCTCAGGCCCACACTCCCAAGGCACAGACTCCATCCCAACACCTCAGGTCACCCCTGGGGATGTGACTGGGTGTGGCTCAGGTGCCTCACAATCCCTGTGAGGCACAGGATCACATAACAAGAGCATTCAGCTGCCTGAAAAGAAGAGGTGGGTTCTCCCATATGGTATTTTTTCCCTCCAGCCCACAACTACCACTCCAGTAGATGCAACAGCTGCTTGCTGTGGCCACTCTGTAGTAAGAGATCACGTCCTGGACAGCTGGAAAAACCCAGATGGGTTTTCATGTCTGCATTTCCTTCCCTGTCTTTCCTCCCTATTCCATGAGCAACCAAATGAGATTTTAATGGATTGCTTCATAAGAGGAGAAATTCATACCTCAAACAGCAGGAACACAGCGTGTAAATGCCTGCACACTTTGCAAAAGTGGTGTGGATTTTGCAGGAGGCTGCCCTTCTTTGGAGCTTTCTGCTCTAAAACATCTCTTATAAGAAAGTTGTCGTTGAGTTACGTGACATTTTTACAAGTAAACAACTGCTGCTTAGAAATCAGCTCCAGTCCATCTGCAAAAGCCTGAAAAATGCCAAGTTCAGGATTCCAGGAGAACATTATGTCTCAGGGCTCCCACCACCTGATCCAGTAGCAGATCTGCACTCATTTTTCAGCGAGTTATGTTTAATTCTGACCTCTCAG
Organism: Nicator chloris; assembly: GCA_013400495.1. Lineage (NCBI taxonomy): Eukaryota > Metazoa > Chordata > Aves > Passeriformes > Pycnonotidae > Nicator > Nicator chloris. Next base: position 95,468 of record WAAE01005466.1, on the reverse strand, counting down.
AGCCAGATTGCTCAGCCCTGAAGCAGGAAGCCTGCTACCCCTTTCAGAACATCGTTACATTCACTATTTTTACTGCATATTCCTCTTGTTGATGTAAGTGGATCCCCTTTGTGGCTCCAGGCAAGCCCCTGAGCGTTTGCTCAAGTGAACTCCAGAAATGTGCTGTTGTCTTCATCCAGAGTGCTATCTTCCAGCTCTACAGAGATGCTGCTTTTTTAAAACATACCTTCTTTTTCCTATGACTGAGGACTATTAAATCTTTCCATTTCATGCAATTACCCTCCCCTTCTGACAAATCAAACTTTACAGCATCAGGAAGGCTTCTGAGCAGGGTGGAACACAGGACAGAAAGCAGTTCACCAGCAAAGAATCTGCAGGGTCTGAGGGTCTCTAATTTAGAAGGTGACACGTAGTTATGTGGTGATTCATGCCAAACATCAACTCCCACCATCCCTCAAAAAAGGAGTGCCAAGTATCTAAAATATTTCCATTGATTTTGCTGCATTAGGAAAGCTATTTACTCTCATCCTGGACCTTAAAGCTGTGCTAGTTCAGTATGTCTGAACCTGCTGGAGTAAGGGAACTTAATTGTTTTGACATTTTTATCTGATTTCATCTTTGTAGGATACCAGGTCTTCCAGCTGCCAAAGGCCAAACTAAATGTGGGATACTCTGTTCATCAGACTCATGGAAATTGGTGGGTAAGGGAAGGTCTTTATTCAGAAACCTTTGCTGAGATTCCAAAATTATCCTTCTTGGGCAAAAGCATAATTTTCATCAATGACTTGTTTAAGAAACCAACAAGTGCTGTGCTCTGAGCCACAGCAAAGGGCTGCTCCCAAACTTCCTGCAAGTGATGCTCACTTGGCACAGCTGCCCTGGTTGGCTCCCCTGAGCACAGGCAGGGCCACTGGGCACGGCCTGGCAGTGGCTGCACAGGGATCCTGGGGCTCCCAGGCTGCAGAACAGAGCTGGCATCAGCAGGCAGGAACAGAGCCTGGCCAGGAGGGCACACACCTGCCACGGCAGCTCTGCTGGTGTGGATCTCACTTGGGTTTTTTCTTAGAGGCTGCATGTGGTACACTGTGGCTGCGGGCTGTGATGGTTGGATGAGAGATCTCTGCAGACAGGGTGCTCATGGAACACGTGGTTTATTCTCAAGGGTCGTGGGTGACAGAGTTTGCCATCAGCTGCCAGCCCAGCTGATGGCGTGGTCCCAAGAGCATTCCAAAAAGAGGAAGAATTTCCTGTTACAGTCAGTTTTATCCCATTCTGTGTTGAATATTCTATTTACAGTGACCAACTGGGGCGAGACACAAATCCTACAGAATTTACATACAGCCTGTGAGAACTGCTAGATTTGAATAAGGCACTACCTTCTTATGCTAATCTCTATAATCCCTTCTTCCTGCCATCTCTGCAGACCCCCTTCACGTGGTCAGAGGTATTGCCCAATTTCCTGTCCTCTAACCCACCATGCTTCATATCTCAAAGACTGCTGTCATTTCTATTTCACTCACTGAAATAATATTTTTATGTTTTCCGAACCTATTGCTAAACAATCATATTTATAAGATTTCCCTGTATCNTCCGAACCTATTGCTAAACAATCATATTTATAGGATTTCCCTGAATCACCTTCCCCAACAGCTGCAGCTGCTGCAGGGTGATGGCTTCCCACAGGTAAGCTGTGGAAAAAATGTAAACAGCTTCTCTACAGTTAGAGTTTGTTGTCTTGTTTGCATGTAGAGAAGTGTTAATTCTAATTAGCTAATAGGGTGGTGAACAATTGACTAATCATATCTAACTGTATGAAAACTCTTTTATAGAGACTTTGTTTGATATTAAAGTTAGACTTCTTCAGACTAGGAAGTTGTTGAGTTCATGCTGTTTGTTCACACAGCAACAACGACATGCTGACACACAGGACCACACAATCACACAATGAACCAGGCTGGAAAAGACCTTTGAGATCAGCAAGTCCAACCTGTGACCCAACACCTCCTCATCAGCTGAACCATGGCCCTGAGTGCCACGTCCTGGCCTGTCCCAGACTCCTCGGGGGATGGTGGCCCCTCCACCGCCCTGGGCAGCCCATTCCAGTGCCCAATCATTCACTGAAGAATTTTCTCCTGATGTCCAACCTAAACTTCCCCTGGTGCAGCTAAGGCTGTGTCCTCTCATTCTGTCAGTGCTGCCTGGGAGAAGAGACCCACCCCCACCTGACCACAGCCACCTTCCAGGGAGGTGTAGGGAGTGATGAGGTCCCCCCTGAGCCTCCTTTTTTCCAAGCTAAACAATCCCAGCTCCTTCAGCTGCTCTTCACAGGGTTTTCCAGGTTTTCAAGGCCCTTCACCAGCCTTGTTGCCCTGCTCTGGGCCCAGGCAGATCCCCAGGTCCCAACACCCCATGGCCCATTCAGCCCTGCTCCACCCTGCACATGGCCCTGGGAGAGTGAAACCCTCTCTGGCTGGGTTTTTGTTGTTGCTGTTGTTGTAGAGCAGCTTGCCAGCCTCCCTGTAATCCCTTCAGAAGTGCAAAACAGCCTGATCTACATCTCTGGTTCACACCTAGTGTTTCAATGATAGTTTTGGAGTGAGCCAGATTCTTATTTGGAAAGGATGTCACCTGGTGCCTCTGCAGGGAGGATCAGTGCTAATGCTGCCTCTCATCAAATTCTCCCATTTGTTCCACATTCAAAGCAATCCTAAAATCTACACTTGAGATGGAAAAGTCTTCTCCCAGGAAGATCCTTTCAGTCTGATAATGGCATTTTTCCTCATCTGCTGTGAATGTCATTGCTGCAACGTTCTCTTTTAGCACTCTGGGCTGTAGTTCTATGTTAGGCCAACAAAAATAATAAGTCCTGAAATGAAAACCTCCAGATGATCTTGGCAGAAACAGCACGTCCATCACAAATGGAAATCACATTTGATACTCCACAATGGCAGGAAACTCACCTGGTTTTATTTAGTCTCCATGCAGCCATGTGCCATTGGCACTTCTCCAGAGTATCTTTTGAGAGGGATTTTTTTTTAAAAACTCTCAGTTAATGTCTGTCTTTTCTTATCTAGAGCAGCCCTCATGTTTGATTTTCACTGAGGGCCTGTGCTGCTTTTTTTGTTTGTCTACTGTAAGAAGCTATAAGGGAACACAGCAATTCATGCATTTACAGCTCTGTTCCCACAACAAGGTGCTTAAAATAAAGAAATTGGCTCCGGGTAATTGCTTGATATGAGAAAGATTATACAGGCAATGAACATCTGTATCACAGCTACAGTTGATGGCTCTGAGTTCTGTATCATGTGCCAGGAGCTCCCTGCCAAAAATAATACTCAGAAAAAAACAAAAAAATTTGCAGCCCAGCATATGCTTATATAAGACTGCTCCAGTATGCAAAGGAGCTCATTAAAAAAAAAAAAACAGAAAAAAAAGAAAAAAAAAAAGAAAAAAGGAAAAAGCAGAAAGAGAAAAGAAAAAAGGAAAAAGACAAGAGTGTTGAAATAACACAGGAAATTATGCAACTGATACCTGAGCCTGAGCATTGCAGATCCTACCCAGAAACCTCCCTATCTCACAAAGCCTTGGTAAAATAAAACAAGCCATCCTTCTTTTTGAAACCCAACCTGTTGACACGGAGTCAGAGGGTTTTGCATCCACGTGGTCAGTGCAGGCCAGAGCAGCAGCAACACAGCCAAGATTTGTGTTGTGAGGCCCCCCTGACCCCGCCATGGCATGGGAACCCCCAGGGCTCAGCACACACCCGAGGGACACACGGACACTGCTGGCCCTTGCACGGGCTCGAGGTGTCTCTGTGCCTTTTGGCACGTGAGCTGCGTGGATTAAAGGGAGTGGGGAAACAAGCCTGGAATAAAATCAGCTGCCGTTTTTATATTGCCAGAAATTCAAGCTGACCCAGAGAAAACTGATTTCTGAGATGAGCTTGAGAACATTTCCCACCCTGTTGTTTCCACGTGTGTGTTTGACATCCAGGAGGGTCACGTCCCCTTCTTCTGCAGGAACCTTGGCTTTGGGGGCTCTGCAATCCCCGCTCACCTGTAACTCCCAGCTCACCTGGGGCTCCCAGAAATTCACTTGGGAGCCTGAACAAGTGGCAGAGCCCATCAGTCCCATGGTGAACAGTGAGGGTTAGGTGAGCTGCAGTTCCCTGCTCAGCACACGGCAGGAGCCTGGCTGGGACTTGCCCGGGCACAGCACTGGGAGCTCAACACCCATCCTCAGACTTGCCACGGGGGATCCCCTTCCCACCCAGCAAAGGAGGAAAAGTTCTCAGGCTCCCTTGTGCTCTGGAGGAGCTGCTGGGCAAAAAAGCTCTGGTTCTGTTGTGTTTTGGTGATGAGCTCACCCCTCCCATGACCAACCACCCTTGCTAAAGGTTTGTGTCTGCCCTAAGGGCCTGGACACCAGGAGAAGGAAGAAAAGAAGCATCAGACATCTAAATCTTACCAACCAGTTGTGTAGTGAGGGGAAGGGAAGGCAAAGGCAGGACAGGACCAGGACAATCTCCTTGCCCTGAGAAACACTTACAGCTGTCTCCTGAAAGAAAAGAACTGCCCAAAAAATGCATGGATAGGAGCCCTCCTGTAGCATGGTGTGGAGAAACATTACAGGCTTGGCCTGGAGGGGTTTGGTTTGGAGTTCAGTGGAGCTGATGGGAGTTTCCATACTACTCCCACCATGTTCTGGTTTAGCCTTTAGGAAGCCATACGTCCAGGGGGATGTGTGCCCTTGCCTTCCCCTTGGCCTCTCCCTGCTCCCACACTCCCCACCTCCCCATTAGGTTGTCCTCTCCCACTGCTCCAAAACCACAGCCCACTTTCCTCCTTGCAGCACAGCTCCCTCCCTGTCAGCCCGTGGTGGACACATGCACAGAGCCTGCAGAGATATGTTTCTCCTCTTGGGCTGCAGAGCCCCAGAACTGCCTAAAACCAAATTAATAGCTTAATGTCAGGCAGGGAAACACCTCCCCACCGCTGTCTTCCCAGGGCCAAAGCCACAGCACCTCATAAACAGCCCCAGTGCAGGATCTGGCCATGCCCTTTGGCCCAGTGGGGCCCGAGCACCGTGATCATGAAGGAGCCCTTTGTACCTCTGAAAGGCTGTGAGCTTGTGAAACCAAGTTCCAACAGTCCCAAAGTCCTTGGTGCCCCAGAAGCTGAGTGAGCAGAGGGGCTGGGAGAGTTCCTGAGCAAGTCTCAGTGGGCAGGAGGAGGACTATCTAATCAGATGTGGATGGAGAACAAATAAAAAACAGCTGCTTCTCACCAGCTCTTCTCCCAACTGGGAAAAAATTGCAAACACATACAAGAACAAGGGAAGAGGCACTGATGAGCTGTTATCTGAATTTATTGCCATCATCTGACCCACAGTGGGGTCTACATTTTTTTCTTCCTTTAATTTATAACCCAGTTTCTCATCATGTCATGACATCACCCAGGGAGTTAGAGTTCATAAACACACACACACATCTCACTGGAAGCAGGATGAACCCCTGGGCCATCCTGGGCTCTGTGCAGCATCACCCCAGCAGCACTCCCCAGGCACCCTCTCTTCCAAAAATTCACTTGGTGTGGCCATGACAGAGCCACCCAGCTTTCAGGCAGCCTGGGGGGGATTTTTGCACCACTCCAGTCTAAGGCAGCAAGTGTCCTCTTGCTCCACCCTCACTGCTCTTTCCTTCCAAGGGTGCCAGATCCTGCTCTCCAGGATGATCTATGCTGTTTTCTTTTGGCAGTACAATATTTCCAATCCTTCAGAGACTGGGTGGAACCAGAACTGCCTCCTCCATCTCTCAATCCAGGCTCAGGCTGGAGAAGCCAGTGGTCAGCCTGTCCTGAACAATGCATTCCCTGGCCCAGTGTTGATCCAAGAGCAGCACTGCCCATGTGGATGGCTCAGGAGGGAGCTCCTGGCTTTCCTAAACCCAGTATTGGAATGAGAGAGCTGCCATTCATTTGTCTAAATTCTCTGATATTTGTCTGCCTGCAGCTTCCCTCGGTGAGAAACCAGGAAATGCCCCTCTTCAGGGTGATCTCAGCTGAAAGGTCAGGGCCAGATGAGCATGGGGTTTAACTTCTCTCTGCTTTCAAAGGTGGCAAGACAAGCTGCAGCTCAGGGAGGGCATGTGCAGAACACTGCCAGCACGGGCAGTTTAGCTCCAAGCTGCTTTTTTGAACCAGTTCAGCCAAACCAGTGTGAGAGTGGATCGAAACCAGCCTTGATATCAGCAACAATAACACACCTACTGAATTCTGTGGATTCAGTAGGAATGATGCAGGCTGCTTTCCCAACAGCTTGCCTTAGCTTGATTACCTGTAAAATCAATTCAAATCAATGGAATGTGAAATGGGATGAAAATGAACTTCCCTACGATGTGGAGGCAGGGAGAGAAACGCAGCATCTCCCAACTGGTTCACCTTTCCTTCAGCACAGACACCTCTGGGCAGGGCTTGTCCTGGGGCTGGACACCAGCAGGGCCAGCTGGTGGCCCCACAGCAGTCAGCATCAGTTGTTCCATCCTTTTCTGTGCACCCAGCCTAAAATCCACCCACGCAACTGCTCGGCTCCAGCCTGATGTTCTCATGGACCCCCAGGCTCTCTGCAGCAGATTTCACCCAGGAGCTCTGGGATAATCTCCTGGAAGAGCAGGAGCAGCTTCCTCCAGCCCGTTTGCTGGTTGGGATAATTCTTTCTTTGACTGATGATCAAGAAGCTATTATGTCCCGAGAGGGCATTGATTTGTTCTATAATGCTCGTGGCACTGCTTCAGCGCTTGGCAATTCTGTCTTGTTATCACTGGTGGAGAATTTTACAGGCCACTGACAGACCTTCAAACGCAGCCATTGCTGTGTGGAAAATCCAATTTGCTTTGGAAGTCTCCTGACACAAGGCCTTGTCTTCATGGTCCCTTGGCAAACCGTTTTCAGCACATGCATTAGTTCACGACCCTGTGATCTAACGGACATCATTAAATTTTAGCAGAAGAATCCATCACTTTGAAGGAACCCCTAACAAGTGTGTGACCTAAAAGTGAGACCTAATATCCTGGCATCTTCACACAAAGGACTCCTTTTCTCTTAACATTTGGCTTATCTCCACGCCACTCCCAGGTCAAGTTCAGCAGTGAGCCCTGGTCCTCAAAGCACCATTGAGCTGCTCCAGGAAAAGCAAATCTCATCACAGCAAAAAATGTAAATGTGCATTTCTTTGCAGCATCCCCCACTGCCAAACAGATAACAAGTTTATGTAGGCACAGGAAAAAAAAAATCCCCATTTGAATAGTAATTGTTTGCTTATAAATTAACCCACAGAACCGTGCCACATGCCGTAAAACAATTTTACATTACATGGGCTTAAACGGTGGGGCTGGTATAATAAACTCTGTGTTGAGTCACCAAATTCCTCGCATTCTTTGACTTCCCATTCTGTCTCAAATGTCAGATATTTCACTGGGGTAACGAGCAGTAGCAAGGGCTGGGGGTTTGCGTGGGTTTTGATTGTAAAAGCAACGTTCTCACAGAGAGGGACAGGCAAGGTTCACAACCCCACTCCGTGCCTGGGGCACACTGCAGGAGCTTCAAAGGCTCCTGGTCTCCCCACGGGGTTGTTTTGGGGTTTAAGGCCCCTCCAGTCTGGCTGAGGGTCTCAAAGCTGTACAGCACCCCCAAGGCCAGGCCGTGGAGCCCCTGCAGGCTGCTGCCTTCTCGTGAAAAATGTGTGTGGGAGTGGGGCTGAGCGTGGCTGCAGCCCAGGGGGGCTCCTGGCTTTGGGCAACCCATCAGATTGCTGCAATAGCCTGACAGCTTCTCTCCCTTGCAATCATATTGTCAAAGGCTAAGTAAGGCTTTGTCACTCTGAGATGGTTCAGTAAAATCCAGGCTTTGTTTACCATAAAAGTTCAGTGTTTAAAGATTTCAAGATCTTGTGGATTCTCCTCTTCCTTTGTATTGTGGTGCAGAGGAAGCCAGACCTCACTTAGAGAGCATTTATGCTTCTTGTGCTTTTGGTTGGTCCTCTGCCTCCAGAGAGCATCAGTAAAGGTGGCAGTGTGTCTTGGCTCCCTTCTGCATGGAGCAAAGACAAACCTGTAGGCAATTTTGACACAACCTTTCCCCAATAATGTAAGTGAAGCCCCAACTTTGTCCATGTCCTTAAGCATGGATGCTCCATGGAGGCAGCTGGCAGAAGCTCAGGAAAAAACAGGAGCCCAGAAATATCCTGTGATGTACCCAAAACGTGTGCATGAGCCTGGCTTATGAGAAGAATTGCCCAGGGGCAATAAAAAAAGCTGAATTTCACTTCCCTCAGTCTGGAACACAGATTTGGCTGGTGTTTAGCATTCATCCAGGGGTGAAGCAAAAAAATCTTGGGAGGGTCAGGCTACCATAATTCACTTTTTCTCATCCTCCTCTCTTATGCAAACAGGGCTGGGAGAAAGGGAGGGAGGCCCTGCCATTGCTCACCCCAATGGCAGGAGCATCCAGAGCAAGCCCTGTGCCCCACTCTGGTTTCAGCAAGCCTAGAAAAAACACAAAAGAAGCACATGGATTTATCATCTATGGTCTCTTCCCAGCTATAACCAACAGAAAACATCTGTAGGGGGAAGGAACCGCTCGTTTACTCTCTGAAATGTCAGTGAAACCCCAGAGAAAAGGAACCAAATGCAGCAATTACCCAGGGCTCCTCTAGCCCCCTGCAATAATCAAATATAGCTCATTTGCACCGACTCCTTTTTGTGCTGACTCCAGGCATGGAAGAAAAAGATCACAAAGGAAAATCACCCCCAATCCTCCAGACTTTCTCGAACATTGGGAGCTGAGGCTAACTAACCCACAGGAGGAAAACACACAGCCAGAAGGGCAGGAGCTTTAAAAACTTAATCCCTTCAGACAAATGTGCAATACTTGTGTTTCAGCTGGAGCATGAACCAGAGATGATTCTCAGCAATCCCTGATTTAATAACAGCAAGGGCTGGGGGTGCAGTGCAGGCAGTTTCCCCTCCTCCACTACCTGCTGAATCCATCTCCAGCTTTTGAGGCTGATTTGGGGCTGGCCAGGGCACCATTAACTCAAACCTAAACAGCCTGCTCCCATCATCGACAGGGAGCCACGGGGTCAACTGGAAACCAGAGAAAATCTGTTTAGTCATTTCTGAGGGCAAAGCAAACCCTGATGATATCACTTACCCCTGCAGACTCTCTGTCGGCAGTTTGCTGCCAGAGCACCTGGTCCTGCTGCCTCTGAACTCTGTGAGGGAGCCCCTTGCACTTTATTAACCAAAATCACAGGTTTCTCTCTGGAAAACGCAGTGAAGATGATGTGCAGGGCCTGGGTGCAAGCAGGACCCCCTGACACCGAGCTCAGCCCCAGCAGGGTGAGGCTCAGCCCTCCTTCATCCTCACGGGGTGCTCAGGGAGATGCTCCCACCCATCCCGAGCAGAATCCCCCACTCACCGGGGTTTTTGTGGTGGAGGAGCAGCCTCGTCCTCCAGCTGCCTCCCATCAAGGCTGGAGAGCTGCCCCCAGCCCCCTGAGCAGGGCTGGGCTCTCCCTCTGGGGCAGCTGCAGCAGTGACCCCGCACAGCAGTGGGGTGTGGAGGGAGGACGTGGCCCCCAGGAGCCCCGAGGAGCTCTGGATGGCAGCCAGCACACCAAGGAGGCCAGGAAACCTCACGGGACACAAAGGGTGCTTCCCAGTGCCCCTGGGTGGAGAAGCACCCACCCCCAGGGTCCCCAGGAGAGCCAGCCTCCAGCAGAGCCCTCTTCTACCCCCTCACAGCCAAAGGCAGGGGGAAGGCAGGGAACAGCACAGAGGGGACAAGGCCAGAGCCAGCAGCTGCCAGAGAGTGTGATGCTCCACTCTGTACCCAGCCAGGCCACCTGAGCAGCCAGGGGACAAGCAGAGGGGGCTGCCTGGCCTGCCCACCTTGCCCAGGGTGTTACTGACTGAGGGAGCAGCAAATAAACCACTGGAAAGCAAAGATGTTCTCTGCTCAAGCCAAGGAGCAGAAGCCGAGGCCACCAGCCTGGGACCTGCCACCACAGCCAGCTCAATGCCACCAGGGTGAGCCCTGCCACCACAGCCAGCTCCAGGCGATCGGCCGGGGGGCTGGCACGGCAGCCAGCTCGATGCCGCCGGCCGGGGACCGGCCACCACAGCCAGCTCAAGGCCACCAGGGTGAGACCTGCCACCACAGCCAGCTCACTGCCGCCGGGGTGGGACCTGCCACCGCAGCCAGCTCCAGGCGGCCGGCCCGGGACCTGCCACCACAGCCAGCTCGAGGCCACCAGCATGGGACCTGCCACCACAGCCAGCTCAATGCCACCAGCCTGGCACCTGCCACCACAGTCAGCTCCAGGCCACCAGCCCGGGACCTGCCACCACAGCCAGCTCGAGGCCACCAGCATGGGACCTGCCACCACAGCCAGCTCAATGCCACCAGCCTGGCACCTGCCACCACAGTCAGCTCCAGGCCACCAGCCCGGGACCTGCCACCACAGCCAGCTCGAGGCCACCAGCATGGGACCTGCCACCACAGCCAGCTCAATGCCACCAGCCTGGCACCTGCCACCACAGTCAGCTCCAGGCCACCAGCCCGGGACCTGCCACCACAGCCAGCTCGAGGCCACCAGCATGGGACCTGCCACCACAGCCAGCTCAATGCCACCAGCCTGGCACCTGCCACCACAGTCAGCTCCAGGCCACCAGCCCGGGACCTGCCACCACAGCCAGCTCGAGGCCACCAGCATGGGACCTGCCACCACAGCCAGCTCAATGCCACCAGCCTGGGACCTGCCACCACAGCCAGCTCCAGGCCACCAGCCTGGGAGCTGCCACCACAGCCAGCTCAATGCCACCAGTGTGGACCTGCCACCACAGCCAGCTCAATGCCACCAGTGTGGGACCTGCCACCACAGCCAGCTCAATGCCACCAGCCTGGGACCTGCCACCACAGCCAGCTCCAGGCCACCAGGGTGGTGTGACTGTTTTCTCTTCTTTTCTGCTAGAGCTGGGGTTAAATGCTGGAGAGACAATGTTTGCTGTTTGGACTTAGGTGTTAATTCTTACCTGTACTACAGCCTCACAAGCTGTGAGTTCCACAGCACTCGGAGTAACAAGGTGAAAAATGGCCAGTGAAAAGTTGCATCTTTATCTCTACAAGGTCTTCTCAAGGACAAACTGTCCAATTAAGAGCTGACACCTAAATTAGTTTTACTTTTAACCCAATAACCAACCACCCGTGGTCTGCAATGCGGACTTCTCAAAGTAATTACAAACTACTACCCAAACCCATAAGGTGAAAAAAGAACAACTGACCCAAGCTCTAAAACCTCCATCTTGCCTTATATATATATATATTACTAGATTCTAAAACTGAAAACTCTAAGTTTTCCACCATGTGATCCTACACACCTCTATTTGAACGACACACCCATAATTTCAGTTCTATCATTCACTTTTGGAAGCCTTCTCCAAGGCCTCAGGTCAAATGCAGAGTTTTCTTGGTGCCTGTCAGCACAGAAACTCTAAAATTCTCAGCAGCCAGAGTTCCACCAGCCTGGGACCTGCCACCACGAGAGCTCCTGTGCTTCCACTGCACCTGGAGGTCTGAGGTGGGCTGAGCTCTTGGGGCACAGCCACCACCCCCCACGGCTTTAGCAGTAAATAAACAGCATCAACAGGGGGAAAGGGAGGCTCAGAGAGAGGAAACTACTTGTCCCTGAGTCACCAACAGCTAGAAACAGATTGCAGGTCTCCTCCTCCTGACCTGCTCTGCTTTCCTGCCTGGGAATGTTGTTCTGTGGCTGCATCACCTTCTCCCAGCCCCCTCCCAGCACAGCTTCACTCCCCCCTTCTCCCCAGCAGCAAGCCCAGGGTTGGTGGTCCAGTAAGAAATGCAAGGAAGGAGGCAACCTCTCTCCTGGGACCAGACTAGGTGGCCCTTTTTTAGTTCCTGAGGAAATCAAGGGGAAAAAATGAAAATAAAAAGAGGAGAAAAATGTCCATGTCCAAAGCTTGTTTTTTCTCAGCAGCTCCAATTGTTTCTGCTTCCTAATAAATCATGTAGGCCAGGGACAACCAATCTGCACAGCATTATTATTGTCTCAATACATTTGTTGAAAGAAAAATAACACTGCAGCTTTGCTGAAGCAGACAGGATCTGCTTTTCCAAAAGGTTTGTTGATATTAGCCCACAGTCTTGTTGGGCTCCATGTATACTCTGGACTGAAAGGGCTTTGCTGCATTCCCATCTCTAAGATACAGAAAGTCACCAAACCTAAATATTACCCTGAGCAGCTGAGACCTCAAAAGGTCTGTCTTTGTTTTGCTCCACACTCTGTTTCCCATTAACTCTTCAGCAGCATTTGTGTGCCTCAGACTTGCAGAACCCGGGGCTGAACTTGGCTCCAGGCTGAACTATCCCACATCCATCTGAACAGCAGCGAGTTTGCAACCTGCAGGATTTACTCCAGATTTTCCACTGGGTGTGAGCAGCACGAGTCCCCCCCTTCCAGGGGCCAGCTGGGGACAGCCCAGGCTCTGTTTGGTGGACAAGCAGCACTTTGGTACGTGGCCATATCAGCAAGTTATGGCCATCAAACACCCCCAGGAAGGGATTTTTAGCCATCCCACATTAAGGAGCTGCAGGTTCTGCCCCCTGCCAGATCCTCGTGATGCCTTGGAGTGGCTGCCTAGAACAGAGACTAGACAAGGTTAAGAGAATAAAGGGGGTATTTATTAAAGGCTTCAATAGATGCACCTTGAGCAGTCAAAAGCCTCCCAGAGGCTACACCCAAGATGGATGATGGTCATGAGTTCTTCAGACAATTAAAAGTTTGATCCATTTACATATCAGAGGTTAATTGTCCAATTACAGCTTCAGGTAATGAAGTCACATTCCCCCAACTCACTTTTGTTTATTTTTTCAGGGCCTGAGGCTGTAGGGTGTCCTTGGATCTCAGGCCCAGAGGAATTGTTTTGTCTGACCAAAATGTGAAGACAGGAGCTAACACTTCATATGGAGTTCAGAGTTCTGCACTGATGCAGTACAGGACCTGAAAAACATAAAGGCTGAAATCTTAAGGCAGCATTCACAGCTAAAAACATCAGCACACTGTATGGACAGACCATATGCTTAAATCCCCAGTGTTCAAAGAGACCTAGACCAGGGGCCATCAGCACCCCTGTGCTTGTCCTTGGTGTCCCCAGGAGAAGCAAGAAGTTGGTCTGGGTGCAGACAGCAATGCCCTGGGTCAGTGGTGTGCCCTTGTCTGTCCATGTGCTATTGCTTATTTCTGAATGAGAATCAAACAGCCTGGATTTTTCTGCTTTTTTTTCTTTCCACAGCACACAGAAAGCAGGAGAGTTCTCCAGCACACCCAGAAGGATCCAGCCAGGGCACATTAAGAGCAGCCTCAGCTTCCATGGGGACAAGGATGTACTCAGCCCACCATGAAGTGTGTCCACAGTGTGATGGGATGCACAGCACAGAGCCTCTGAACAGCCCTGGAAATGCTTTGGGATCAGGTTACCTGACCCAAAGGAGTCTGATAAGCAAAAATGAGATGCCTGAGTTTTGCTCACCCCCAGCCCAGCCTTGCCTGCCAAGAAGGGACACATTGCCCAGGGGAGTCCCAAAAAGCCTTGGGGGAGCAGGCACGGGGAGCCCAGGCAGGGCACAGCAGCCCAGGTGTGTCTGCTCACACCCAGGGCAGAGGGATCCCAGCCTGGAGATGTGGAAAGAAGGAAACACTGAGGCAAAAGAGCCAACAACAAGAAGTGCCCCAGCCAGAGGCACCCTCAGCTGTGCCCATTGTGGCATCACTGACCCTCTCTGCAGCCACTGAACAGTGGCACAGCAGACAAAACTTGCCCCCTGATACTCCCAAGTGCCAGGCATTCTGACACCTTTGGCTCTGAAGGAAATGATAATTTAATTTTGGATGCTAAGCCAAGACTACGTGGGGTTTGGAAGCTGAACAACAAACACAGAGGGGTTTTTCCAGCCAGCTTCACTTCTGCTGCCTCTGCAGCAGTTCCCCATAGCCAGGCTGCTTACACTGGGCTTGCTTAACATCATCAGCCATTCCCTGCTCCCAGGGGGCCCTGCAGCATGAAGGAGGAAGGAAAGGGCATGTGATGTCACCAGGGAGATCAGGCAGGGAGCAGAAACAACTCTGCCAAGGTGGGCAGACACAGCTGCCCTGGCTCGGGGCTGAGCCCATGCCCTCTGAAGGGCTTCAGAAACAGGGGGGAAAAGCTGAGTGAAATAAAGGCCAAGGTTTAGCTAAGGGCTGGCTGCTTCTAAAGACTTCTTTAAGCATGATCAATAGATTTATGAGATCCTCTGACCCTCAGGAGCCAGTCCTGCGGTGTTTGCACCCATGGCACAAGGAGGCATTTGCAGCCATGGGTCAGTAACAGACACTTGAATGGACAAGCCCAGACAGGGGCATTTCTCCAGAGACCCTGGCACCCACTGCCTGAAATCAGCTCCAGTCTTCCTTGCCCAAAATCCATTGGGGATTATCCAACATTATCTTATCCACCCTTCATCCCCAACTCACCAGTATCCACCAGCACTCAGGCTGGGATGTTCCTGTGACAGCCTGAAGCACAGATGAAAATCCAGATTCAAACATCCTCTGTGAGGCTGAAGAAAACTTGCAGGGCAGCAACATTCGTGAGGGATTTTGAAAACTTTTTTTTTTTTTCCACCCTGGGAAAGACAGAAAGTCTTTTTGCATTTGGGGCACAATAACAGGCAGATAGGATTTCTCTGGAATAAGCAGATTAAGAACAACCCAAGGAAGGCTGGTAACACTGCAGAGTCAGAAGGAAAAAGCCCAAGGGCAAGGCAAGCTTGGCTCAGCTGCCCCACACAACTAACACGGGGTTGGAGCTGCAGCCACTGGTGCTCAGCAGCAGTGTGAGGATTTTGTGTCCATGCTGAAATCTGCTCCTGAGATGGGTCCATGCCTCAATTTCCTCCTCTCTTCAGCCAACAATGCACAGGCAAACTGTGTTACCAGCACTCTGTCCAGCCCCTCCAGCCCTCCAAGAACAGCCCCAACCCACATCACAATAACAGAAGTGCTTTTTGTGTCTGGCTCAAGTCCCCGTTTGTCCTCTCTAAAAACCAGGGAGTAATTCAGCCCCAGGGCAGGCTCCAGCTCCAGAGCAGAGTGAGGGGTGCCCAAGACCTTCCCCACACCACTCCCTTTAAAAACAGCCCTGGGCTGAGGTGACCAAACTGATTTTTTAAATTATTATTATTATTTTTTTTTCCTCTCCAGGCAAATATAGGCTCTGCACAAACCAGTCTGACTCCAGCTCAGTCTGGCTCTTCCCAAAGGAACTGGAGGAACCGGTTGGTGATGGGGCAACCCCTCCACAGCCACCAAGTGCCTGGGTGGGCACCTGTCCCAGCCCCACGCCCACAGAGGTGGCAGTGACATCCACACTGCCTCCTCCACCTTCATCATCTCTGCCGTTTTTATATGGAATTTCAGCAGGTTTCCATGCAGTCAACAATGCTCTCACCTCTGTACGTGGCAGCAGGGCTCTCCTTCCAGCCTGGCCCAAAGCCCTTCTCCCTCTGCTCATTTCAGGTGGGATAAACATGTTTATCACAGCAGCAGCCAGGACCAAGCAGGATTCATCCTCATGGCTCCACTTTCCCACATGGAGAGGAGCCTCCCGGGCTGCTGGAAGCATCAGGAAAGAGCCACCCCCCTTTCAGGACAAGGTGGAACTGGCAGCAAAGCTGCTGGGCTCAGCACCCCTTTGGCTGCAGCAGGTCCCACCACCCCAGGCTCCAGGCTGAGAAATCAATCCTCATTACTTGCACAAGATGCTCCTCACATCCCAGCTCAGCACTTAAAACTGGCCACTGGCTGCAGAGGGCAGAGCCAAGCCTCTGGTGTCCCAGGTGCTGGGACAACCTCCCTGGGGTGTTTTCCAGCAGCTCAGCCTCACCCAGCCTCCAGGACAGCAGGGAGAATGTTCTGACACAGGCATGAGGAACACCATGCAATAACACTCCAGTGAGGCCAAAGCAAGGAGCTCCCTGCCCCAGTGCAGCCCTGCAGAGGGGGGCACAGCAGCAGCACAGATGCACCCCAGGAATCAGCCCAGGCTGAGCAGCACGTGCTCCCCAGCAGGAGCACAAAACACACCCAGAAGCAATCCTGAAGCTCTTACTGAACTTCTTGGCTCTTGCCCCGAAACAGTGGAGGCGTGACTCTCCCAAAAGCGAGTAATGCTGACTCCTGCTGCCCTGCTACGGCCTCCGAGCCCCAGGAGATGCCTCTGGTTTTCAGAGAAGCCAGGAAAAGCCAAAGCAGCTGAGTCAGCAGCCAGCCCTGGGGAGAAAGCCCTGAGTCAGCTCTGCTTCCAGCACAAGCGGACACTTCTCCTCTCCTCTCCTCTCCTCTCCTCTCCTCTCCTCTCCTCTCCNCCCCCGCCCCCCCCCCCCCGCCCCGCCCCCCCCCACCCCTCCCCTCTCCTCTCCTCTCCTCTCCTCTCCTCTCCTCTCCTCTCCTCTCCTCTCCTGTCCCCTCCCAGCACTGCTGGCAGCCCCATCCATGCCCTGGCACCCCACGCCAGCTGCACACACAGAGCACACGAGAGAGGCTTTGCAGGCTGGAGACCTCAAACACAGGAGCAGCTACTGCTCAGGGCCAGTTAGCTCCCTGCAAGGACCAAGGGGTCACCCAAAGCCTTCTGGAAAAGCTCACAGCAGCACAGCACAGAGCAAGGCTGCGAGGAGAGCTCTGGCATGGGTTACAGAGCACCCGTGCCCTGCAGCGGCTCAGCTCAACACGCTTCAGCTGGGGAAAGGAGGCCAGAGGGGGCCCCAGCTGAAGCCCCACCAGCAGCAGTCACTGCTGGCATCCGTTCCTGGGATGCTCAGGGCCAGGGACAGGCACCCAGCATCCCAGGAATGGGCTGCCTGCCTCTTCAGAACCCTCTGAGCTGGGCCCACCTGAGGCTCTGCAGATCTCCATGCCTGCAAAGTCTGCCTGCCACAGCTTCCTCCTTGTGTTTGGAAGTTCTGCCCCTCCTTTGCTGGGCAGAGAAAAAGGAATAACAGATGAGACAAATTTCTGTGAACAAGGTGAGATTGAAATAACTACTGAAAATTGCCCTTTCTTTTGTCTTCCTCCTCCCCAACACTCTCAGAGCTCTAGTTGAGGTTCTCCCTGGATGCTCCTACCCCAACATGAGTGAGCAGCCAGGTGCTGGCCACAGCAACCACCACCAGGGCCAGTGGGTGCTGATGGCTGGTGGCCTTCCAGCCTGCCATGGGCAGCCCCACACCTTTGCTCAGCTCCAGCACACAGCCCAGGAGAACCACTGAGGAAGGACACAAGGCAGAAATCCATGTTTCCTGTTCAGCCTTGGCTAGAGATTTCCCAATGCTGACTGGGGCAAAATCAAGGCATTGGGGTGATTTTGAGACAGGTGAGTGTGACACTCCAAAAATGAACTTCACAGGGTTTTTGTCACTGTCACCAGGCATCTCATTTTTGGTAAGGGAGGAGGAAGAGGAGGAAGTGAGTCCACACAGTTATTCATTGGGTCCCCTCAATGTCTCTCAGTGAGGCTCTGAGGTCAAGACTGATGGTGAAGGACAAAGGGTTACCTGGAAAGGCTCCTTCTGTATGGACCATCCCAGGATAAGGCCAGCTGGTCCTGGCTAAAAGGAGGTTCAAAGTCAGCTGAAGGGGGCTGCCCCTGCAGCAGAAAGGGGAATCACTTCTGTCAAGCTAGAAAGGAGAAACTTGATTCTTCTCCCTCCCCAGCAGCCCCACTCCTCCAGGCTGCCTCCTGAATCTTGCTGCTGTCAAGACATTTCTTTGCTTTGGCTCTGTATTAGTTCTAACCACTCTCAGAGACTTACACATAGCTCCCTCCTGGTGTTTTTCTGGTTTACTTCTCAGCCAATTTGGTTTTCAATTTGCTGTCTCCTAGAGCAGCTGGCCCCAATATTCCTAACCTTATTTAGCATTAAACCAGCATCTCTGACACATCACCAAGAGACATTTCTAATTCCACAAATAAGTATGGGCTAATTAAGTTTACCATGAGCAGGAGAGCTCCTATCTGCCTCGGAGGTGTTGCACCACATCAGCTGGTCAGGCTTGGAGCTCTGACAAGCCCTATCACACTTCAAAGGCCAGGCTTGCAGGAAACACCTGCTGCATTGCACCACAGCACGCCCCTGGCTGCCCAGCCTGCTCCCCGGGCAGGAACACTCCTGGATGCTCAGGGGAGCTTGATGCAAGAGCCAGAGCACGTCTCCTGCCTCCTGCCAGGGTGACTTACTTCAAATCACAGCCTTTCCCCTCTCAGGCAGCACAGCACCGAGGTCTGTGCTGCAGAAACCACCAGTGCTGGCGTTCAGGTGCACACAGCCTGGCTGTTATTTATTATATTTATTATATAATTTATTATAAATTATATTTATTATTATTAGCTGGAATGCGGCCAAAGCATCTCACCTGTGTCCTTGGATGAGGTCCTCAGTTCCACAGGGGAGCAGGCCACACCGTGCCCCAGCACAGGGACAAAGCAGGGCAGTCCCCTCCTCCAGAAAAGGTTGAGCCAGGCTGATGGCAAGGCCTTTTATCAGGAGAGAGCAGCAGCAGGCTGGGGCTGAAGCGACGCCGATGCTTCCCAGAAGGAAAACTGGGATCACCCATGGGAGTGAGACAGCAGAGCTGGGACAAGGTGGCAACACCAGCAAAGAGTTTGATGAAAAATTATCTGCAGGCAGCTCTGATCTTACAGCCAGCTGGGCTGAGGGTGGGCTGGGGCATCACTGGGGACAAACTGTGACAATCACACCTCCCTGAAGCCTGGCCCTGCCTCACAGGCAAGAAGCAAAGTGCATCAGTGTAGTGGAGGGGGAAAATGGCCTGTTCTTCCTGAGTGGGAAGCAAGCAGGTGATCTAATCCTGTTCCTCTGGCCTGGCTGCCAGCAAACCAAGCACAGTGACCCTGCCTCCCTCCATGTAGGCACTGCAGTCGTGGTGTTTGGAGAAAAGATGACCCTGTCTCCTCACAGGATGAAGAAGGACAGGCTTTCCCCCCATCAAGCAGCATCTGGCAGACCTCAGACCCTGCAGACACCCACACAAGTTTCCCAACCCACCCATTTGTCACCACAGCAAGCTCTGCATGGCTCATACCTGGGAGGTGATTTAGTTCACCAGAGGGCTCACGGAAAGTCAGAGAAATCGAGGGTTACCATGGAAATTGTTTGAAATTGTTTTCACCACAGACGTGCCAGAGTGCAGACACAAGATCACAGCACATGCCTTGTGCCTGTTTACAGACAGCATTGCCCAGCTGGAGGGGGCTCTTACAGAGGCAATTCAAGTTCTTTAGTTCTGCTTCCTAAGGAACAGATCAGTCAGCCTGTTGCTTTTAAGAGGAACTCAATTATGCCACTTAGGTTCAAGTAGAGGAAGCCCTTCATCTTCAGAGAGCTGCAGTGGTAAGAAGGGCAATGCTCTGCAAGCACCTGCTCCACCTCTGTCCTGAGTCACCTTCAGCCAAGGTCTTTCATTAGGTGGCAGGCATGTCCTCACATGACACTGCATCAATGTGGTATTTGCATCTCATTTCAGAGTGGAGTCAGCACATGTGAGCAAAGAGTCATTTTTAATCCATCCTCTCCATCCCTGACTCCTCTGCCAGACAAGTCAAGCTATAATCATGTTTCAAAGACTTAAGGGTGAGCATTTGGGAACTGGATCTTAGGGCAGTTGGTGAAATCTCTGCATTAACCTCCCTCTGTACAAAGCACAGGGTGCCCAGGATATTTAAAAAAAAAAAAAAAGGTCTACAAACAACTTAAACTGCCATAAGAATTGAACTGCAGCCAAAGGTGGAGCTCCAGGGCCAAAGACTCCCCAACTGTTTGTATTTTGCTTGCACTGTCCTCATAAAATACTGGCTGAACACTTAATTCAGCCTCTTCCCCTTGCTCCAGCAGCCTTGCAGAGGAAGATGAGAGTGGGCAGGTTGGAGACAATTCCAGGAACATATTGTTCTTCTCTTCTCATCCTGCCAGCAGTCGCTCTGAGCTGGAAACAGCTCATGAAACACAACAGGAGAGGAGAGCTGAGGTACAGGGCTTCTGAAACACCCGCTCAGATGTGCTTGGGAGTAATCTCAGGGCTAAATCTCTTTTTTAAAAGCCTGAAAAAGGCTGGGTTGAGATCCCCAAAGTGAAAGCAAGGTCACAGAGAGGGGTTGGAATGAACCATTTTACCCCTCTACTGGTCCTGGCCCATTTCTCCTAAAGTTCCAAGAAGGCTGGAGGGAACCTTGGACTGCACAGGATGGGATTTGGATCTTAGGGCAGGAGGCTGGAAAGCAGCTGGGGTCAAAGCAGCAAACAGGTGGGTGCCAGATGGGGTTTAGAGGTCTTTGCAGAAGTAGTCACAGTGCCCTGGAGCCTCTCAGGATCACCTTAACACAGCTAAAAGAAACTCCTCTTCTCCCACTGGTGCACAGGATGAATCCTGCTGAGAGGAGTTCACAGAAACACCCGCAGAGGGATTTTGGTTTCACTTCAGGCCGGTATTTTGGTACAGCCCTGGGGCTTTCACATCTGATATGGGTCATGGGACATGTCCTTACCTTCCATCTCAGAACCTCCTGCACCCACCCAAGACCATCCCCTGAGCTGCCCTCCCCCAGCCTCAGAACCGAGCTACGTGGAGGGCAGGGATAAGGTAGAAAGCAACACCGAGTAGAAACTTTTTATTTAAAGAACCTGATGGCCTCAAATGAAGGTTGGAGCAGTGGAGAATGCTGAAGAATGAACATGGGCAGGAGATGAAAATCCCTGTGAAGGCACCATCAGTGCTGCACTGCAGGAACAGCAGGACTGAGCCGAGGGGAGAGCTCCAGTCCCTGCTCCAGGACAGTGCCTGCAGAGGTGGCACACCCTGATTCAAGGGTTTATTTTTCACAAGGTGGCCTGGTCGTGTCCCCCAGGACTCACAGGCACAAACACCTCATGCCAAGCTCCCAGCCAGCACACTTAAAAGCTTCTAGCTAAAAATGAAGGGGCAGCTCCTGCCTTTGGAGCTGGTCCCAAAATAGCGCTGCTGGCATCAGAGAGAACACTTAAAGGCTCGCCTGCACACATGTCTGAAAATCTCCAAAAATAGCTCTTGCTTCCCCTTTGAAAAACACACTGTGGTTCCCAATGCCTCACAGGAACTCTGGTTCTGCTCAGAGAAGCCACAAAATAAGTGAGCAGCCCAGGGATATTTAAAGAGCACATCTGGACTAGCTGAGATTGGCCTTAAGGAGAAAGAAAAAGCATAAAGATTTTAAGCAGCATATGTCAAATCCAGGGACCTTTATTTCTCTGGAATGGAAAGAATTTGCCAGCCTGGACAAAAAATTGCAGGCAGCAATTGTACATTCTTTCAAATAAAAAAAAAAACCAACACACACACATAAGAGTTTGGCTCCATAAATTTCTGTCATAAGAAACAACTTTGAATTGTACACCAAGCTTTTTACAAAGCATCAATGTTAAGATGTTTTACCGTGCTCTATCACATTCTTGGCCATTTATACAGAATACGCCATACCAAATGCTACATCAGCTTAAGACATTTTTAAAAATTAGTATTAAAAAGATACAAAGGCATCTTGGCTTTCATTTGGGTTTCTCTTTTATTAAGACATGGGAGTTTTCTTTGTTTGTTTTCCTAAGGAAGTCACTAAAAAAATATAATAACTTAATTCATAAGGACAAGATTGGTTAAAAATCCAGCCTTTCTTGCTTGGCAGCCCTCTGAGCTCGTACCTCTGTTGCTTCCATGAGCCTGTGAGCACCGCAGGCTGTGGGGTCTCAGCCTCCAGGTCTGTCCAGCCTCAGTGGGCAGGTTTGTTCAGAGTTCCCACTGCAGCCAGGAAACATTCCTGGCCCAATGCTAAAAGCGATCTTGGGCCAACCAGGGGGTTTCAATCTGGGCCAATCTCACACGGGTTTAGCCCTTTGTCTTTTGCCTCTTTGTACATCCTTTGGAAGTCTTTGAAACGAGGGGCACAGCCTAACCTGGCCTCCCCAAAGTGCATACGTCCCGTGAAAAGGAAGTCTCCATCTCCTGGCTTCACCCCACACTCGAGCAAGGTCTTTATTTGTCCTCTCCAGTTCCCACTCTCCCCTGTCAGCTGAAAGACTTTGCTCTTCTGCCTGTACAGTTTGTTGACACCAACGTGAATGATGGATTCCTGCTCTTCTGCCTCGTTCGTTACGTTTTGAATGGAGCCTCTGATCACTGGAAACAGAAAAAGGTTTTAAGGATTAATCACTCAAAAATGCTTTGGAAGACCCTGGTCCAAACTCAGGCCTGTGCAGCCAGGGGAACTGACTTCACTACAGCAGCCCAAGTTTTGGCCTTTGTTATTCTGAGAGTTGAGATTATCCAGTAACCCCCAGTATATATTAGCATGTTTCATAGTTTATACTGGTAATCTGTCCAGCAAAGGGCACCCACAGATCAAATTTAAACAGAAAAATGATTACATCGGAAAAATAGCATTAATCATGAAGAGTTCTAACAAGATATGTGCTAAATGCTCCCTGAACACGTACTTTCTGTTCTTCAGCCACTACAGATACAGCTAATGCTAATTTCCCTTTTAAAAAGAGAAGCACGGACAATTAGTGAAACTTTTGGTCTTTTGTCAAGTCTCTCCTCTCCTAGATGCACCCAAATCCTTGACCTTCTTACCCGTGGTTGCTGTGTCACTCTGCACCCTGGGGAGGTGCCAGCTGGGCACCCAGCTCTGAGGTCCTCAGAGCTCTCCACGTGCCCAGCACCCTCAGCCCACATTTCCTGCTGCTGGAGGCTGCCAGGTGTGAGGAGGTGTCTGTTGGGTGTTCCTGGGAGGAGAAGGGATTGGGGAGACAGCAACTCACCGAAGTCACTAGTGCAGACAGCCAGGAGGACCTCAGTGTCACTGCAGGGCCGGCAGGGAGCTGCACAGGAAGGTCACAGTTAGCAAAGGACTAGACAGCAGCAAATCAATAAATTGAAATAAATAAATCAATAAATTGAAATAAATAAACCATTTAAACCAAGCAAAAACATGACTGACAAACACAATCTCTCCAAAGATCTGTCTGGCGTCCCTATCACTACAAGAAGTGGGGGTTAACCCTGGTTAACCCTAGAGCCTCCACGAGATCTTTGTACCCAAGCAGGAATATGGAGCTCTTTACTGATCCTGCTGGGATATTTTCTCCAGCAAACATTGCACACACTCACTGTACTAATGCAAAACATATTTGGGAACTGGGTGCATTTGCAGGGCAGGGTGCTCTGCTGTAAATTCACTCCAAAGCTTTCAGATCATGTGTCTTTTATACTCTGATGGCAAAGCTTCTCTCTTACAATTTCTATCAAGTGGGCCATTTAGTCATCACCACATCAAAGATCCAGGAGGTTACAGAGAGGGGGAGGCAAAGAGGGGAGGAAAAACCCCCAATGCACGTGTTGGAGGGTGATGAGGCAAAGGGGAAACTTGAGCCCATATCTGCTGAGCTGCAGCAGCACAAAGACCATTTCCTGTACTGCTGGAAACATTTGGATATCTGCACTGATCTAATCAATGCAAGAATGTGGCTCCTCTTTGTACTCAGTCAGATATTTCTGAGGAGAAGGTGCTGTAGTTGCAATATAGATGTTTCTGTAACACCCTGTGGAGTTCAGGAATTTGCTTATTATCAGGATCTGCCCTGCCTGGCCATGCTCAGTGAGTCTGTCCACAGTGGCACGAGGATCAGAACCTTGTCTGTCACCTGGTGTCACCTCAACACATCATCCAGAAAAATGGGTGTCGGAGTTCAGGGCATTCCTCTGATTGCCCTGGAGGGTTTGAGGTCCTGGCAGGGGGTCAGAGACCCCCATGCACAGACCCNGACTCTTCTTTTGCTTCACCACGGGGCATTCAGGGAAAAAAGACTCTCATCTGTCATACCTTGGGAAACAAAAACCCGAGAATGGGAACCCTGGATCAGCACAGGCACAGACTCCAGCAAAGCAGGGCTCCTGCTGGAGGTGACTGGAGGATGAGATTCCATCACACAGTCCACCACCAAACTGCAAACTGAAGCCACCCCCCGCTTCTCCCCACCCCAAAAAAATTTGGGTTTTGAACCTCAGCATCTGAAAACACTTAGTTTAGGTTCCCAAATAGTCCCAGCCTTCCTCTCTCCCCACCTGCTTCCCAAAGTTTATCCATTGCACTTAAAAGTAGATTTAAGCTTGTCCACAACACGCAGCTGGTGCCTCCAGTGCTGTGTCACCCTCCTGTCAGACAGCACAGGCCACTCTCTGACACAAGACGTGGCAAATCTCTGCTTTTTTCCACAGACCCAGAAAGGCAGTGATCCAGAAAGAAGGATTATTGAACCAAATCCACCAGATTTGCTCCAGTCAGATGATTCATACGCAGTGTAACACGCCGTTTAATAGGATTAAAGGAAATGCAAAATGCACATTTCTGGGCAGGGATATTTGAAGGAATAATTCAAGGAGCTTAAAAAGCTCCAAGAGAAGAGACAAGGAATGGGCAAAATAGCATCTGGATCAATGACATTTCTGTTTAGTTTGAATACCTCCAAAACTTCCAGAAATAAACCAGCTTTCCCTTCTTTCCCCACACACTATTTCGGCTCTCTTTTTCAGGAAAGTTTGGAAAATGTTTAATATAATGAGAAATGCAGAAGCAGATGAAGCCTGGGCATAACTGGAGTACAAGAATAAATTCAGGCGAAAGATACTTCAAGTTTGAGCTCAAGAGATGTTGATCAGTGCCTAGACCAAACATACAAGCCTCATCTGACAAAGAAAATTGTAACAGAATCACGGAATCCTTCAGGTTGGAAAAGACCTCAAAGAACATCGAGTCCAATCATGAACCCAGCACTGCCGTGCTCACCATCAACCCCTGTCTCCAAGTGCCACATCCACACACGTGTTGGACACTTCCAGAACTGGTGATTCCCCAACTTCCCCGGGCAAGTCTCAGTGTGTTAGTCACTAAACATCCTGCTGTGGAGTTGTTCCATTCATGGCACCTCCCAAATCCATCCAGGACAGAAGTCCCTCTTCCCCAGCCTCCCTCTGTCCAAATGAGGACCTGACAGATCAACCAAACAGAGGGAACGTGCACAAATCCCAAGGCATTTTCACATGGACACAAGCTCCAAAACAAAGTACAGCTGATGGACATCCTCTAAACCCCCAGCTGGATTTCAAATATCTCACTCTGGAAAGATCTCATAATCAAAAGGCATCCCAGCCTTTTTAAGTCTTGGTTTAGACCAGACACCTCTGTAGTTCATCCAGCCCCACCAGAAAATTGAAAACACTGAAATGACTAAGGCATTTCTGTTCTCCAAAGGAGTGCAACACAACCAACAGCATTAGAGATGAAAAAATGCTTTAAAAGTGGTTCCTTCTATTTAAATAGACTGACACAGTAATAAATCAAATGAACAAATCTCTATGTATACACAGAATCAAATCATTTTAATTGCGGACCCTAGGCAAAATCCTGCAGCCTTTTTAAATACAAAAGGAAATTAAAAATGCTCAGCCTTGCTCACACTATAGATGATGACTTAAAACCTGCTTCAGGACCAGCTGACTCACAGCAGTGTGGTGGCATGTGAGCTGCTTTAACAACCATTTTCCACCACCCATCTCTGCAGCTCCAGACAGATGAAGACCAGAAATCCTCTTCTGCGGGACAACTCCCACATCTGCATTCACAGAGTATCAAACAGATCTTGCTAGTGGCAAAAACAAGGTATGGAAGCACAGATGGAAAGCAAGTTGTGAAGGATTACTGCTGAGGTAAATGGACCATTAAAAAGCAAATAACATCCACTGGCTACAACCAAAGCCTCATTCCTATAAAGGCTCATAAAAGAAACGAAATCCTTAGGAGGTGGCAATGCCTACACTGTCTTTTGAATCACAGTCATGAAGGAATCTGTGTGTTTAACACGAGAGTTCATGGCTTTAGCTGCAGTTCAGCACTCATTCCCTTTGGATTGGGCAGCAGGTGCTCTGCTCCATCCATAGGTCAAAATAACACACACACCTCAGGCTAGAACAGGAAGCATCCTTATAACTATAAAATAAAAATTTAAAAAAAAAAAAAAAAGGACTTCACTCATGCACAGCAGGTGAAGATGTTCATTTTCTGGAGAACTGGGCCTGGATACTAAACAAGGCCGCTGTGTTTGCCAGATCCTGACTCCCTGGGGATGTCTTGAGGTTCTCACACCCAAAAGCGAGCCTATGAACTCGCAACAATATCGACGTCAGCTGCTCTAACTCCTTTAAACTCGATGAGCAAAAGAGCCTTAATTCATACAGCAGCAGGAGAAAGGTGGGGGGAAATAACCATAGAAAAGCAACATTTTATTGAAGTCCTGCAAAGCCCAGATGCCCATATCTCAGCTCCAGCATCGGTGGCATAAAGCCTGCATTGTGCACGTCGGCTGCCGACTCTCCTGGGAGTGCCTTTGATGGGTTTTGACAGTATCCTGACCTGAAGTAACCTGAGGCAGCCCTCTCCCTCCAACAGCCCAGCCCAGTGCCTCCAAAGGCCTCTCTATCCACCTCCCCGCAGAGGGAGATGTAATTACATCATTCCTCACAAGCCAGCAGCCACGTCCCAGCTGCTTTGAGCGATTTGCCCTCTGAACCTGGTGTTACTGAGGAGGACGAGGCGATGCTAACAATAGACCGCGCTTGTTGGCCAACAGTTTTGTCAAACACATTGCTGCTCCTCTCCTGGACCTCTCCACAGGGAGGCAGAAACGCTTGGTAGGAGAGAGGGATGTGCCCTGAGGAGATGCCACCAGCCTCAGGTGGTCCCCAGCTCGGCCAGCACCGGGGGCTGGGTGTCTGGAAAGGATTTTCCCCAGTGCTGTGGATGGATCTGAGTGCCCCTGTAGTGCTGCAGTTTAGCACACTGCCCAGAGGGTGGGAGGTGTCGCTGGCCTGCCTCAGCTCACACACACCGCTCCAGTCCTTCCTCCTTTGGTTTGTGTGCATGCAACCCTTCTTTCCTTGGAAAAGAGGAGGTGGGGGCTATGGAGGGGCCACGGAGGAGGATGACAGCTCCCTGCAGGACCCACGCAACCGAGACGTGCTGGCTCTGCCTGCCGGCGTCACAGAAACCACATGAAGGGGCCTGGTCTTCTTTTGAAACATTTGTGTTTCAACAGCCACCCATGGGTCTGACTGACCTGACCTTACCCCAAAACCAGCTTGCAACCCACAGGAAAGAAGTTTCCTCTGCCTGTCCAGACTTTTCTCAACACATTCCACAGCATCAGAGCTCTGAGAACACCCGACGAGCCACGCTGCAGGTCCCCGCACACCATCCCAAGTCTCCACTTAGTGGGCCCAAAAGACCTTCTCCATCCTGTCCCCCAGCCAGGCTGTGCTGAACACCCACCCCTGTGCCGGCAGCACGCACAGGAAGAGACACATTTGAAGCAGAAGTGAAAATGTTGAAGGCAGAGTAATTGCAGAAAACCACTTCACCGAGGAATACCCTTTGGTTTCGTGAAGAAGCGGGTGCTCGCGTGCCGTGTGGTGAAGGTGTGGATGGTGGGGGAGGAAAACACAGAGCTCTTTATCTGCCCTTCCCTGGCACACATCACCCACACCTCGGTACTTCTGAACAACCCTTTGATGAGCAATCAGACCTTTTTAAGCATTGAAAGCTACCAGGGAGGTCCAGGCAGGGTTGAAGCGTTATTTTCTGCCAGTTTAAGGTTTAAATCTTCTGATTAAAACAAGTAGTCTTTTCAAGACGTTGAGATGGGTCTTGTTGCAGTCCCTGTACTGCAGCACCTCCAGCCACACCCGTGTGGGGCCACAGACCCATCTCCCTCAGCCTGACATCAGCACCAGCTCATAGGCAACAAAGAAAGCCACCCACACCTTTCCAATTCTTGCTGCCAGCTCTGCAACTGGCAGCTCTTGCTGGCAGCACCCAGACTGGAAAGGACATCATAGGATGAGTCTCCTTCCTGGAAACACAGAGTGCAGACTTCCCAGAGCAGATTGTAAAAATAGAGATGTGGTTTCTCCAATAATGGTGCGTTTTGCCTTAATTTTGCTGAGTCCTAAGCAGAAATGGTTATGTCTCAACTGCTTACTGGATCAGTGATTTAGCTAGGAGACAAGAGTTTAGGGGCAAACATCATATCAGCAAGAAAAAGAATAATAAATCTTGCCCTGGTCCTGCTTTAACTAATTATAAAGTGAAATAAATCCTTGTAATGATTTCTTAAGTATGCCTGTGCTTCCTCTCTGAAGGAGCATTTCTTCCATGAAGCAAACCTCTCACAGCTCATATCTCAAACAAAAAGATCTGCTTTGCAGTGCAGGTGGGCAAGAATTTGGTAACCACTCTGGTTTACCAGGCTGTGACTAGTCCTTTCCTCTCTTGATACACCTCAACTTTCCTCGCCACCTCAGAAAGCTCTTCCTGAGCAAGCCAAAACAACATTCAACCTCAAAACCCTCACAGCCCCCACACTGAAACACCACCTAAAACGACATCAATGCATCTGCACTGTCAGTGCATCTCATATTTAGAAGGAACTGGGAGCTGAGGCCAGCAGAGCTGCATCCAGCACACCTGCATGAGAGAAAACAGGGCCAGGAGACACAGAGCCTCTCCACAGCTGGGCTGGAAATTACTGACACCCTGTCACAACACACAGAGGAGCTCTCTCATCACTCCTTTGTTTTACAAGGTTTTCCTGTCTTTGGATGGGATAGGATTACAGGGCTTTCTGCAGGCACTGCACTTTTTCCAGCATGTCAGTAGGAAAACGCCAAGGCAGGGAACGAACAGGAGAGCTGGACTTGCCCTGCTCTCAGCCCTCTGGATCAATGAGCCTCAGACATGGCAGCACAGGACCACAGAACAGCTTGGGACAGAAGGGACCTTAAAGATCACCTCATTCCCACCCCCTGCCATGGGCAGGGACACCTTCCACTATCCCAGGTTGCTCCAAGCCCTGTCCAACCTGGCTTTGGACATTTCCAGGGATGGGGGAGCCACAGCTTCACCGTGCCAGTAACTTCCCTGTCCTCAGAGCAAAGAATTTCTCCCCAACATCTAATCTAAATCTCTCCTCCTTTAGTTTAGAACTGCTGCCCTCTATCTTATCATTATCTGCCCATGTAAAAAGACACTCTTCTACTCTTCCTTTTTTTTTGTTAGCTCCCTTTAAGCACTGGAAGGCCACGATGAGGCTGTGCTTTGATGAATACAAGGTTAATGCTATGAGTAACATAATGAGAGAGTTCAGTGCTCTTCTGAAGGCAGAAATGTTCATCCCCCTGTTTGCTAGAAAGTTAATCTGAGCCCCTGTGCTGAGCAGAAGAGGCAGCTTGGGACAAGGATCATGAGCACAGACACAAAACTCAAGGATTCCCTTCCTCTTCCAGCCACAACAGAGCCAAGATTTGGTACAGGACAAGGTGGTGATGGAGCAGCTGAAACAACATCGTGATGCTGCAATGGACATCCTTCCCTGACCTGTCTATATGAAGAAGAGATACTGGTGATTTTACCCCTCCAGAAAAGGAAGTGTCAACTCCCATTCCTTGCCTTAGCTCGTTTCTAACACTCAGTCCAACTTGCACATATGTACAAGTTTCCAGAAGTAACTTGGAAAATGTAGACACTGGCCAAGAACAATTTAAACCTGCAAATAAGTTTAATGAAATGCAGACTTCTGCAGGCTGTGGCATGGACTGTGCCAAGAGAACCGAGTTAATACCACTTCCTTCCTGCAAAGAAAGAATAAAAAAAGCATACTGTAAAACCTCACCATCAGAGATGTGATGACCTTTGTGTTCTGAGAAACGTTACGACAAGAGATCATAAACCAGAAATTTATCTTTTCACAGAACTGTCCTCCAAGAGGGCATTAAAGTCCCTGAGTACCAAAGATTAACTATTTATGTAAACAACGTGAGGAAGAGATTTGGTACTAGGCAAGCTCCATTTGCAGCAGCTTTCAAATTGAAACTTGGCTCAGCAGATCCAGAGCACGTAAGGGTCCTTTGGGATTGGTGCCTTTTTGCTGTTCCAAGATGCAGCAGCCATTCTAACAAATGAGCTGAAAGGTCAGCTAGAAACACAGCCGTTTGTTTAAAACGTAAAACAAAACAAAAGGAATGAAAAACCCACAGAGCAGTTTTTATTTAGGGAGCATTAAGCATTATTAAACTCTACCTCCACTCATCAGTTGCATCAACCTAGGAGAAATGATGAGAAGTGTCACAGCTTCAAGACACTTCTTTCTGTCCCTCCTCTTTCCCCTCTGGGGCAAACCCCAGCACTGGGGTGGGCAGAGACAGAATGGTGACTGCATCAGTGCCAAATCCCAGCCCAGCTCCTACACTTACCCATTGCATCACAGCTCTGTAAAACCCCTCAGTTACAGTCAAGTCTACAAGATATTGTAGCCAAAAAACTCCACTCAGCAGATCAGATGTCCAGTTAAATTCCTCTCTCTGCTCTGCAGCAGCAGAGCCCAGCAAATGAGAAGTGTGTCTGCAACCACGCCAGCCCATGTTCCTGTGCAAGCAGCACCTGTACACATCTGCCTTTTTTTTTTGGCTTTCCTCTTCTCCCTCCCTAACTGCAATTACAGGGAAAAGATGGCAGCAAGATAACTGCTGGGAATTTCTCCTGCTCTACGTGCACAAGACACCACTATAAAGCCATAAAAAAGCAGCTCTATTTGACTATCTCACAGAAAATACCTCTCTCCTTCCTCAAACCTACCGCTGCTGCCCAAGGGGGATTAGGAGTGGGAAGCATGAGGAGAAATGAGGTGCTGGAAGTCAGAGGTGCCTCTGGCTGCTTGAGAGGCTCCTCTGCTCCCCTCTGAGCTGCAGCAGAAGGGCTGGGGCAGAGTGTCCCTCGCTGTCACCCCATGGGAACGTGCCAGCACTGCCCCCCTGCCCTGCAGGGACCAAAGGAAATGCTGCCCCTGACTCAAAACCAGCTAAGGCTTATGGCTTGGCTCACCCCCTCCCAAAATTCACTCTGAAAACATTTCTTCTCTCTTCTAAAGAAAACATCATGCCAAAGCCTTGGAAAAGCTCGCACGGGTCAGATGTAGGAAAACGTGAAGGTCTGAAGTTTTTGATGTCTTGCTGGGCTTTGTCTCCGATAGCTCAGCTGTCATGCAGTGTTTGCACGGCACAAAATGAACAAGGAAGGTGCTTTTCACTCCCATGCCCTGGGGAAATTGTGCAGCCAAGCACTTCTCCCTGCCCCTGCCAGGGCTATAGGAGAGGCTGGAGCCAGCACCTACTACCAGGCTGGAAACCTGCCAGGAACACAAAAGCCTTCCCTCCCTCCTCCCCTTCAGCCCGGTCCATTAGTGCCTCTGCTGGAGCAGAGGAATAGAATTAAGAAACAAGTGGCTGGTTAAACTTAAACCCTGAGAGTGGAGTAATGACAGATCAAAGATTAAGTGAGTCTTTAAAAAAAAAAAGAAAGAAAAGATATATGCACTCAGCTCTACACAGGTCCTTCTTCCTGTTTCTAGAAATCAAATTCTTTTTGGTATGTGGGAGAGCTCTGAAGGAAGAAGGCCAGTTTTCATCATAAAACCATGTTTATTTGATCAGCCTGTTCTTGAGAAGGGCTGTGGAGGGACTACACCCACACAGCGAGAGATCCTCGATGCTGGGAACATTGTTCAGTCAACCTTAAAAAAAGCTACCTCAAACTTTTCCTTTGTAACAGTAAAAGCTTTGAGATACATCACTTTTTCTTACTTAAAAGCACACTGTGACCAAGCTCATCCACCAGTTCTACATAGGAACATCTATTTTCTCTCAAATTTCTGACATTCACTTGCAGATAGAAGAGATTGATGTAAAGCTACCAGCAGTTCTGGTGGGGCAGAGGTGCATCCTGTACAAACAGGAATGATGCTGGCAGGCAGGCAGAGCAATGGGATGCCTGTGCATTTCCCAGCACCACTGTGTGCATTTCCCAGCACCACTGATCATTCAGGTCTCCCAGGGCTTCAATACAGAAAGGCTATGGGCAAACACCAGAGGGGATGCCCATTGCAGGAGTTAATGCTCAAACCCCATAAAGGACTCAGGATGTGCCTGTACAATCCATACCAAAAAAATCCTTCCACAAATCTAAACCAGCACCAAAGGTTGACTGGATCAAAGCTGACAGAGGGCAGCAGCTTTTCTGAGCCACTATTAAACCTCCTAAGGTCAGGCATAGCATATCACAGCTTTAGGTCCAGGATACCTTCCAAGCATCTGTGCAATATTTCAGTGAATATTTCCTGGCTTCTAGCACAGATTGAGGTGAAAGAGATTTTCTGTCCTGCAAATCAAGACTCCAACACAGGAAAGATTTGGCCCATGTCTCAGTCAGTGGGAAGAGGAATGCAGCTTCCCCGCCCTCTCATCCCTTCTTTAGCTACAGCCTCAGGAATTAGCAAACTAAACAGTTTTGCAGAGCAAGCACAGAGCATTATTAAAGACTGCCAAGCAACTGGGCTGGATTGCAGCTCTGTTTGTGGGCCCATCTTTGGTGGTACACAAAGGTCAGAGCAGAGCAGAGCCCCAGCTGCCCGGACAATACACCTGACTGCTTATTGGTTTTGACTGCCCACTGAGTTGAGAAATAAGCTAACGGCATTCGTGGCCAGTCTAGCAAAAATAAGCTATTTTCTATCCCCCTCTCCCCTGCAGCTGTGTATTTATCACTGCAGCCCCATTGTCACCTCCTCTGCCCACTGCAAAACCAACTCCTGTTCCACAACATCAAAGGGCAGGAGGGGCCAGAGAAGATGCTGGCAAAACCGTTTTCTTGGGAGAAGGAGAGATTAAATTAGGGCATTCATCTGATTTTGATGGGGACTTTCTTGTAGGTGAAGGCTTCTTCCAACATTTTTCAGTCTCAGGTCTCCCAAAGATCACCCTTGCTCTGTTCAAGATGATGTATGAGCATGTGCATTCCCTGAGCATCAGAACAGCACCCTGAAACCATTCCACACAGGAAAAAAAAAATCAAAACCTCTGTTCTCAAACTCTCTCACCCAGTCAATCATTCACTGCAAACCTGACCACTTCAGACACATGAACAATTGGAGCAGGTTTCCAGCTTCTCAAAATGAATCCCACTGCAGGCAATGTTACACTGCAGCCAGTCTGATCCAGCAAGGTGCTGCCCCACGACACACGGTTCAGTGGCACGCCCTCAAAAACTACCTTGAAATGTGTTTTTTCACATTAGGGTCAGGGAATGCTGCTTGTATTTTCATGGTTACTTTGTACCAAGTTTTGGATCAGCTGCTGCTGTGGGAAAGACAAAGTTAGTGTGGACAGACTCCTGCATGGAGGGGAGCACACACTAAAAAAAAAACCCTATTTGAAATATTGTATCCCAGAGCAGGAGGGTCAGAAAGTTCCCTTTACAGCCAATAATTACATGGTATTTGGAGAAACTGCAATAAAGGCCGTTTGCTGATGTTTTTCTCTTAAAACGCGTTTATGACCTTTTAGAGAAAAGTCAAACAAATCATCAAAGCTTTGAGTGCACAGGTGAGCCACCCAGCAAGGTGTGCTCGGGCTTATAGGGCAGTTCCCTCAACGTTGCTGTTTATTATTCATTCCTGCAGCAAACCCCAAATGGGAAGAATGCAGTATCAACCTGATCTGTGCACTCCACAGAGTCACAGCCTGGTTTGGGTCAGAGGGGGCCTTAAAAACCATCTAGCTCTAACCCCTCGACCCCGAGAGGTACAAGAGCTTTAACCTGCACAGAAGACAGGGAGGGGAGAAGTACAAAGCCAGGCATTTTTCTCACCTGATGGGGTGTGCTCCCCCTCTGCCACACAGCGCAGTGCCAACACCTCAGACGGTCACAATTACTCAGGCAGAACCTGTGCCAGGCATAAAGGTCATGGGCACTTTCAGTTTAAGTGTTCCAAGTCCTTCTTTCCATCACCTCTTCTGCCCACAGCAGTGAGGAGCTCAGTCGTGGTTACCCTGGCAAAGAGTGGGCACAGCAGGCACGGCCTTGGCACAAAACACCAGAAAGTTTCCACTCTGACAAGAAGTGAAAAATACACCAGTGTGAGGATGGTGAAACACAGTTACAGGAGGCACAGAGTGGTGGTAGATGCCCTAAACCTGGACACATTCCAGGCCAGCTTGGATGGGGCTCTGAGCAGTCCAGTGGAAGGTGTCCCTGCACACTGCTGGGCTGGATGGCTTTAAAGGGCTCCTCCAATATAAAACATTCTGTGATTCTGTGATCTGCTGCTTCAGGTCCCACAGCTAAGCACCACAGCCAGCCTCCAAGAAGAAAATAAAAACAAAACAAACCTAAAGATGGCATATTTGTGAGGGACCAGAGGAAAGCATGAGACAGGAGCCTGCAGGGTGGAATGACAAGAGAGCCCTGGGAGGATACCTGCAGAGACAGGGCAGAGTGATGCCCCACCTCTGCCAAACACACATTGCATTAAGGATCAGAAGTTAAGAAGGGTGCTTTAAAAAGTCATTTGTTAGCAGAAACACTGGTATAGCCCAAATACTTCTGAGCTTTCTGAATTTCTGTTTTCTCAGGACAGTGAATTAACAGCCTACAGGAATTAGCTGAATACTCTTAATTACCTAACTGGATTTGTCCAGTTTTGCCTTGTTTTTCAGATACCCACACAAGTGTTGTACCTCTTATGTATTAATATTCCCAGCCAGGCACCCAGCATTAATAAAGAAAACATATAAAACAGTTAATAGAATCTGCACTAAGTTTGTAGATGCCATCAAGATAAAGGGGCATTTTTGTTAAAGTTTGACTTCTTTACGACACAAAAGCAGGTGGGTAATGAAAGGGCTTTCAAAATACCCTCTGAGCTCTGACAACTAAATTCCAGACATCCCCATGAGCGTGCAATGGGAAAAGCAAACTACACAGCTTGAACAAAGCTGGACCCAGAGCTTGATGAGACATTCTTGAAACACAGACTTCAAGTAACAAAATAAAGCTCCTTTGGTGAGACAGGGAGGAGGATTCACCTTCCTCTCCAAAACTTTTGGTCAAACCTACAGATTCTTCTTTCAGATTAGTTGAGCAGAAGCTGAAGTACTCAAAAAGTAAATTACTCTCAAGGCACCTTCACCGTTTTCATAGAAATTTAATGGAAGAAATCTGCTGTGGTGCAAGGCAGACCTAAACCAGGCAGAGCTGAGAAGCTCGTGTAGGTCAGCACCTTCAGAAAACTTGTAGGGAGAACGTGGCCAAACAACACTTTTGCCAAAACCTCCCTCTGCTTGCCAGTATAGGCAGCACAGCTGATACTCAGAGTATTTTCTTCCAGCACAAGCAGAAAAGATTAGAATCAACAGAATTCAACAACTTAAACAAGTTCTGCTGATCCTCCAGTGGCCTCAGGCCAAAATGTCACAGCGCCTCAATTCTCGGTTTGGGCAAACACTGAGGCTTCAGAGCAGGGCTGCAGAGCATGAGCTGGAGTTAATGGACCAGCAGGGTGGATGGCAATGATCGAGGGGTGCAACCCAAAGCCTAATCTGAAATCAAAAGCACTTTCAGTCAACCATCACTTTGGATATGAAGAGAGAACACAGCCATCAAGATGCCTGGATTGTCAAGGTGACCCTTCCTAGGGACTACTCCCATTAAATGAGGTCAAGCACTGTGGCATGTTTGCCCTCATTCCTCTTCCCATCTTAAGAAAATAAAACCCCGCAGAAATGCCCTTGTTTTTGACTGGTACTATCATGGTAAACAACTTCCCATACCAGAGGCCAGCAACCTGGATTAAAAATCTATCAGTACAGTACAAATTCGTCTTACAATTAGGAAAATCTTGAGAGAATGTGGTAAGGCAGAGTCAGAGCCAAGAAAAGGGTTAAGTCCTCAAAATCTAGAAAATTGTTAAGACTGCCCTGTGTCATTCAACTTTTCCAAAAAAAAAGCTAAAGGCCAATGCAGAACCTGCATATGTTTTCTACTCAGTTATTTGCTAGACTCTGATTAAGTGGGAAAGAATGGCTGTAAACTAATAAAACTTGAGGATTTCTAATTAAACCACAGGCACCATGCCAAGCATTGTTGATTTGTTGATGCACCCTGCAATGTCAGGACTCTAAGGACACAAGGGGTCATTAAAGTATTAAACAGATGACTTACAGCCTTTAATCAGTGCTAGGATGCCAGGTTAGGAAAAGAGAGTAAATTCGAGGGCAGAGTACAACAATTATCACCAGGAAACAAACACAGCACTTAGGGAAAGCGGGAGAAGTTGTTAGCAAGTAGTTATTGCACAAGGAAAGGGCTGGATGACTGAGCCCCACACCTGGGTCTTTTATGATAATCCTCTCCTCACTCTGAAGTAGCAAGAAAATCATGCAATATTTGCAATTTTCAGCTCTTTGCCATCAGAAGAAACGCTGCAGCTTCCTCTGCTCAGCACATCTCAGACCCCATCTACAACAGCATCTCACATCTTTGTCACCTCTTCACACCTACTGCCAGCTCTGCTAAACCCTCAAACTGCAGCTGAGACAGAGCAGCCTCGTTTTTCCAGAGTGCAGCAGCCAAAAACATCAGCCACGTTTGTGAACAAGGGACAGAAGTAAGGGTGGTGGGAAATGCAGAACCTTAAACCCAGTTTTCAGCTCCTTTAAGGTCAGCACTTGCCTCTGACTTGAGCCTCCTCTCCAGTGAAGAAATCTTCAGTGACTGTAAACTCTCCCTCCAAATGAACAGCTCAGTAAGGGGCATTTCATCTGAGGCTTCACAGAAAAACTGGAAGCAGCTCCAAAAGAAAGGAGGTCCACAAACTGCAAAGAGCCTCAAATATATTGCTCTGTGGAAGCCTCACAAGGCAGTCATTTGGCAGTTCCCCCAGACGTACAGATATTTATAGGAAAATAAAAGTGCTCGTCTAAGTGAGTAGTGGAAAGAGTCATGCATGGCATTTTCATCGTGTTTTCACCCTGCACAGCCCCTCCCCGGAGTCTGGGGATCCAAGACAAGGCAAGAGAAATAATTTAAAATACAATAGAGATCCCCAGCTTGCCCTGAAGGCTCTGCTGATGAACTATTAAAAAGCTTCTTCTAGCCAAACAAGACACTTGGAGAACGGAGCAGATTCCTCACCACATTGTTTCATAAGACAGCACTGAAATTCAACCAGTGTCTGTTACAGCTGAAAATACAGCAGTCACTGAAAAAGTGATTTAATGTGCCTATTAAAGAGGAAGGCTGTAATTGGATTCAGTCCTCAGTTTGACTTCTGAACGTCCCTGAAAAAAATCAGCTTTAAAAACCTCCAAGATTTTATGTGTAAAGAAGAGCATTTAGTTCTGAAAACACAGCAGTTTGTGCTGGCTTGTGATGGTAAAGGATGTCAGCAGCAAGGCCTGAATGCTAGCAAAGCTCAGGAGAAGCCCTAAGTGCAGACTAAACCCAGCAGTGACAAGCAGTGTTTCTGTCATATTATTTTACTATATGCAAAAGCAAGTTCAACTCTTTTGGGAAAAAAAAAAGCACAGGACTTTTCTTCTTAAGTGACTTCTCATTAGCCCGTGCCTCCATCCTCACAGCCTGACAGAGAAAGCAGCACTGAATCTGGGAACATTCTCCAAATAACTGATTAAACAATGTATTTAATGTCTTCTGCAATGGAATTTTACTACATAGCTGACATTCTGCACAGCGTATTCATCTTTGCACAGATGATCTTACTGGGAAAGCAGCTCAGCAGAGACACCCCCCTTCATTTGCAGCACTTTTTGGATGCAGCAGAGCAGTCTGCCTAAAATGCAGAATGCCCAATAATAAGCGACCACTTGTGAGCATGGCAAAAGTTAAGGCGGTGACTTCGAATTTAGAATATTTGTGTTTATATTTTTTTGTTTGTTTTAATGGCAAAGCTGCCACCTGTCAGTTCCCGAGGTTACTGCATCAGCCCTGAGCCCAGCTCTGCTCAGCTGAGTCCAGCTCCGAGCTGCACAAAAATAAAGCCCCATCCCAGCTGCCGTGACAACACTGAACACTGGCAGGGCTGCACAAACACACAAACAGGCAACCCAGAGCCTGATGTGGAAAGGAGC
Organism: Nicator chloris; assembly: GCA_013400495.1. Taxonomy (NCBI): domain Eukaryota; kingdom Metazoa; phylum Chordata; class Aves; order Passeriformes; family Pycnonotidae; genus Nicator; species Nicator chloris. The sequence goes on along the minus strand of WAAE01005466.1, from coordinate 57,218 downwards.
CAGGGGAGGGGAGAGGATGGAACCAGTTCTGCAATCACTTATCCCAGAGAAGATATCCCTGGAAGATACAGCTGCAGTTTAATTAGTCACAGCAGCGCTTATCAAGCAGCATCTCAGGCAGAGCATGTGGCATCAGCACGGCAGAGTCTGGCCAGCCTCCACAGGGCTCTTGGGCCACACAGCCTCACTAAACATCGGGTTTGCCCTGGGCTGAGTCATCCCAAGTGTGCTCTGAGCACTATTCTTGTTGCCTTCACTCAAAAGAGCAAAGGCAGTCCACATTTCAAGAGAGAAATCTGGTTGAAACAAATCCAGTTCCCCACTTAAAATACCTAAACCTTGAAACTCTTGCAGTCATTTGAGACAAAGTACCCCAAATCTGCAATTCCTTGGGCTGTTCTGGAAATCTCCTCTCCTTGGTTTTGGGGATAAAAGCTAGAAGCAATCCTGAATGGGTGAGATGCATGAACCAGATACTGCCTATCTAAAGGGAATTTCCTTTTCACCCTGTCATCCTCCACAAATGCCAGTTTTTCTTCTCAATCTAATTGCTCAGCACACTTAGGTCACACCTACAGCCATTGTTCCAAATGCTATTTAGTACCAGACTTTACAGGCTTGTAAGATCTTTCCGTTTGTCCACTCCTCTTGCCTATAAGCTTTTGATTGGAGTAAAACTCCTCCCTACAAAACTTGCTTTTCATAATGGTTGAGAAAGAAGACAACACTGTCCTGTAAAAGTATTGTCACGGTGTTGAAGAGCTCTGCCATGGCACAGTAATGCTCAGGAGAGTGTAATAAGGAGAGCTGAGGAAGGAACACACCATTTTCCTTGTTTGAATGAAAAAAAAATTAAAATTTAAAAAAAACCCCAAACAACAAATACAGAAAAAGCAATAATTAGGTCAGCAAGTAGCACTACTTGCAAAAGGGGAAAAAAAACCACCAAGGAAAAGGAGTGCCTCCTTGTTCAAATGTTTATTATTCAAAACATGCAGCGGGATCTTAAAACCTGAGCAAAAAAGTAGTTAGAAAAGTGTTACAGCAAGGCTGGGAAGCCCAGTTCATCTGGAGTTCAGTGCAGGGTAAAGCCAGCTCCTGTAATACACCCTGCCCCTGCAAGGGGACAATCCTTCACAGTGAGGCCCTCAACAAACCACTGGAGTTCAGCCTATGCCACCAGCTTCCAAAACACAACAACAAACCAAAAACCGAATCAATTCTTCTGCAGCAGCTCTGTTTATAAAACATGTCCTTAAAAGCACACGAAACTCACATCCAGCCACTTTCCCACTCACTCACTCCGCCATCTGTTACGCATCCAATACAGGACGTGGAAGTCTGACAATACCCCGGAACTCACCAGAAGCTGTGTGCAAATCAGCTGCTATTCCCTTGCTCATCAATTCGTACTGGAAGCCTGTAATTTTCCTGCTAATGTCCTGCTGAGGAGTGGCCTCCACAAACAGGCCCCCCTGGTCGTAGCCGAAGCAATACACTCTGCTGGGGCTGCGGTCTCCATCTCGGACCAAGAGTTTCAGTTCTCCAGTTTTTTCCAAATAAATATTTGCTCCTGCAGAGTCTTTGAAGGGCTTTATGCAAACAGTCAAGTGTTTGTAAGAGGCAGGTGAAATATTGGGTCGCAGGTTGACTATGAGTGCTCCCGTGGGGTACATCCACTCTATGGAGCCTTCAGAACAGCGGAGGTAGACCTGTTCAACATCCTTCCTGTGAGACTCGTGGGTTAAGCCACTGGAGGAAGAAAGAAGGAGAAGGTTAGAGAAATGACAGAGCTAGCAATGTGAATGTCAACCCCAAACCTTCCAAAGCACACCACAAGAAATGCAGGAAGCCCAGGACATCACTGGGTGTTGGCCCATCCAGCTGAGCAGCGCAGCTCTCGCAACACTTCTGCCTTAATATTATGGGAAAATTTTAAATCATCCCCCAGAAGAAAATGTCAAACCACTAGTAATAGGCTTCAAAATTAAATAGGATATAAGCACATGATCAAAAGCAGTTAAATTACTACAGCCTCAGTTACTGCCCATCAGCTGAGCTGTGCATACTGAGTCAACACGTACGCTCAAACTCCCTTCCTGGTGGCTCAATCCAGCATGTTCTCCAGCTTCGCAGATCAGACTCCAGCTTTCTCCAAGTACTTTGTTCCCCTTCCAAGTCTATATTCCCAATGGATCTGAAACTGGGAGGGATGCCAAGCTCACCCTGTAAACTGCAGCAAAAGCAACGCTCTACGTGCTACCGGTACCCTCTAGCCCAGCTGGGCAGCCCTGGTCTCCACCCTGGGAGGTAGGGAGAGGAGAGGAGACACCTCACTCCCTTGTCATAGCTAGGAGCACTGAACTGTGCTGCTTTTTTTTTGGTAGGAACTTGTTCCTCCACTGCTACTCAATATGAGGTTTAAGCTCATTTTATCATTTCCACTGATGGGCTACAAGCAGACACGGAGCTGTGTTCAGCAAGAAAGAGAACATGTGGCCATTTGCTATGGCCAAAAATGAACACCCCAACAACCATTTCCCAGAGACCACAGGGGTGGGATAGGAGAGCAACACAGGGTCCCAGGGCCAGCTGCTAAGCAGAATGAGTAGCAAATCCCCATGGCTTGTTTGCCCACAGCCCAAGCTGAGGGCAGCTCCTCACAAGCCCTGCTGCCTGTCACTGATGCTGCATCAACCCCACCAGCTCTTTACCCAGAGCGACTCAAAGCCCTAACACAACTGCAGGCACTGCAGTTGGAAGAACAAGCTGTGGAAGCCTGATTTATTGGCTGCAGTATTTGGGCTGTTAGGGGAAAATCCTTTGGTCCCATTCTCTGTCCTGTCACAAACCTATTAAGTGAGTATGAGCAAATCACTTCAGCACCAAGCTTGTTTCTCCTCCCATGCTCTGAGCACCTTGTTCCCAAACACAAGCATCTTTTATCCTGTGCCTGTAGAGGACTACCCAAAAAAAGTCTCTTTGTCACTTCATGGGTCAGCTTTGCAGGACTTTAGGGAAGCTTCACAACATTCCCACTTGTAGGCAGATGAATCAAGACAGGGGAAAAAAGAATTGAAAGGGATGAAGTCTGAGGTTACACAGGAAATCTGTGGCAAAAACATATTTTAGTGTAGTGCAAGTGATGACATCAAGTCTTGGTTCCTCAGCAGAAACCTCCAAATACACAGTTCCCCATCCCAAAGACACATTCGGGTACTGAACAGGGTCTAAATTTAAGTCAGCACTTAAAAAGTAACTACAAGCAATGTGTAAAAGGGGAAAAAACCAAAGCATATGGTTTGCATTTACTGTTGACGTGACTCATTATTGTGAGTGTCGGTGTGACCTACTTGATAGAGGTTACATGTGGAAGCTCAGAAAGAAAAAAGTCATATTTAATAACAATAGAGCCTCCAAACATGCTTTTGAAGAATCTTGAAAGCCACATCAAGAACACAGATGAGGAGGAAAGAGGGACAGGCTTTTAACCTTTAGTCTCTTGCCCTCAAATTCAGTAGTACTTAGCACATTCAGGAAACTTTACTTGTAAAGGGATATTTCAAGTTGACTGTAAATCCACATCTGGTCCACAAAATCAGTTTTCACCACAGCACACACGTGATGCCACTCAACAGAAAACACAGAAGTCTGTTTATGTGCAAGCTGTGAATAAATAAAATTAAACAGTGTAAAGGTTATCCCTCAGCAAAGGGGCAGAAAGTTATCCTCACACATCACTTGTCCCTACTCAAGCCATCAAAACAAGCTGCAGAGGTTTTGCAGGATTTATACTGGCACATTCCAGCCCGAGTGCTTAAACAGAAGGAAGATATCAGGGGCAAAACTCTGAACTCATGCAGTGAAACTTCTGTCGCAAGTGATCCCAACAACACTGAGGCAGTGAATTTCTGCCAGAGGGAAAAAAAAGCTAAGTTAATTTGGTTCAAACATTCACACTGTTCAAACGAAAAACAGGGTGGACTCTGAAATTATCTTCTGAAAGCCAATTATATCCCACAGGCAAGAGTGATGCCATTAGACAGATACATCAAGCACAAGTACCTGCACAAATTAAGCCTTATAATAAAGGATGACTCAAAAGTTAAGCAGATTTCAAAATACATGTTCACATTACTTAACAGCAACCACCATCATCCAGTAAAACCTGTCGCTTTGCTTTCAGTCAGAATGACTTCTCCTCACACTGAGAGACTGTTTAACACCAGGTTTAGCTCTCACTAGCCACTCATCAGACACACCATGTCCACACAGCAATGGAGACCCAGCAGCCTTTTTATTCTCCAAACTCATTCGAGTTTTGGTTTTTTGATCATATGGCAAGGACACAGGGCAGGTGTTTCATGGCTGCAGTGATGGATGAGCCATCCATCCCTGATTTAAATGTGTGCTGTTTATTGGGACTTGCTTCCACAACAAGCTACTCCTACAGCTACTTCCTCATACCAATCCATGAGGACATCCTGAATCACTGCCTCTGTCTCCTTGCTCTTCCCCCTTTCTGGCTTCAGCCATCCCCTTATGTTTGCCCTGAAAAACCTGCTACAATGTCACTGCAGTGAGTTGTTATGCTGCAAAGTGGAACAGGTGTTATTTAAAGAAAAAGGGAGCGAGGAGAATATTCATACTATCTACTTCAGTTACTTATTTATTCTATTACAGATGTACTGAAGAGCCCCACAAGTACCCATGTCCTCCCTGCACCACTTTTGCTCCTAAACTGGAGAATTTAATGAGAGATGATAGTCTAGAGAACACTAAGAATTCTTCAGAGCATCCACCATACTGAGGGCAAGACTGATGGAAAAAAGCAGCCACATAAGAGCTGAATTCTCTATACCACAGCCTACCCTCAAACATGCCAAGCCAGCATATTCTCTCAGCCTGTCACTGAAGCACTTCTGCCCAAAGCAAAAGTTTGCTTTGCTTTTTTTCATTACAGCACAAAACCCTGAAGTTACAACAAAAGTAATAACTGGACACATCATAGTGATGTTTCTTTCTCCCGGACAAAGCTTTCCTGGAAGCTCTCTGACAAGCTCTTTATTAAGATATTATTATAGCTGGTACTTAAATTGCAGGTGTCAAGCTGTGCATTGCATCAGAATTCCCTGGAAGCACGAGGGATATCCAGAGGAATGCTAGTGAAACTCTTCATCCTACTCAGGGGGATAAGCTCATCACTTCTCCACAAGCTAATAGGGAAAAAACAACATATACAGAATGTTTTGTTTTTGTAAGACTGTTGCTTTTAATATAGACATGTATATAAAGGTGAGAAAACACCTTCAGGTTTACTACAGAAGATGACATCTCAAATCCACCAGCACAAGCCAACCTGTGACTTTACTGTGGGGAAGAAGGACTATGTCTGGCAATCAAGTTCATAACTTTTCCTAACAGTCAAGGTAAAAATCATCACGTGACTTCAAAATATTATATTCTGCATAAAACAAAAGTTCTATCTAACCCATATAACCCTTAGTATCCACACTGAAATATCTAATTAATGATATTTACTGGTACATCAAATAACTTTATTTCCTTCTTAGCTTTGTTTTAGGACAAATCAGATTATTTTGAATGGCCTTTAGACTGCCAGCATTTCTGACAACACTTGCTTGCCACCAGTAAGGCCTAAGTCAGCCTGGGTTACTTTATCCCCTCCCAAAACTCCAGCCCACCTGAATTCTGAAACTCTCCCACAAGTGAAACCACCCAAACTAAACTTTGCTCTTCCTTCTTTGCTCGTCCAACAACTTCATGAAGCTGTCACCACTTCAGCTCACCAGAACAACAAAAGGTGAGTAAATCCAAGCTGGCATTGCCAGGTTCATCCCAAACTCAGTCACAAGATTTCACTTCCCCCCACCCCAAGCATCACACACTTAGGTGGTACCCAAGGCATTGCTTATTCCAACCTTGCTCAGGTGACATGAGGGGTCACTGCTTGCTCTAAGAAAACAGGACTAAAATAAGAGCAAAACAAGACAGAATTGCAGGAGTTTGTCAACATTCTTTTAAAATACTTGCTGCAGTACCAGGTGGTCAGGTCCAGGTAAGTACAGCAGCTGAGATGCTTTGGTACAGCATTTTCAGGTTGTTTGTTTGGTGCATTTTCAGGTTTGGTGCTGTGTTTTTGTTTTTTGTAAAGAAAAATGACAAATTAGGAGTTTGCCAGAGGTTTGATCCCTATCAAGCAGGCTCATCTTCAAGTGGATTCACTGCTATTAACTATGCATCAATTATCAAGAAAACCCAAAAAAAAAAAAAAATATTAAATACAAAGCACCATGTTTCAGACAGTAAAATATAAGAAATCATCATGTTGAAAGTCAACCCAATTGTTGTTTCCCCACTTTGAATTCTCTCTACGCCAAAACACCCCATCGATACAGGCCGGCCAAACTTTGACGTTAGAGAAAGTCAGATCTGAGGAGTGTATTAGAGCTGAACCAGTTTACTCTCCAAGTAAGTCTGACCCAGCAACACTTGCTACTTGAGCAGAGCTGCTTTTTTAAACCTATAAAGAGAAGAGAAGGTCACAGACCCAACCACACGCGTTAAACGTATTACAAGCAATTAAAGGAAAGATAATTTGGGAGATAAACACTTGAGAACTGGAGAGGTTTCTCAACCGGCGCAATTAGAATAAATCAGGAGCGCGGCGGCTGTGCCAGCCCCTGCTCCCGGAGCTCATCACCATCATCATCTCCGCGGGACGAGGGAGCAGGGAGTGACCCCGGGGCTGCGGCTGAGCGCGAAGCGCGGGACGCGCACGGAGGGGGAGCGCAGAGGCGAGGGAAGGGAAGAGAGCGGCCGGGAGCCAGCAAGAGCCCCGGGGAGGGACGCGCTGGCTGCGGCGGGAGCGCTCCGCAGGTGCAGCGCATCCCGGGGCCGGCCCGAGCCGGGGCTGCCTCGCTGCTCCCCCGAGCGCGGCCGCCGCCGAGCGCCGGGGCCGCGGTGAAGATGGTCGCGGGGAGAAACTTCTCTGAGGCGGACTTGGCACCGCCCTCCCTCTCCCAGCCCCCCGAACAGCGCCGAGGGGAGCCCAGCCCGCCCCGGCCCCTCAAACCCGCCAAGGGGAGCCCAGCCCGCCCCGGCCCCTCAAACCCGCCAAGGGGAGCCCAGCCCGCCCCGGCCCCTCAAACCCGCCAAGGGGAGCCCAGCCCGCCCCGGCCCCTCAAACCCGCCAAGGGGAGCCCAGCCCGCCCCGGCCCCTCAAACCCGCCAAGGGGAGCCCAGCCCGCCCCGGCCCCTCAAACCCGCCAAGGGGAGCCCAGCCCGCCCCGGCCCCTCAAACCCGCCAAGGGGAGCCCAGCCCGCCCCGGCCCCTCAAACCCGCCAAGGGGAGCCCAGCCCGCCCCGGCCCCTCAAACCCGCCAAGGGGAGCCCAGCCCGCCCCGGCCCCTCAAACCCGCCAAGGGGAGCCCAGCCCGCCCCGGCCCCTCAAACCCGCCAAGGGGAGCCCAGCCCGCCCCGGCCCCTCCATCCCTCCCTGGCCGGGGGCCGCTGCCCAGCGTCCCTTCACGGCCAGCCCGCCGGGAGGGAGGGAGGCAGATCCGCCCCCGGCCCCGGTTCTCCACCGCCCCGTTCCCCGAGCCGCGGCTGGGCACCGCAGCGGGAGGGTCTCCCTTTTGTGTTCGGCATCAACTTCTGCCCCCGGTGGGACGGCGATGGACGTGGCAGTCCCCGCTCCCCCCTGCCCGGGCAGGATGCCGCCTCACCTCCCCTTCCAGTTGCACAGGTCGCTGGAGTACTGAGCCGCGGCGCCGCCGCCCAGCAGCAGCCGCAGCCCCAGGAGCAGCGGCAGGAGCCCGGAGACCGGGGCGCTCCGCATGGTCCCCCGGCCCGGTGCGAACGCGGTGCAGGCAGCGGGGAGCGATGTGCGCGGCGCCCGGGGCTCGCCTACATGGTGGGGAGCGCGGCAGGGCGGCGCGGCTACCCCATCCCCGGCTCCTGCATCCCGGCTCGGCGCGGCGCCGCTCGGCTCTGCAGCTCGCACCCGCTGGCTGCGGGCTCCCAGCTGAGGGGCGGGAGCGGCTCGGCCGAGGGCCGGCTCCTCCTCCCCCTTCCCCCTCCCGCCGCTCCTCCTCCGGCAAGGCCGGCACTTGCTGCGCCGGCAAAACGCGGCGCCGGATCGGGAACAGCGGCCGCCCGCGGCTACGGCCCGTCCCGGGCTCCGGCGCTGCCCCGAGCCCCCTTGGCAGATGTCCTGGTGCGGGGTGAGAGCCCGCTCCGCTCCTGCCCCGCCCTGCTTGGGCCCCCCAAGCTACCCTGTGTAGGGAAGGGTGATGATGGGCAGGACCGAAGCGTGTCATTTGTCCGGGAAACTTACTGAGACGCGTCCTCTGCTCTGGGGCGGCCCGCAGTGACCCGCAGCCCGTGCCTGGGGGTCAGCTCTGGATGCCCGCAGTGACCCGCAGCCTGTCCCCAAGGGTGCCCGCAGTGACCCGCAGCCTGTCCCCAAGGGTGCCCGCAGTGACCCTCAGCCCGTCCCTGGGAGTGCAGTTCTAGGTGCCCGCAGTGACCCTCAGCCTGTCCCTGTGGGTGCAGCTCAGGATCCCGCAGTGACCCTCAGCCTGTCCCTGGGGATGCAGCCCCAGGTGCCCGCAGTGACCCGCAGCCCGTGCCTGGGGGTCAGCTCTGGATGCCCGCAGTGACCCGCAGCCTGTCCCTGTGGGTGCAGCTCAGGATGCCCGCAGTGACCCTCAGCCTGTCCCCGGGGGTGTCCGCAGTGACCCGCAGCCTGTCCCCGGCGGTGCAGCCCCGGATGCCCGCAGTGCACCTCGCTGCAGCAGGTGACGCAGCTTGCAGCAGGATCTCCACCAAGGCGCGGTTCCTAGTAGATGAAGGCTGACGATTTTGCTGCAACTTTCTTGTCTCCACTTACCAGGAAGCACTTGGGACTCGATCTTATTTGTATGACTCTTCACCACTTAATGACCACTCGGGATAACTCCTTGTGTTAGTGTCCCGGGTTATTCCGCTGTTGACTTCAGATACTTAACCCCTAGTGACAGAGACCCTTAGAAGCCTTCCAGGACGTGAGGGAAATGCAGGAGGTGAATTGGCCTAAAGCCCAAACTGCTCGGGCCAGGATAAATGGGGAAAAAACATGGATGGGGGTAGGAGGAAAGTGACCTAGCTGCACACAGACTGTGTGCTCTGATATGCCAGGTGCCACATAATTTCTTTCAAAGAAGCAGCAAGGGGGTTGAGATTGATATTGTACATCCACAGATAGGAGAGGGGTTAAAATCTTTCCAGATCAGCGAGTTTCTTAGTCTCCTGTTGTTCAAGAGTCTGCCATGCAGCTTTATTAAGGGCACTGCTCAGATTTTTCAAGGTGAGAGTTCATGAAAGGGCATTAAACATTTACACCATTTACATTTCACAGTTTGGTGTGTTAGCCTCTTTAGAACCTGTTAAAACACCTTGCAAAGTGCCCTGGTGCTGTCTGAGAGCATCCGATGGCTGAAGCAGGATATTCCGGCTCTGAAAGCTTCCTGCCTGCTGCTACATCGAGGATTAAACCCTTTGCAGTGTATCCCTTTCCATTTGTGGGTTTAGCTTTTCATGTCTTTTTTGTTTGGTTAATTACAGGTACTGTGTTCTGTTGATTATGAAGTATTAACATAATTACAGTAATTCTACCCAATGATGCAATGCATGTAAACATGTAATTAGCACGGAGGGACAACACTGAGCAAAGTGATGACAACATGCAATAATGCAAAATGCTTTTTTCTCCCAGTCATGTGCAGTGATACAGGCTTTAGAGCTCAGTGCCTTGATTATTTCTTTAGAAGGAGGTTTGTTAGAATGTTTTTGCTTCCTTCCCTCACACTGGAAAGAAAAGCATACAGAGAAAACACCGTATTGCTTTATTCCTCAGAGTGTTTATATGTGCAGCCCTCTGCATGCCCCCCAACCTACTGTATCTGATTTCCTTTGCAATATTCGAACTCCCTGCATTTGATAAAACAAACAAGTGCCCAGGCAGCTCACATTACGCTCTGGAACTTCTGAAACTGCCTGAAAACTGTGAACTTTTAAGATAGGGAACAGAGTGTGCTGTTTTGCAGTGGGTACTACCTCTGGCTTTTATTCCCCCCCTTTTAACTCAGAAAAAGCAGTGGCATTTAGTTCTCGGGACCCAGAAAAGTAATGGCAACATAGGGACTTTGAAAGCCCCTCCTGTCCTCCACGCCTTCCTGATGCTGACACAGTTTTCATCCTACCCAAGCTGCTGAGCCTTACAAGTGAGCAAAGCCCGGGGTGGTGGCTGCAGAGCCAAGGGCTGTGGGTTCAGAGCCAGGGATCGTGGCTGCCGAGCAAAGCCCAGGTTAAGCCTCCCCCAGTGAAAAAGTGAGGGGCAGCAGGAGATAGGGAACCTCAGCAGCCAAGGGGGCTGCTTGCTTTGCTCATTTGCATCTCAATCCCTTCAATGCTCTTCCGGCTACTCACAGCTATTCCATAGTAGTGCTCTTGGCTGAGATCTGGGAACACGCTCAAAGGGTGAGGCAGCTTTTGGATGCACTGAGCTGTTTTCTGTTTGAGCTGTGAAAAGCAAACATCTTTTCAAGAGAGAACATTCTGAACAGTAATTTTTTTTTTTTTTTTTTTTTTTTTTTTTGCATTTACAATTCAGAAAGAGCAGAACCTCACTGAAATTTTGGGAGGAAAATATTGTATAATGTCGAATGGAAACATAAATCTTCTGCAGCAAAGGCTTCACACTCCTCTGAAAACAGAAGTCACTGAGTAACTACTCTGACCTAATGTGGCAGGACTGGAGATACAGGTTCTGGAAACAGCTCCCTACACTCAAACACTTGAACCCCAATAAAGCTCCACTGCCTTCCTCAAGGAGCAACTCAAAGACGAGACTCTACACAGTCACTTCAGACACTTCCTTCTAAATTCACTTTAAATGTTTGCTTGTCACGGCTACCAACCCAGGCACAAACAGCAGCGGTTTTAAAGGACTTTTAAGGATTTTAAAGAGCAGGCGTCTGCAGGAGGAGAACCTATTGAAGGAGAGATGACGCATTTTCCTCAGTACTCAAAAGTGCAGATTTGAGGAAAGCAAAATCAAGTAGTGATTACAGACAGACTCAAGCTCAGGTCTGGATTCAAATTTTCTTCAAAGCATGGCCGTGTTTACATTATTAGGGACAAACCCCCCAGCCAAGTTGGGACCCAGTTGGAAGGCACAGGAAGGGCGCTTTCAGACGCTGGATTTGGGGTTAAGCACATCTCAGCTGAACATTCAAAGCTGCTTTGCACAGTGTGGCAGAGCTAATGTGTTGAAGGGTCTCACTCAGCCTTGCTGTCCCCAAGGGAATATATATGGGAGTACTGTGAGGTCCTGGAGAGCTGCACTGGTCACTGCCCAGCCATGTGTTGGTTACGTGTCCCTGTTTTGCAACTTCCAAGCAGCCCCCTCTCAGCTGATTTATTGTCACACTACTCAGTTTGCAGGAGGGGAATCAGGTCCTGTGGTTACAGAGCAGACCCAAGGGCTGGTGCCTGGTGTGCAGCCCCTCGCTGCCTGCCAGCAAGGGAAATCTGAAACTTTGAAGGAGGAGGGGGAAGGAGGAGAAGCAGGGTATTTTCTGGAAAGGCAAAGCCATAGCTAAACAGCATGCATGGCAAAGCAGGAGGGAGAGAGAGTGGTCTAAGAATTCAAACAAGCCACAGAGAGGACAATAGACAATGAATACAGGAGCAATAGGAAATAAATAGAATTTGTAAGGTAAATCCACTGGACAGACAAGAGTGAGCAGAGTAACAAAACAGGGAGAGGTTCAGCAGCTGAATGGACAGTGGGAAACCTTTGTGTGTGGTGAGGGGGGACCCTGTTACTTGCTCTCATGAAATTAAAATCAGTAAAGAAAATACACTCATCCATAATTGCACCCTCCTGCTCATTCCTGAGTACTTTTTTAGCACTAATATCCGAGCACAATTGCTACTACGCCTAAACCACTACTACTCACATCCTGCTTTTCTTGTTCTGTTTTGAAGGGAAAAGTTTTGGCCTTTGGAATGCAACCGAAAACAAGAGACGTTTAAAGAAAAACAAGTACATCTTTCCTAAAAGAAGCTGGTGTTAGGGCACGCCTGAAATCCAGCTGCAGGACAGCAGTACCTCTGATGAAACCGTGTTAATTTAAAGATTGCATTTTTAAGAGTGAGGCAGCATTAAAGAAGAGTTGTAAGAGGGGGCGGGGAGCAGAGCTGCCCCTCTGCCTTGGACACACAGGCAGCTCTGACACAAACAGCTCCCCCTGAACTGGCAGCTCCTGCTGCATGCACAGTCCAGCTTCCGCCTCTGGACGTCTGCACTGGGATCCCAACCAGCTCCCACCCAAATCAGTGGATTTTGCCATAGGCATGAAAGAGAGACTGAAGTACTTTATTGTCAGATACTTAATTGTCAGATAAACAGAAAAACTTTGAGAAAAATAATAAAAAAAAAAAATTATTTGGACAGGCTACTTATAAGATGCATCAGCAAAATAAATTAAAAACAAAACAAAACAAAAAAAGGCAGAGATGCCCAGACTTGTGATGTGGCCAAACCAGTAGGTGTACCTAGAGTTACACCTATCGGCCCTCTCTGCACAGCACTGTGCAAACAGGGATGAACCACTGCAGGCAGGGAGGTTCACTTCCCAAGAATACTTCAATATTTGAGGCAAATCAGTAGTGTGGCCAATGTGTAGCTTCTATTTTTTAATAAAACATTTCCCTATCTCTTCAAGGTCTTTATTTTGATCTCCCAGGTATGAAGCAGGGTAAGACACAGGACTAACACCAGCCTTTGAGCAGGGAGGTCAGGTGTGCTGCCCTGCCCTGTCCCCAGGGCAAAGCCCCTCTGCAAGATGGGGCAACTCAGCCCAGCCCAGGCCATCCCTGCCTCTCCATGCTGGCTGCAGAGCAAGACTGTACTGCTGATTTAAATAGCTCAGCCAGGTAAAGTACATTGACTGGGGAGGCTGAGCGAGGCATATTTTGGGCCAAGAGGTCTAAGGTGGAGTAAAGATTAAAGCTGTGCTTTGTGATAGTGCTAAACCCACAGCTTTGTGATATTAAGGACCAGTCTCCCAAACCACACAGCTTGGTTTGGATCAAGCCATGGGCCACAGCGTCATGGTAGCAATGGTTTTGGTGCTTTTCTCTCACCATTTCCCCCCCTCCCAACACCTTGAACTGTTAAGCAATCCAGCCTGTGCAGACAGGAATTTGCATTTTACTCTTTGCACATCAAACTCAAAAGCAATGAAGGGAACCATGTCTGGGCCCAAGCAGCCTATTGAGAGGATCAAAAAGGTAACACAAAGAACAAAAGATGGCTAAGAAACAGCTCATTCCCAACCCACACAGCAAGGCTGTCTCAGGACTGGGGACCCAGGCAGAGGATTCAGTGCCTAAGCCCCAGAGCCCTCTGGGTGCAGGCAGTAACTCCTCCTTGCATGCCTGAGTCCACATAAAGCTGAAGTCAAAACCAAAAACCTCTGAAGAGGCCTCAGCATATTGTTGTTTTGGGGATAGTCCTGTGCATTTCATCCACAAGAATTAGTGTTTTCTTTTCATTTCACAATAACCTAGGTATTTAAAACGTCTGCCAAGAAGTACTCAGAAAACAGCATTTAGTCTGAGGACTCTTCAAGAGGACCAGTTGTTTATTTCTACCACATAATAAACATTAATTTCCTGTTTTAGGAAACATAATTTATGCCACTGGTGAAGCTGATATTAATAATGATGCATATCTCTTGGCTGGCTTAATTTTTCATTTTCTTCAGCTCCTCCAGCCTGTCTCCACTCTGCAACCTGTAGGTTCAGCCTGTGCAATCAGTTCTTCAAAAGTATTCTGCAATTTCCAGTACATGGGGGGAAAATATGACAGCAGAGGACACAGGTCCAAATCCATTAGCAGTCACTTCTCTTAATAAAAACAAAGCTAATGAGAATATTTGTAACACTGATCTGAAAACAAGAATCTGTTTTCCTTTCTGCTTCAGAATTTGGACAAAACTGGTGCAAGTTACACTAAACAAATCCAGCCCCTGCCAGGATAAACAAACATTTGCAGTGTTGATTGCTACATGCCTGTCAAGAATTAGACACTGACATGCATTTTAATGCAACTCTCCTACAAATTGTGAACAAATAACTGTGCACTGTGTATTCATTGCTAGGTTACCAGAAAGACAGAGAATATTTTTGCTGACATGATGAAGTAACAAGGTAAATAATTCAACTTAATAATTTTCAAATTTCACACTTAATTTTCAACAGCAGGTCTTTTCAGAAACCAGATCAACCTCAGATCTGATGACAAGGATTTTTTTAGAGCTGACAAGTTCCCATGAGGCAGATTTGGTCCATGGAGTAGTTTTTACAATCCAAATTTCACCCCTAAATTCAATGACCGTTTTTGTAGGAAAAGGGCAGCGAGGTTTGTCCAGTTGTTATTAACAGCACAAGCATTTTCACTCTTTCTTAAATTCAATCACTCACTAAATGAGTGATGCCTTACCAAATATTGCAACATTAACAGAGAAAAAGTGCAAAGAGCTCTGTGTAGATACCCAATCTGTCTGTCTGCACAGTGATCCTGTCAGCAGCATTCTGGGAGGAACAGCTCTAACCCTGGTTAAAGCAGATCAGGGATTGTATAACTAATCCATAAATTCTGACATTATTACATATTTGCTTAAAGAAAAACAATGGATCTGATGATGAAATGAGATCTGTGCTGCTGCACAAAGCAGGGGCCTTTGTGGTGCTTTGTGACAGTATTTGCAGGGCAGATGTATCTGCAGGGGATAAAGGACCCTGCTTCACCCCCTCCCTCCCTTTTAGCACCAGAAGCAAGAAAACTCCTCAAAAGAAACTCAAAGCTCAAATGAGACTCTCAATTTTGCAAACTCTGCTGAAAAAGACTCTAATTTATTTCTTTTTTGTTTGGTTTGAAGCATGTGTTGAATATCGTGGCTTTATTACATGTCAGATTACATTCTCATTTAGGTGCCAACTAATCAGAGATCCTCCCGATTAAGTAGTGGACTGAGGAAAAGGAAAGTTAGGTTCTTTGTCAAAGCCCTCTCTTGGTTCCTTACATGACCTTCTGAAAATAATTTGTCTATATTATGATGCTGAATTTAGTTGATGAGGAACTCTGAAAATCCATTGACACATATCCATGGTACTCTGCCAATTTATTGTTGTGGGATCAGTGACAAAAATAAAACAACATGAAAGCCTGAAGGTGTGGTAAGAAGCCTTGTTGAGGCTAAAAAATCTTAATTTAAAAAGTCCCAAGGACAGTGACAAGCCATGAGATCTAAACTGATCTAACAAAACTAACAGTAATGACTAGCAAATCAGGATGTGCTTTTACTCAGAAATGCCATCAAGCCAGAATAGATTCTAATATTTTTAGAAGATGCCGTGGTCACCCAAACTCTTCTTTAAAATGCTTTTTAAAGAAGTCCTTGAAGCAGTACCTAAGTATCAAATCTGGATTCTGCTATGTTGGTCTATGTATTGTCTATGTATCTTCTGCCTTCTCCTGTGGAATTCTGACTGAAAATCCAGTTGAATCCATTCAAGAGTAAAATGACCAGTGTAAGACTTAGAAGGAATGGGAATCTCCCCTACTGTTGAATCTTGTGCTCCCAAGAAGAACTGGAGGAGGTCTCTTGTAACATGTCAAATTTTCTCATCCTCTCTCATGCTGACAAGTCTGGTTGGGCCTTATGTGGATCCAAATGCTTGAATGGACATGAAAATCTGACAGTCTGTACTTCCCTAACACAACTTGTCTTGAACTACCTGACATGTGGCCCAAGCAGACTCCTGGAGATCTCGTTCATATTTAGACCAGATTCTGCTTTTAAATTATCATTCATTTAGACTGAAAGAATGAAATTATCTTCTTCTATACTGGAAGACATATCTCTTTCCCATTTTTAGTCACATTTTTCTCTATGCTGGATCATTTCAAGGGAAAAAAAAAAAAAAAGAAAAATAAAAAGTAGAACTAACCCAAATGGTTGACGATCTATTTATCTCTAGTTCTGTTTCATTTCATGCTTCTCTCACTTCACAGCACTACAACCTTTTTGAACTGCCCTCTGTGATATCCACTCCTCCTTGTTGACCATTGCTCACTCATTCATTGCTTGTTGGATCAGCTGGGCACTTGCACAATCAAGGCTTTGTTATGTTTTCAGACAGGCTGCAGGTCACAATATTGAAGCAGCACAAGGTCTGTTTCCTTTCTTGGTATTCTTCTTCTCTGTTTTTTAGGAAGACACTATCCTAAACACATGAAAAAGAACATAAAGAAGTTATGACAATAAATACTACAACAGCTCTCACTTAATTTGCTACACAATGTCTGTTTTCCCCCTTTGTCGTAAAAGTGAAACATTCAAAAGTCTGAAGTTTTTGTAAGTTGGTCAACTGAGAAACAAGAATTTCCTTCTTTGAAAAGTGCAGCAGAGCTCAGGTTTATTTAATAAATCAGTGGATGCTAGCTGGTGATACACAGTTAGTGGGGACCCTCGAAGATCTGCTCTCTCCACCAGTTAATTGGCCCAAACAAAATGGAATGGACTTTTCTAACTAATAAGCACTGACAATAATGAACAGCAACTGCAGGGATGGTGAGAAGATAAAGGAATGCACATACCAAAGCCCTGCAACAGGATGAAATGTCAAAGTTCAAGTTTACGTGCATAATAACCACAACTGTCACATGGGTTGTCAGCTGCATAAACAATCTGAGAACCCCAGATGAGAACACTGACAAACACAACTATCTACAGTTGAGGGTTTTAAGAGAAAATTAAACTTTTCATTTGCATATAGAGATATGTCAGTATTTAAATACCTGCAGGGTTTGCTTCTAGGCCAGTGCTCTCAGTGGAGCTGGACACTTGGCTGTCTTTGAACTGTGTTAACAGGCACAGCACTGGGCAGAGCACAAACAGCAATGTTAGCAAAAAGGTATTTTTAGTTGTTTTCACTTGAAGTCAAAATGAGGATCTTGACTTCCCAGCTGGTGAAATTAAATTTCTTTCTCTTGCAGTAAAAGAATTTAAAAATAGTACCTTATTTGGGAAGGGAAAGTTCAGCTGGAAGTTAAGTATCTGGGTTTATTATGGAAAGAATAAGAAGTAGATGAGTAAGGGTTTTGTCACAGGGAGGGAGATGCAGACTCTTTTGTGCATGGTGGTTTATTGCAGCTCTAATGGCATCGGGATGACGTTACCAGGGAACCTCTTCACAATGAAATAACTGTCATCTCTTATATCCTGCTAGCACAGCAATGCAGTCTCCCATAGACCTACTCCTAAAACAGTTTTGATAGCCAAATTCTATCTGCAGTGTCACAGGTGTAATAACATCACCTAAAAAAACTCCAAACTTGACACAATTGTCGGTTTGTTCACACAAAATGACTGTGATCTGATAATGTCCTTTGAAAAGATCACTGTACAGACAGATTTGCTGAAGTCCTTCACTTGCACTCCCAGGTCCCACTGCTGGCAGTCCCCATCAGTCCCTAATGCTGCACAAAGCTCCGGCTCCTCCTCAGCTCCCCTGGACCCAGGGAGAAGGAGCAGAGCTGAGCAGTTCCAAGGGCCTGGTGGAGTCAGTGCCTCCTGCTCCCCACAGCAGCCCACCCTTCCCCCAGCTGGGCTCAGTGGTCCAACACCAGCATATCCCCATTGTGAGTCCCCGTGTGACATGACCCACACTGGGGCTGTGTCCCTGCCCCTCCCGCTGCTCCGGAGCTGTGGGCACTGCTGGATAAGATAATAACAAACCATCACAGATACCACTTGCACAGCTCGCTGGCTCCTTTCCTCAGAGAGCTGCACGTCCTCAGCTTAGCACCACATTTCTCAGCCTGTTCAAAGGCTCTCCTGGCCTTGAGAAGAGTCACATTCAGCAAAGAAAGAATATCAAGCTGGAGTAACAGTTTTTCATTGAAAGGGAAGAGTTTCCTGTCTCTGCTCACATGTGGTCAATTTTCTGACAAGAATTACATCTTTGCTACTCTTACAACACACAGCCAGTACAGCTGTAAGGGAGTGAGCTGCTCTCTCTACTGCCCTTTATATAATCAGCACTATTATTAGCTTTAATGAAGCTGTTAAATCCATTTTACTGAAGATGCATGAAGCTGAAAACTTCTAATTTCATAACCCAGGGTGAGTGTGATGAACTGGCATTTACAGGAAAATGCAGAACAGTCTTGGCTTGAAAATTAAACAAAACTGAAACTGAATTAGTCACAATAAACTGTACTTTAAGACCCACTTTTCAGAGCAGGATAGCATTTTAAGGATGATATTAAAAAGATATAATAAGACATAATAAAATGGGGCAGTTTTTTATGAGGCAGTATAAAGATTTAAAGAACCTATTGAATTCTGTTTTCAATGAAGACATATGAAGTACATGTTGCTGTATTCTCTAGAGCTATACAATTCTTGTATCTTTTCTTCAGATGCCTTTGGCTAATTCATAATTCAAAATGTTACTCATTTCTCTTCCTGTGTGTCACATAAAGATGTGCATCCAATACATCCAAGATGTGGATCTCTTATATCATACACATCCCAGTTCCTGTTATGTATACATTCCTTTGGAGGGATATGATTTATTTCTTTAAGCACTTTCCCATCTTAAAATGTCAGATGCTTCCTGTACTTATATACAAAGAAGTTCAAGCTCCCAAAGGTACTGAAGTTCAACAAAATTCTGTCTGTGGATAGTATGAACTTACCAGTGAATCTTTGGGAAATATACAATTCCACCTACTTTCCTCAGCCTTTCAGAATAACACTTCAGCCATCAAGAAGATCAAACAGGCATGGTTTTGGAAAACAAAGGACCTAAACTGAACACTTGAAAGGTTTACTCTTCTTCAAGTAGAAGCATTGATTCTCAAGGGTTATCACTGGTGGCACACAGGAAAATGGGAATTCAAGGTTACCCTTTATCTCTTTCCATTATCTGAATCTTGCTATCTTTTGTAAATAAGACCTTTTCCCTCCAAATAACTTACTTATAAAGCTTTTTTTGGGTATGTAAGGAAAATGTCTTTATTACTTCACTGAATTTCAGATTGGTTTGTTAATAGCAAACCCAAACTGTATTAACTGAGGTGGTAAGACCATAATCACATGCCTATCACTGGATCCTCCAGGAGATTTCACAAGCTAAAAAGTAAAATTTGTTTCTTTTACTCTATTTTAAAAATACTGCATTATTTAGAATCATTCCTTTAGGAAAAGACTACCAATTAAAGTCTAACTTTGCATAATATTGCTCAAATATTAAGCCGTTGGCAAAGAAAAACCTGCACTAATCTGTTTCAGTTCTTTGGAAGAACTGTGCCTCTCATTTGTCACTGCCTCATCTGCAGTCTTAGTGCCACAAAATCATACCAAATATAAAGGAGCACTCAAAAGCCTGAGCTGGAGCAGTGAGGAGAATGGCTTGAGCGGAACAGGGAACAAGCAGAACAGGGAACGTGCAGAACAGGGAACCTGCACAGGATCACTCTGCTGTGCCCAGCAGTCTGAGGGGAGGATGTGGAAGCACACAGGGTGTGGCATGACTGGGGGTCAAGGAGAGTGTATGTTCGGAGGTGTGGGCTGGTACTGAAATGAATGGGATCTTTCTAGTTCACCCACAAAGGTACCCAAGTCCAGTACTCCAGCTAACAGAATATTTGTGGTATTTGCCACCTCATAAAAACAACCACTGGTTTCTTCTGGTTGACTCATTTGAAAAGAAGAAAGAAGCAACATCCTTTCTAAGGACAGCTAATGTTTCAGAGAAAGAAATGTATCACACAACATTTCTAAGGAGCAGCAGCATTTTTCAGTGAGGTTACCCAAACTCAATATGCCTAAATTGTAAGAGCAATTAGGCCTGTAATTTCAGCTGAGCATTTGTAGTCTTGAGTACACAGGGAAATTGGCCCAAATAACTATTAGGTACTAGTCCCTGCTAGTAATAAATGCTCTGAAGGCCAAAGGAAGGCATTAGCAGCCCTTGTGCAACTCCCTTAACAGGGTGTACACATGTAACTAATTGGAAACCAGTAAACAATTCTGGTATTGAAGCGCAAAGCAGATAATCTCACTCACACTACTTCAGTCATTTTCTTCTCATGTGGCTGACTGGAATAAAACTGCTAAAATACTGTTTCCCTCATGCAGAAAAAGATCTAGGGGATATAATAGATCACAAGCTGATTAGGAGTTAACAGTGTCAAGCCATTGTGAAAAAGGCAAACACTGCACTAAGCTGTGCAAACAGGAGTACGGCTTGCAAGACATGCGAAGTAATCCTGCTCTGGTCCAGCCCCAGCAGGAGCACCAGGACTGGTGCTGGGGCTTATTCTCCAGCAGAGATGCAAAGTGCCCAGAGAGCATCCAGAACAGAGCCAGGAGAATAAACAAAGGTCTAAAACATCACTGAACAAATCAGATGTCCATAACCTAAACAAGAGAGTGGTATGGGAGGGACACTCAACAGCAATTTACAAATTCAGAAAATCATAAATTCATAAAGAGGTTTTATGCGTGCAGGCTGGGGAAGGACTAAAGGATTTGTGACGGAATTTGCAAGCCTGCTCAGGCAAAGAAAGAGTTAACATAGGCATTAGCAAGAAAGCAGCTGAGAAGGCACACAGCTGCAGGGGATAAAGCCACTGGGAGAGGGCTATCAGGGGACCCCTGAAGGAGGGGGCTGAGCAGCCTCAGGGCAGAGAGACAGCCTGAAGGGTTGGGGGCTGTGTCCTTTCTAAGAGATTCTAGTCTTATCTTTAGGCAGGTTACTGGCCTCCTTGTTAGTATTTAATCAGGCTGTTTGATTATAAAATCTTATTTTAGGCCTGCAAAAAAGCAGGGTAGGGTGGTAAGGGTCTTGTTTTCTTTTTTCTTTTTAATAGCCCAGCAAAACTTTTCACATCTGGTCTAAAATGCAGACAAAATGCCAGGTCTACTAAGGTAGGACCAAAGCAGGATAAATCTTGCCTAAGGTAAAATATTAAGATGCTGTTACTAACAGAGGATTCAAAGTGAGGAGCTGTACTTTGGGAGCTGAACACTATGGAGGGAGAGTGAGAGAGCAAAATGTATTTGTGTAAAAGGGGTAAGTTGTGCTATAGGCTCAGCCTCAACAGCTTTAAAACTGGGATCAGAGAAGTCTGCATCTTTTAGCTGGAAGGAAAAAATCTTAGCCAGCCAAATTTCAGGGCACTTGGAAAATGCTGCAATATCTAAGCTGGATATTAAGAAATTCTTCCTATGGGCAAAGATAGCAAGGACTGCAATAAAGTGGCTGAGGATGTTACGAAGCCTCATAGATGTTTGTGAGCTGATCCTGTCTCAGGATGCCAGGACTAGATGAGCTTCTCAAGCCCCCTTCTGTTTTGTACTGTAACGAGAAATATTGCCCCCCTCTTCTCTTGCCATTCAACTGTGACATTTTATGAAAAGAACAGAGCATTTCTGGAAGCTCAAAGCATTCTTTGAATGGAAGTGGTTTCAAAATTTGTTCTGAGCTGAATTTTTTACCTATTCTGTGGAATGATCCTTTCAACATAGTGTGTTCTGGAAATACTTCAGTACTAGAGCTTGTAACTTCAGTGACAAATGTGTTAAAACAACACTCTATACTCACTCATTCTGTCTTTCCAATAAAGATACAACCAAATTAAGTTGCCCACATGTTCCACAACACAACAGATTTGTTTGTACAGATGCATTTTTACCACCCCAGTTACTGTTTGAGCTTTTCAAAAAGAAACTAAACCCAAGACTACTTGGCCTCAATAACCTTACTGACAGCCTGTAGAAGCATCTTGCTTTATCTTCTTTTAAACTCCAGTGAAATCAGCTGAGATCTGCCCTCACAAGTCAATAGGTCCATGTTCATATTGAGTCTGTGTCATTTTAGAAATGACAGTTAAATGTAAAAAAACAAACCCAACTTTCTAGATATTCTGTTTTTCCACTAAGATAAGGAAAATTTCTATTTGATACTAAAGCCTCCAGAAACTGCAAGTCTTAGGTTCATAGTAATACTCCTCAAAAGATTATTTTGTCAGAAATTAAAGCTAAACGTTAATTTGATGAGAAATGTCTGAGTTTGCAATGCTTTTAGCTGTGAGAACTGCTTTGTGAGCTGCCCCCCACCACTGTGAAAAATCTTTAACATAGAGCAGTTGGAAGTAGAACTAGGACCAAACCATCTTTGCTTGCTTCTTAATGAGGTTGTTGTGACAGTGTTGGGAGAGGTCTTTCCATTCTGACCCACATGAAAGCGGAATGGGCAGTGAAACAGTTGACTATATTTTGGAAACTATTTTGTTTCCCAAGTTGTGCAAGGACACAGAAATGCCTGCTGGAATTTCAAAAGCCAGTAGGTAAGAACTCTCACAACGGATGTTAGCTGCCTAGGTTGCCCTGACAATCCCACTGAATAGGTTCCACATGCTTGTGGGCCTTTAAATGTCTTCCCAAACCCACCCCAAACAAAAATCACATTCTAAGCAGAAGTTTGTATTTAATTACTCTCTGTGGTCAGCTACATAATATAACTTAGAAAACAATTCTGATGGGTTTGACTGGTTCTGCATTTTCCTCAGGGAAGGCAGCAAGGGCTTTGCTCTGCATTTTGCTTTGCTTAATGAGGCGCTGTCCCTGACTAGGACTTTTGTTTGGTTTAGGGTGAGTAAAGCAATACTCTGCTACACTTTCTTAGATAAAGCAAGGCACACAGGCAACATAACAGTGCCAGCAGCCTTTGTCGCCAGAAACAGGAATGATCGTATTTAACAGTGCTGTTTGTGGAGAGATTAAACTCATGCTGGACGCTGAGAAGCTGTGCAGATAGCTTGAAATCGATTCCGAGGGTGAATTACTGCTTGGCTATCCTCCTCACCTCCTCAGTTCTCCGATTTTTGTGCCAACCAACATTTTAAGATAACTCTGCTCTGTTTGCTCCTTGAATTGTCTGGCTGTTTAACAGGCTCTTCAAATAAACAAGGGATAATCTCAGGATTTTGCTTAACAAAGATTGCTTTGTGCAAATTTTAGAAATTCTGAATACGTTGTTGTACAGGGCCTGGTGCTGCAATCCCTTTTAGCTGTGAATACTTTCAAGGGAGTAAGTGGTTGCACAACCATAATTTCAGTTAATAAATGATCAATAATACTTTCCAGTATATTTTGAAATGCCTTCCAGCATCTGAAGGGACCTACAAGGAAGCTGGAGAGGGGCTCTTGGTCAGGAACTGTGGTGACAGGAGTAATGGATACAAGTTGAAAGAGGGGAAATCCAAGTTAGATATCAGGAAAGAAATTTTTGCTGTGAAGGTGGGGAGGCCCTGGCACTCCCCAGAGCAGCTGCCCCATCCATAGAAGTGTTCAAGGCCAGGTGGGACAGGGCTTGGAGCAGCCTGGGATAGTGGAAGGTGTCGAAGGTGTGGAACTGGATGATGTTTAAGGTCCATTCCATTCCAACCCCTTTAGTTTCATGATTCTATGATAATGGCATCATTACCACCAGCAATTTTCCCTTTTAAAAGGTTATCAGAAACTTTTTTATTAAAAAAAGCACTGAACACAGTAGTTCAGACCAAGAAAAGCCCAGACTGGAGAGATCAGAGAACATTGGCATTACCATTATCACTCTCCAGGAATATGTAAGATGAACAACTCCAAAGCGAAAAATTTGTTTCAATTTCCACAAATTTCAGTTCAAGCAGGCTTGCCCTCATACTTCAGTATGGGAAATAACGTTGAAAAAGCATTATAACACTGCTGAAAATTTACAGGACTGAGCTCAGAGAACAGGTGGGGAAGCGCAGGCAGCAGCTATTGAGGAATCAGTGAGGGAAGATGTGTGCTAATGTCTTAAACAATTCGCTGAGTGAAGGTGTGGGTGTTCACGTCTTTGAAATGGGTATTAATGTCTCTATTAACTTCAAGAAGCAGGTTTGCTATAGAGTGAAGTGTCAGCTTCACTCCTGAAACAGACAAATGTGTCGGCACAAGCCTGAACTTCTGAACTTTGGGGGAAAATGACATGTTTAAGGAGGGGAATATGTGGTAGGCGATTCGGGAAGGCTGTACCTTCCCAGTACCTCAGCACTGGGAAAGGTAGAGGGCAACACCAACTCCGGCCCGGAGTTTGGGAGAAAAGGAGGCTGCCTCCTCCAACACCTCGGGAAAGAAAACCCCGCGGGCGTGTGCCCCGGCGGCCTCTCTCCCTTTATTCGAATAAAGTTGCAGGACTCCTCTGTCTCCTTTGTGGACACCCGTTTTTCACAGCGTGGTTTTCTGTACGAGTGTCTCCACAGCCGGGGCCGGGGGCCCCCTCATAGGCCGGAGCCGGGAGTCCTCTCATGGGCCGGGGATCCCCTCATGGGCCGGAGTCGGAGCCAGGGGTCCCCTCACGGGTTTGGGCCGGGGCCGGGACTCGGCTGCCGCCGCCAGCAGAGCCTCTTCCGGCCGCTCTCGCCTCCGTCTCTGTGGTTGTTCCTCCCGCTCCTCCCTGAGGGGCGGTGGCCATGGTGGAGCCGGGGAGAGCCGGTGGGAGCCCCAAGCCCCCCGTGCAGGTGGTACGTGACAGGCCGGGCCGGGGTGCCCCGGGCCGGGTCTGCCGGGTGTGCCCGGTGCGCACACGGCAGCTCGGGAGGGGTCGGGGCTGGCCCGGGAGGGCTCTCCCGGAGGGCTCGGTGCAGCACGGCAGCCTCGGCATGCTCGGGTACTCGGGGTTAGCCATGAAAGTCGTAAAATCTTCCTACAACACTGCCTGCTTTTGTTACTTCCTGTACCTACATATATATATATATATATAGTGTGTGTGTGTATTATAATATGTATAGTAATATATATAATATATATAAATATGCATACATACATTTCTGTATGTATATGTATAATGTGCGTATATATACAATGTATATTATATACGCGCACTTATGTAGAAATTAAATACATAAATAAAGTATACAACATCTATCTCTATCTGTGCCTACAAGCTATATAAATAGAAATATAAAAATACAGAGATATATACAAAACTCGTCTAGAATGTGTGGAGTTCAGGGAGAACCAAGTAGTATCACAATGCTCAAATCCAGGTTTGATTCATAGCTATGTTTTAAGAGTCATATTTGGCTCATAGTCCGTGAAACTCTTCTCTGGTGGATGCTGCTGTAAATCAGCCTCAGCTAATGAAATTGTAATTCTGACTGCGGTCACTCAGATGATTTGTAATGCCAAAAGCACATTAGTTGTTTGCAATTTATGTCCCAAGTACTCAAAATTACTTTGAGAGAGCTTTACACTCTCTGTAGTTCACTGTTTTGGTAGCAGTCTTCACATACAGGAAGGGCTGCTGCAAAGGGAGCTAGAATAATCATCTGTGCTGGGATTGAGAATTAGGATTTGGCATAAATTGTAGCAAAAGGACACTGAGAAAACCATTCTAGGTCTCCCTTATGCCTGCTTCTAGTGAGTGCCTTAGCAAGGTTGGTGTTTGACCCTGGAGAGAGGGTTTGTCAGCAATGGCAGAGCTGCAGCTGATCTTGTTTTGGGACAGAAGAAGCAGACACAATTTCTGGAGGTTACTGCTAGCTGGTGTTTTTGCTATGAGACCGCACCTGTAAGTGAAATAATGCCCTGGTTCATGTTTTTCCCCTCTTTAAATGGTCCAAGGAGATTGAATTATTCTGATACAGTCACATGACATTAAAAGCCCATTTATAATTGCCCAATTGCAACTCTTAAGCCAGGGTACAAATCTAGTAACAAACGAGGGAGAAATGAAAGTCTAGACTTTTGGTTTATCCTCAAACTAAAACTAAACACAAAATCAGTGATCTGAGCAAGAATGGTGGAACCTAAGAAAACTCTAGAATACAACATCAGCAATAATCTGAGGTGTTAATCCTATTGCTGAGTACAGTTACTTGTGTGGATTTGTTAATTTTTCAGGTTTTACATAGAAGTATCATCAGCAATTCAGCTCTGGGCCTTAGTTCAGAAGGTATCCGTTCTAGATGGTGGTTGTGGTTTCGTGGAAGTAGAATTTGCTCACACTAATGTGTTTAGGAGCCTGTTGATATATTACAAGCAGTTCAGTTCAGAGCACCTCAGTGCCATCAAGTGTTTATGGGTTGTTTTATATGTGCTGCCCTTAAAGTTCTTTTTTCTGCTTTCAATTCAAGCTAAGCAGTGAGGTCAAAAATCATCTTGCTGTTTTGCACTGCTGCCCTGACTTAAAACAGGAGTACACCACGGAAAAAAAGCAAAGAAGTTCCAGTTTTCAAACCAATGGCGAGCTAGTTGATGATGGCTTAGTCAAATTTTTACTGTGTGAATCAGAAAACACATTGAAAAATAACTGATTTTTCTGGATGTGCAAAACTACACAAGTTTATATTGTCATTGGAAGAATTGTGGAACCCTTTTTTCCTGAAGGAATGTTAGATTGGTTGGTATGAATGTCTAGGGTCATATTTTAATTGCCATGTCCACATAAAGAATATTAAAATCTTGAGTAAATTGAACATAGTACTTCAGAATCTCAGATTTTTGCTTTTTTAGTGTCAAAGTACTAAACTGAGACAGTTCTGAAATAATTTTTTTGTCAGTAAGTTGTAATTATTGGGTAATCAGTTTCACTTTTTTATTTGTTTCTCTCTATTTTATTTATCTCTCTAAAATACAAATCAAAGGCCTACTTTGCTTAAAATTTTAGAGAGCTTTTGTCCTATTTCTTTGAAGAACTGTTCCATCATCCTGCCAAAAATCAGGAGGTTCATTCATTTTCGATGTTTACTATTTTATTTGGCTGTGAAATCTTGTTAATCCTACACTACTGGGTTGTACTTGTGAGTGCATCCTTCAGTGTCCAAAAATCTGCCTTCTGATGTGTGCACCTGTGTGTATTTACACGATGTACGTGTGTTCACATGGCACTAAATTGTGAATAATTCAATTTCAGGATCCCAGTATTTTCTTTTTTAGGATTCTCTCCTGCTCACAATGGGACAAATCCTCTCTTTCTTCCAACCATGTGTTTCGTTTCTGGTTATCTCACATAATGAGGAGTTTAAGTTGTGTTCCTAGGGACTTCTTGAAATGTCCCATGAGACTTTTTGTGAGTTACTTAGGCCCTTAAGTTCCCCATCTGTAAGTACTTTTAACAGGTACAGACTTGGGCTCTCCCTTTGCAAACACAGCCAGTGTATCACTGTGAAATAATCTCAGGCCTTTGCATGCTGTGAGGGAAATGTGTTCTGTTTTGAGACACTGAAACAATTTTGAGGGTTGTTGGCTTTTTAGGGATAATTAGATCAGTGATGAGTAACTGAAGAGATAAAGCCCTCCCTTCTTGTTTCTAACCAGTTTTAAAATATTTCAGGTATATTTTCCTGCTTTGGGTGCACGACTGAACCAAGAGGCTGTAGGAGGAAAGGTTGCACCTGGAATATGGAACTACATCACAGATCAACTTCCAGTGTGCTTTAGAGCAGTTGTAGGTGTTTTTTAAAAACTTGCCTGCAGCCTGAGGGTTCAGCTGCATATATAAGCATGTACAATTAGGCTTGAAGAGAAATTGATGAGTAAGATGTATGAATGGAAGACAAAAGTGAGGAGTGTCTTAAGAAATGCAGGATTACTGGAAACAGGTTAGGGTGGTGTTACAGATGTTTCATTTGTGGGTTTGCTTCAGTGGTCTCCTGTTTCCTTGGACTTTACCAAAAACCATCTTCGGGAACTTAATTTAAAAAGAAGCTTGATAGAGAAGAAAGCAAATCATATATTTGTAATGAATATAAAGGTTCTTTGCCTACTTTTCTATTTTTAAGATGCATTTTTTGGTGCGAGTTAGTTTCAGAAGGATATGCTACTTCTCCTTTTTAATAAATATATGTAAGTAAACAAAAATATGCTTCCTGACATGCATGTGTATCTTTGTTTTTTTTTTGTAGTCTATCATTGTGCCTGTTCACAACAGTGAATGCTGGTTAGATGAATGCTTAAAGTCAGTTTGGGAACAAGATTTTAAAGGAACCATGGAGCTGTCAGTTTTTAATGATGCCAGTAAGGTGCGTTTCAAACCTTTAAAATACTGTCCAAGTAAATACTGTCTGTGACAAGAATTTTTGGTTTGCTTCACCATACAAATTAAAATAGCTGCATCTAAGTCATTATTTTTTCTAGGATGGTTCAGCGGAAATAATTGAAAAATGGAAGATCAAGTTGGAAGAAATTGGTATTTCAGTAATTATTGGGAGCAATGATTCCTCTCAGCCTCGAGGTGGTATGTAGCTTAACAGTGATTTTGTGAGTTTGGTTCTTATTGCAAGCACCTTCTGGTTTTTAGTTTGAAATGTGTGTTCGTGGCCATTTGCACTACAATGGAAAAAAAGCCGTGTTGTTTTCTAGAGCTCTCTTTGAAAACTTATTCCAACTTGAATTTGGCCCTGTTGCTTTGGGCTCTGTAGAATTTGTTTATATGTTCGAGGAAAGAAGAACTTGGCTTAGCACTTGTGTGCTCTACTCTGCAAAAGCAAAAGAATTTTGTTTAATTGTAGTGTACACAATGTTGTTAATGCTTACAATTTTGCTGTGGCTTTCTGATATCTGATTTATCTCCAGGAGATGGGTTTTAGGAAAAAAAAATTAAAAATTTCTTGGATAAAGTTTTTACAAGTAGATGCATATCTTTCAGTCCAGTGAAATAGACCCTGAAATAGAACAGAAATACCTTTTTGATATTGCTTCAATGATCAAATCAAAACAGAGGTTTCAGAAGTTTTGATGTGAGCTAAAAACTCTCACTAAAGTCCCAAGTGTTCACTCAGAGGGCTACACCAACATGTTCAGTGAGCTGTCAGACAGGTGTATGATGTGATCCCCTATTCATTTGCATGCTGATATGAATCACACCCACTGCAGGAGATTACAAACAAATCTCTTTAAACAGCTTTTATTTTGCTTGTTTTGGTTGGTTTATGTTTAGGGGGTTTTAGCACAAAATCTTCCTCAAATGTAAAATAGAAATAAAAGTCAGTTGGTTTTTGGAGAAGCTGTTGTTGAGTGACAGTAAAGTTGGAAGATCACATCTGTGTTCTGAGGAAGAACAGCAGGACAGAGGAAGAACAGTGTGCTCACATTTTGTACTGGAGCTGTGTAACCAATGTTTTTGTCATTCTGGACTTTGTTTTAATGAGTAGACAGGTAGGAATTGTTGAAACATTGGTTCTTAGTTTGTGCTTTGAAGTTATCTCTTAAAAGTCACACTTTAGAAACACTGTAACTCAAACCTTGGACAGTTTCTGGTTTTTCACTACACGTCCTGTTTGAGGTGGAAAGAAGCTCAGGGTTATTACAGTCTCCTCAAAATGATCTTCTTATGCAAAAGCCCAGTTCTGTTTCAGAAAGTTTGATTTTCCCTGTTGATCCCCTGTTAAAACATGCAAATAAATTGGGAGTTTGTGCACTGAATTCATCTGCAACCTGGTAGAGGCCCCTGGCTTTATTTACTGTCATGTCTCCTGACTGTAGGCTTTACATCTGTTTTTAAATGGTTGTCAGATGTAGCAATACTGAAGTAACACAGCATAACCCTTACTATAAATATTTTTAGTATTTTAATACCTCTAGCATGAACTGGTATTTTTTTGACAGTGCAGCTTGTAATATTAGAACTATTGGGCTGATAATGATGAAAGGCAGAATGGTTTTTAGAGGGAATTTTTCTGTTTTGGGCAACTGATACAGCTGGAATTGAGCAATGTCAAGAATTACTCATAATCCTGTAACTTTTTCTTCTTTTTACTCCTCCCTCCACTGTTGGGTGATCAATTTCCTTTCAAAACTGACTTCTTTCAGTAGTTGATGATCACACAACTAAGCAGGTTACAATTTCTTAAGTCAAAGAATAATCCCAGAGGTTGGTAATTCTGATACTTAAGATGGTTAGTAATGTTTTCAGTAATACTGTTGTGTTGTGTAACATATTTTCCATTTTTATAAACATTTGCTATGTCTAAAGTCTTGTTCCTACTGGAATGTTGTATCAGTTGTGTATAAAGTAGGTTTTAGTTTGCCAGAACACACAAGCAGGATGTTTTTGGTTTTTATTTTTTTTAATTTTAGAAGTCTGATGTCTGTTTACCTTTGCACTTCAGGAAACTGAACCTAAGGCTGAGTTCCAGTTGTAAATTCCATTGTGCCATTAGGGATATGTCAGGTTATTTTTTGGTTTAGCACAGATTTGTCAGTGCTGGGGTAGCTGGAGACTGAACAGACCTTTAATAAATTGGGGGTGGGAGGGGCAGCTGTGCACTTTAAATAATAGTGTGAAATGCATAGTGTTGCTCAAAAACAAACCCAGGCTTATCCACGTGGAAGACACTCTCAGGTCACCATTGAAATAAGGACATCTTTACTTCATGGCTGTTAAATTTTAGAAGCAGGTTACTTGAAATCCATAGTATCTGTTTGCTTTTGGTGATTTACTTTCATTTTCTAAGGACTAGGTACAACTGGAAGGAGACTTGCCTTTAAAAGAAGATGCTTTGGTACAGAAACAATGTACTAGTCAGGCTTCACATCTTCAACTATTTACACAAGATTAGGATTTATTTCTGATTCTTTTCTAACATGTAAAAGAAAGGGGGAGAACCTAGGAAAAAAGAAAGGGTCACTTGCCTAAAAAAAGGAAACCTTTTTCTTTCCAAGAGTGAGGAATGTTAATATCTCGCTGAGGCTTAAGTTTTTATGGCTGTAACCATGGTAACAGGCTCTTTTCACCAAGTAAGCAGGCCTTACAAAACTCAGAGACCTGGCACAAACATTTCATTTGGTTCAGTAGAGTAATATTAAAGACATTTTTTTACTCATGCCAACCACAGAATTTGTTGTGGCGAAGGAATTTTTAATACGTAGTTTCTTCTATGGGGAGTTATATTTATCTTCTTAATAATTTAAAAAATACATGTGTTTTCTTCTGTCTCTTCCCTCTAAAAGAGATCTAGCATATGAAAAACTTCAGGATGTTTCTGTCCTAAACATAGCAAGAAATATTTTCCATAACAAATTTTTCTTTCTCATAACAAATACTAGATATTTCGTGATTTAATTTAAAGTGGTTTATTTGAAGATGAGATCTGAAATACTTCAGGAAGTTCCTACAGTAATATAATTGCCATCTTGTAGTTGCCTTGAAGCCTCCTTCACTCTTTTCTTACATTTTTGATTCCTTGTAATTCATTGTTTCCACTGAAGGGTGTTGAAATATTTGGGTATGCAATGAGAGCACTGAAACATAAGTCCAGGCCGCTTTGCAGCTCCTATGGCTTCTGATAGCACTGATTTTTTTGATGCTGGGCAAATTTAATTCTGTCATCGTTTTTGTGCTGTTCTTTTACCTCTTGCTTTGCTAAGGACCTCCACAGAACTGGGGGTTTGCTGCTTTGGCATGTCCAGACCTGTTGACTTGCATCAGTTGTTTCCCACTAAAACTGCTCATGCCAGGATCCAGCTCTGCTGCTGTGGCAGCTCCTGTCTTTGCCAGCTGCTTTTTTACTGCCAGTGGGAAGGAGACAGAGTTACTGTACAGATGAGATCAGATATTCATAGGTCTGTAAAAGGTAGTATGTAAACATCCTGTAAAATAATAAATCCAAAAAACCCACGATGAAGAGAAGTTAAGGTGAGGATTAAAGTACATGAGAAAAAATTACACAGTTATAAGGAAGAGCCTTTATTAGTCGTGTTCTGGTGGTAGTTGACATAATGTTCCTTGGAGGCAGTAAGAAATGCAGTCATAAGTCTTTTTCTGTACTTGGACAGCTCAGCAAAATAGCCAAGGAGCACGTGCATTACAACTAAGGGAACCTTTGAGCCCAGTTAAATCTGTTTCCTGAGCAAACTTAAACTTGTAACACATTAAAAAAATAAGAGAATTACAGAACTCTGCTTTTTTTCAAATGCAAAATCAGAAACTTTATGGATAATATTATTTAAAATTATTCTGCTCCACTTCATGGTGAGATTTTTTTTGGCTTTACATTTCCAGTTTTCCCCTTAAAGAGTAAAAACCCTGCAATATTACATGTCTTCACAGTGTTTATTTTTCAGGTCAGGGTGATCTTGCTGGATTCCCTGACTTGGTCCCCTAAATAATCCAAAGAAAGCTTAGCTGTTGCATATGTGACCAAGTGGAATCCATGCAGCATTTTTCAGACCAACACTGGATATATTTGGTCTTTTCTTACAATTCTGCCCAGGGCAAGGACTCAGAGATCAGAATGTTCTTAGGTACACCTTGTCTACCTGCAAAAGGGATCCCAGGTTAGCATTTCTGCTTTGTGGGTGTATTTCAGTGGTTGCTGCAGTCCCATCCTTACCTTCAACTGTGGATTCCTGCCCTTTCCTATTTTCTGGTTCTGCCATTTGTTTGATCCTCCAGATCATCTGCTTCAGAAATTAAGCTGCCAAAAAAATTCTCTTCTTTGGTTCAGCTTCCTGAAATGAAGGGGTTGGTAAAAAGATTCACCAAGTGTCAGGAGGTCACCCTAGGTGCCAGTGTTGTCATTTGTCTGCAGTGACATTTCAGTGTGTTCTCCATTGATAATACAACATGTTGTGGTATAAATAAGACACCTTTATGCTTCATGTATGTATCCAATAAATAAGCCTGCTTTGAATCCTCTCTGCATTACATGTGCCTTTACAGAAATGGCACATGAAGTTTTTGTATTTGCAAATTTTATACATAACAAGCACCAAGGAGCAGAACTTTTTGAGTCCTGAGAACCTTGATGGGATGAACAGCAGTTTCTGGTTCTTCTCTGGTTCTTTTAGGATTTGCTGGTATTTTTTAGGACTTAAAAGATTAAGTATGTACAGCCAAGGAGTGGGTCTAGATGACCTTTAAAGGTCCCTTCCAGCCCAAAGCATTCTGTGATTCTACAAGCTGAGTTTCTGGATATAAAGCCTGCCCTCTTCAAGATACACATTACATATGAGGTCTTTGGGGAGGGCTGGCAAAAGTAGTCTTATTCTACTTGATTGTAGAATTCTGGTACTCACTCAGAGAAGGTGACTGACATAGGCATCCTATTTAAATATCCACAAATTCTCTTGCTTTAAATATGGAAAAATTTGGTACTTGATGTGATACTGATTTCTGTATTTTCTTTCATTTGGTCCTCACTTTATTAAGATTTTAAAAGATGCAACAGTAAAAACTCCTCCATATTTTTATCTTTCCTTTCTCAACAGTTGGATTTGCTAAAAATCAAGCAGTAATTCAGAGCTCAGGAACCTATCTCTGCTTTCTGGATTCAGTAAGTTGATGCTTTTTGTCTAACTTGGTTTTGTCAATATAATCCTTTCTTTTTTAATGCAGTTGTTGATTTGCTGAAAGACAAGCTGCTTAAAGGTGTTTGGTTGTTAAATGTGCTGGTTGCTATTTATGGCTGTAAAGTTGTATTCCAACCTGGAGAAAGCCTTACATCATTCTTTGATTATATCAGATTTCACAGGCTGTTGTGAACAGGGCTGGGCAAGGTTGGTATTTAGGTGTTTGGAGGATTTTTCTTTCCCACATTCTTCAGAAAATGGTATTGATGAGAAACTAAGAGCTCATCTACTGGCTTTTTGATGTAAAATAGGAGAGGTCTCACCTTCCAACTGGAATTTTTTTTTCCCCCTGTCCTTTGTTGGATATCTTCCGTGAAGCCATTCAGCTCAGTCACCCCCAGATAAGGATCTCACTTGGTGCAGCTGAATATGCAGGAATGGTTTCACAAAGGTGCCCAGCTGAGCAGACAGTGGGGCCGTGTGCTGGGAGCAGGCAAGAGGAGCAGGACCTTCAAGGCTCACTGATCTCCTGTAATTTCACCTGAAGATTGATTTTTTTTTTCGCTCTGAATTGGAAGTGAACTATGGGTTAGGGTAGTACAGGATGAACTGGCTGCTGACAGGGTAGGTTTTCAGATACGATTCAATTGAATATTTTGACTGTCTGTGCTCGTTAAAAAGTGTTGTGAGAGCAGGTATGTGAAGTCTACAGCCATTCTCAGGTTTTAATGAGGGAAGTCCTTCAGTTTGCAAACTCCACTTGCTTTACCAACTAGATGGAAGAAATTTTTTTTTGTTTGTATGTGAAAACGTTGTGATTTTTGTGATATGTTGTTAGCCACTGAGGCTGTTTGCATATCTAAAAAGAGAAAAAAAAAAGGAACTTACTTATGATTTGCAAAGTTTGGGTATTCCAGGCTTGGACAGTTACCACAGTGCATAGAGCATTCTAGGGGGTCTGTAGGATGAGGAATGTGTGTACTTGAGCTGGCTTAAGTTATCTGAGTACATGAATGAGAAAGTAATCTACTCTTGTCCCATGGAGCTTCATATCTTCTGTCTCAAATATGTATAGCATGATGTACTGAAGTAAATTATGCGTTAGTCTTTCTTTTCAATCCAGACAGATGTAGGTGTTTGAAAATCACTAGCAGTAAACTAGAAAATCAAATTCTGTAAATGAACTTAATTCATATTTTCATAGTGATTCTTCAGAATTCTGAATTCGTTATTTACTGTATATTAAAATCTTCCTGCTGCTGTGTTGTTTCTCTTGGCTGACTATTGCAGGAAAACAAAACATCAGGGAAGCAAATTACAATCATTAAGGAATGTTAAGGTAATATTAAATATAAGATAATGATACTGTGTTTCTGCAATATTATCATTAGCAGGAGTTTATATTTATATTATCAATAATTACTTAAGTGAGTTGAGCATTTTATGGTTTACAGTGTGGATAAGCTTAGGAGAAGTTACCAAGATTTTCTATTCTATGTATTTCTATTACTTCTTCAAAACAGAGGCAATTTGGACTACCAGAAGCCTAATCTTGCTACAAAAGAAATATTAAATGCCTGGCATCACTTAAATGTATTTGCTACTGTCTCTCCTTGTGAGTACCATTTTTTGCTGAAAACAGATCAGAGCAAATAAAATGGATGTGGAAACTGCAACAAGTCCAAAAATTGCTTAGTGTTTGGGCTGTAGTTAGTAAATGTTGTGTGATAATAGCTGGGACACAGATGTTGCCAGCTGTTTAACAACTCTGCCTCCACACACCACCTACCTTCTTCATTTCAGTCACCAGTCCAGTATCCAGCTCTCTAGGAAGGAATGTTGATATCAGCCTTTTGGAATGTGCTGCGGTGCTGCCAAGGAATTGACCTTCAGAAGTGCAGCCACAATTTCAGATTTGCTACAGGTGGATGTGCAGAGGAATGGGGCTGGGGCTGTAGTTTGTGCACATTACAAATAGGTAGAGAAAGACATCTGTGGCTTTTTGTGCATTCCTTTGTTCTCTCTGTGAAGTGAAATGAGTGGATGAACATATTGGGGAGCATCTTTGGAAGTGCTGGCTCCAGCAAGACTGTTTTTACTTGCCATTCCAGCTGCAGTCAAGCTGCTTGTGTTACGTCTCTCAACAAAGATTTCTGAGGACAACAAACTGAGAAGAAATGTGGAAAAAAAAAGTTACAGATCTCAGAACTGTCAGAATTTGATCAGCCTTTTCTAGTGTGAAGTGGCAGCTGTTTGACTAACAGCTATTGTGGAGTTTCTTTACTGGGGTTGTTGTTATAATTTCACCTCCAAGCTACTGAGGCATTTTTTCCCCTCTGGGAAAACAAGTAGAAAAATTGAAGCTGCTTAACAATTTTTTCATATATAACATTTATAGTATGGGAAAATGAGAGCTAATTTTGCAAATATATTTCACTGTTAGCTTTTCTTCTTCAAATTGTCTGCAGTTATGACTTTATCTGCCAGTTTCATTGTATTATAGGTGTAGTTTGTCACTTCTCTGGGGTGGTGCCTTCTTTGTTAGAAGCATTTACCCACTTGTAGCACAGCAGAACCCTTACACTAAAAATTCTGCTTTGAACTGCTGTTTTCATTGACATGCACATAAACATGCCTCTACTTGTCTGAAACTGTATTTCTTGAAAAGGGATCATGCTTTCATTTCATCCTAATAATCTGTGTAGAGTCCAATTATTTCAGGTTTATTGAGTATGTTGTTGGAGAGTTCCTGACTGTTAAAGAAGAAACATTAAAATGTGTCCTTTTTTGACCTGTAGTGTTTCAAACCCAGTCATAATCACTTGAGAACTTAACGTGCTTGTTTTAATCTTTTGAAAGGTTCTGTTGGCAATGTATCACAATTTCAGAGATTCTCAGGCAGTTCAAAGATATGACTTTAAACCATGTTGCCACAGTGTCCCTGCTTGCTAATAGTCAAAAATGCCATGGGGACACAGATAAGTTTTATTCACCAAAAATGAGGGTGAACCACACCAGATTTGTCATTCCTGTGGTGGAATTGGCAGCTGCTGACCTGTGCCTTTTGGTTTGGGAGATTGGTTTGTATGATTTAAGTTGGGAATGGTAATTCTTAATTGCCCTGTGCATAACTGCTTAATTTCAAATTGCATGTGTTCCTTGAGGTTCAAGTTCAAACCCGCCTGGTGGAGAGGGTATTGCTAAAGGCCTTGGAGGAAGGTGGTTGCACCTTCTCTAGCCACACATGGTAGATGTGTCAGGCACATTCAGTTATTAACAGCTTGTTTTTCCAGCCTCTGTAACTTCCTGCCTTTGGAAGCATGGATTTTCTCTTAGTTGCTCTTATACATTACAGGCACTAGTAAACTTCTGAAATATTCCTTTCTTTCCAATTAGTCTGTATTTCTTAGGAAATGAAGATGTGATCAGAGTTCATGTGTTTCTTTTCTGTTGTTGTTTAACATACTGTTCCTTGGGAACTCATCCTCTGATTTAAAAACTGAAATAAGCTGTTACACAAATAGCAGGTGTGTGGATGTAGTGGTGGACTCCATTACCAGAAGAGTTGTCCATGTTTCCTAATCACTAATGAGACCCAAAAAGTCAAAATATGAGTGCTTGAAGACATCATTCCTATCATGGTTTTGTAAAGATGTGCTTGTATTAAAACCAGATTAAATGCCTCTGTCTGGTATGAAATGTTAAATGAAGAAGCAAACCTTCAGATTTTGGTTGCCAGAACCTCTCCCTTTGTGTGCCTTCATCTTTTCAGTAGTTAAAGAGGTTATTTGGAATTGCTGGTGAAGCTTTTACTCTTGTTGGGGTTTACTGACTGCTTCTGAACACCTTGTGAGTTACCTGCTTCACTTGACTGCAAACACATCATTTTTTTTCAGTCATATAGCTATGAGAAAAAATCAAAGGTGATCTCCAGTGATCACAGAAAAACAAGTTATAGAAAGACATATGTCTGCATTTGTTGAATAAATGCACCAAGGTGGGAGCTACTTCTACAGCAAAAGATTCCTGACCAACTAACAGCAATGCTGAATTCAAAGATTCCATAAAAAGATGGTCAGGCTCATAAGAACACCACATAGATCTTTCCATGTAGACCTGTTTGCTGCTATGCTCAAAAAAAGGAAAGGTGC
Organism: Nicator chloris; assembly: GCA_013400495.1. Classification (NCBI taxonomy): domain Eukaryota; kingdom Metazoa; phylum Chordata; class Aves; order Passeriformes; family Pycnonotidae; genus Nicator; species Nicator chloris. Next base: position 19,600 of record WAAE01005466.1, on the reverse strand, counting down.
TCAATGCAGTCAGCTTCTTAAATTTGAAATGTTTTCTTTGTTGTCCCCTTCTTTCTCAGTTTTATTTGGGAGTAGGAACAGAAAAGTAGCATTTTTTCTTATGATCTTGCAAGTACTGACAGATCATTATTCTCAGGTGATTTGTGGGTGCCATTTGGCTGCCTGGTTCTAATGAGTTTGATAGTGTAGGGCTGTTAAAAACCAGCCCCTGGAGAATTGCCTGGGATCAGGGTATTTCCTTCAGTAGAGCTGCTGACAGGTCAGTTTTTGGAGGTCCCAGGCATTTCACTTCCCTGGTTCAGGGAGCTGAACTGAACAATAGCAAAGAAAGATTTTCCCTCTAGTCTGAGCAGGTGCAGGATGAATGAATGGACCATTTGATGAATTGAAAGATTTTGGAGATGCCATATTGTTGCTCAGTGAGTGAAATGTTCATCCCGCTGTTGCTGCTGGTTGTGTTTTACATTTAATAACTGCAATGGAAAGAAGATGCTGTTATGGGAGTGGAGTGTATCAGCTCAGTCCTTTTTTTCATTTGAGCAGCCAAATATGAAGGACACTGGAAAAGCAGGAGATGCTGGGTCTGTAATGTGAGCTTAAGAAAGCACCTCAATACTGAGCTATAATTAGTGTCTTGTTTGCTGTGAACTTGCCCTTGGTTGAAAAAAGTAGATGTGTATTGTGCATTGAATTATGTATTTAAGGGAAAATGATGAAGTTACCACTGTGGAGCCCAATGTGGTCCACACAGCCCGGCTGAAGAGGCCACCCTTTGTATTCCAAGTATATGATTAGGGAAGGCATGCATTTATTAAACATTTATTTTGAATTTCTTTTCTTTTGTCCATTCTTTCCATGGGGGAAATTTCTCTTCATCCTGTCAACTGTATATCTGCTAGAGGACAACCATTAGAGACTTCCATGTGAACAGAGAAAATTGGATTTCATTGTAAATTTCTGTTTTGTTAAAATTATTTTTTAATGTAAGTCCCTGCTACTATTGTTATCTTCCCTACTCTCACCTAGGAAACAGAAACAAACTAAATATACTTCCCTTTTCTGTGTAAGCCCCTTTTTTTTTTGCTGTCTGAAATGAGTGAAAAATGATTTGGAAACAGTTTGCCTGATTACTGAGGTTTTGTTCTCAGTTTTAAACAAACAAACAACAAAAAAAAGACCAAACTCTGCCTGTAGAAACTGAAGTCTGGCAACATATTTGCTGAATTCAATATCATAAGTGCAACAGCTTTGATTAAAAATTTCTAATTGCATCAGGCACAGTTAGGCAAAATATTTTACCACCTCAGATGTTTAATACTGTAGTTGCTAGAATTCAATAGGGTTTTTTTTTAAGGTGCTCTTAATTTGTGGTAAAATCATTTTGCTTTTACTCATTAGAATTTGTTTTGGTTTTTAAATACCAGTCTTAAATCCCTCTGAGTTCCCTAAGATTATTTCACTATAAATACATTCTGTTTTCCACTCCATGTTACAGTTCCAGTCATCCATAGTGAAGAATCTGTTGGAGCTGGATTTTGCAGTTACTTTTCTGGTACCAACCTGAATCCAAGAAAGCTAAATAATGGTTGTATCTCATTTCTGTCTGGGGTGTGATTTATATTTTGTGCTGCTCTTTCTCATCATCCAATTGCTTTATTACAGTATTTGGAATTATGGCCTAAACTGTTTTATTCTTTTCTTTCCCCATCTTTCTTTCTCCTTTCATGAACTTGGAAGGTATCACAGAACAACACAGCAGTGCAGTGTGTGTTTAAAGCTGCTCATAAAAAAATGAGACAGAATTATTAAAAGAAATAAAGGTCATCCAGGGTAAGAGTTCATAGAGTTTTCCAGCATTAGAGAACAAAGCTGTATTAATAAAAAGAGGCATTTAGAAGTTTTTGTGGTTATAGTGCCCCCTCTTTAGCTGGAGTTTACAGAATACTGATGCTCTCTGATAGCCTAAGCCCCAGATCTGTGGATGTGTGAGTTTTGCCAATAGCATCAAACTGACACTGTTTTCTTTGGGGAACGGGGCCATTCCTGTCAAATTGGGTGGTTATGAAAACATGACATCGACCTCTTCAGTGCATAGGTTATTTTAATTTGGTTTGAATACTTTCCATGCTGATTTAACCTTTTTAAATCAAGTATATTATTTTTCATCTTTGTGAATGTAAGAGTTCTCTCTGTTGTGTGGGATCATGAACAGTGAGATCTTTTAGCACAAGAGCTGAAGAGTTGTATCTTGTAAAAGACGAGGGTAATGTTGTTCTGAGCATTGAAATTGCTGGTTATTCCTGAAAATCCTGGTGGATTTTTAATTTTTTTTAATTCTTTCTTTAATTTAACAAGAGAACATCTAAGGATCCTTAGAAACTTGGAGTGAACTAAGTTCAGTTAAAATATATCTGCTATTGCTTGTATAAAAACCAGGTTTTAATTTACAAAAATCAGCCCTATAGTTGGTGCAAAGAAATAGGATTATGGTTCTTCTTGTGGGAAATTGGGTAAAGGTTTTTTGGAACACTTGCTTGATACTGGAATTCTGGTGCTCTATTGACAAAGTGGATTAAGTGGTAAATAATATTGTAGTTTTGAAGTCATGAGAAATCAAAAAGGGGTTTTTTTGCTCTATTGGCTTTGAAAATCAGGAACAGCTGTCATGCTTATTACTAAACATATCCTAAATACAAAATAGAGAAAAATGCTTTTGACAACGTAGTCCTCCCATCTTTTATAAACTTATGCGTGGTGAGAGTCAGTTTTATTATTATTTAGTTTTATCTTTAACCTTGAACTGTATTAAACAGTTGGACCTACTTCTGAAACTTTTTTTATCATGCATTGTTTTGATAAAACTGTAATGGCACCTTTATAGCAAGGTCATTCAACTCTTCAAGTTGTAGATATTTAAGCACTAATATATTTTTGTTGCTGTTGACTTGATAGGAAGTTTTAATGTAAAAGTGGTTGGAAATTCAATATTGAGGGTTTGTGCTTTAACAGGAACCTCAGAATGATTTCAGTGTGAGGAACTGTTAAAAGAGTGTCTGTGGAACAGGAGTTCAGGGCTCCTTTGAATTATGTTTGCCTGATTAAGTTTATTTGGAAATACTCTGAGAAGAAATAGGCTGTGTTAGCTTTAACCAGCATCTAAAAAAGACTGATTCTTTTAAAGGGCAGAAATATGGCACCAACATGGAAAAGAATATAGGTAGAAACCTCAGGGGTCTAAATTTAGGGAAGAAAAATTGTGCTACAGTTTCTATAGACTGTAAAATCACTGTCTAGAAAGGATTTAATTTTGAACAGGAAATAATATAATTTTGAAAGGAGTCTCTCCTAACAGTTCAAGGCAAGATAGCAAAGTTACTGACTTTTCACAAAACAACCTTTTTGTACATAAATAAAACAGATCTTTATGCTACAAGTGGAAGAAGTATTAACATGTAATTTAAATCTATGTGATGTGTTTTAAAGCCACTGTCAATGGCACTGCACTTTATGAGTGTGGGTACTTCCCTTTTTTCCTTAATTTTCTCATTTCACAAGTACTAGCTTTTGTGCCCATGAAATATGACATAGTTGTAGATCTAGAGACCAAAAGCTTTTCATTTTCAGTAGAACAAGGTACAGCCAGGTTACAGAGCACATTTCCTCATATTGCTGTCTCAGATCTCATGGCTTTAACTGAGGGTAGTTCCTTGTCCTCCCACTGCCAGTGCTGCTCTGAGAGTTGTGAAAGAGTTGGAGAGTTTGTTGAGAAATAAATGTTACACGTGTGGGTGCCCGTGGATGTGTGTTGAGGTCACAGCACCATTGTCACGTAGTCGTTTTGTTCACTTCCAGCTCCAACAGCATCGAGTGTAATCCACAAAAAGTGTGAAGTCTCTTAATATCTGTGCCATTTGCATTTCTGACTGCAAGCCAGTAAAATGATGTTAATTTAGCAACATATTCTAATGTGTGTCAGTACTGTACTGTGACCCTTTTTATGTTCAGTAACAGAGTGCTATTTATTCCAGGATGATGTGATGATGCCACAGCGGGTTAGGCTGCAGCACCAAGTTGCCATTCAACACCCAAACAGTGTGAGTACTTTTTTCTTGTGTGTATTTCTGGGTTTTTCTTTGACAGAGTTCCGGATACATCTTTAAAAGGATATGAAAATTTCACAGTGGGGCTGGGGAAGGCAAAGCAATAACCAGAGTATTCTTTTCCTTTAGTTTTAATCCTTGCAATGAATGGGAGCTTTGATTGAACTTCTTTTCTTCTTTTTTATTTTCTCCGTTCAGAAAACCAGATCTTATTACAACAGTGATACTCTTTTGCAAATAAGTATATAGGTTTGGCTAATGTCTGTAATCTAAAGGAGAATGCCTTTTTTATGTAGCCTTTAGAAGTCACGTGAAAGGCTGCAAAGGATTGGCTACAGCTATGGTTTATCTGCTTTTAATAATTAAGAAACTGTAAACCATAGGGAATATATGAGTTGTTACCAGTGATGAACTGGCCTACAGTTCAGCTGATGTTTCTCTCTATGTCTGCCTGTAAAATGAAACATTATTAGAATTCTATTCTTTATTCCTGTGAAATAAACTGTCAGGAATATTCTGTGAGATAGTTTTTCTCTGATCTATATGATTTTGGTTTTAAATGATTTTCTGTGGTTAGGGTCAGTGTTCTTTAGAGAGAGTTTGTGCATATGTTCTACTCACCCAAAGATAATATATATATAAATAATTTTTATGGCAGTTAGTTAATTTATCAATACTATTGACAAAGATATTCCTTTATAAACTTGAAAACTGAGTTTGTATTCCTACCAGCAATATTCAGCAAAATCAGCCTTATTGTTTCTACATCTCTGACATTTTCTCTTGTGACACTTATTTCAATGTGGCAGAGGTTTCTGGAAAGGAAAGGTCAATTGACTTGGTCTGTCATGAAGGTGTTTCCTGCAGGTATCTGAACAAAACACAGTTTTAGAATCACTGCTCTCTGTCAACTAAAAACCTTTTGAACTTTCTGAACTCCAAAACACACTTGCTTCAAAGTAGAGATCATTGCAGTCTTTTTAGCTGTGGAATGTCTGCCAAACAACCTGCTGCTTAGTGGTGGGATGTGTACCTGCTCATCACACCACCTGTACCAGGGCTCTTCTGACATCTGATAATCCTCACAATGGAATTTATGAAGTTATAGCTTTAATAGCATCTGAGTAACAGTTAACCTAACTCGCATTACAAACACAATAAAATGATAAATCAAAAGTTGTTTTTGTTCTGATAGCAATCAGTTAATGTAATTCTGCAGTCAGATGCCAAAAAACCAGAAAGGCAGGTTGATCCAGTATGCTTGTTTTATGGAAATTAATGCTAAGAGCTTTCATATTTCATGCTTATATGGCTTCTATAGACATAAATTAAGACTTTTGAAATTAGACTAAATTCAGCTAAACAGTTTGTAAGTCTTTTTAGAAAGCACTTCAACTGTTTTGTTCATATTCTGTTATACTTTAGTGCCGACCAACACTCAGTATGAGCTATTGAATGACAATCAAAGAAAGAATAAGGAGGACCTGAGTAGACTGAGGGGTCTTTATGATCTGTTCTAAGCAACACAAACCTGTTACTGCCATGTTCTAAATTCATGTGAATTTATGGTCCTGTTTCAGTCTGGTTCTTGTGGTGGCCTGGCCTTGGCTGGGTTCTGTCACTCCTCAGAAGGACAGGGCAGTGGGAGAAAGAGAAGGTGGAAAAACTTTGTGGGTGAAGATCAAGGTAATTTATTAAAAGCAAAGGAACTGTCCTTTGGTCAGTTTGGATCAGCTGCCCTGGCTGCCCACCCCCAGCCTTCTGGAGAGGGGGAATGTTGGAGACACAGCCTTGGTGCTGTGGGAGCAGGGCCCAGGGCACTGGTGTGTTACCAGCACACAGCACTGGGAGGGCTGCTGTGCGCAGCATTAACTCTGTTTCCACCAGACCCAGCACATTTTCCATTTAGGTATAGAAAATGTGTGGGATGCCTGTGTGAGGAGTAACCTTCTGGGTGAATGTTGGATCTTAGAGAACTCTAATTCAAAGGCCTGAAGGAGAAAGGAGAACATATCCAGCTGTTTATGGTGAGCAAATAGGTCAGTTTGGTCCAGAGCCTCTCAGTAGTTCTGACACAACTTTGAGAAAAGTTGACCTGGTCACAAATGTGTTGACCAGTGTCAGGGTGGACCTCTGTTCTTAAAAGAACATCTCCCTGCTGTCCTCAGAATAATCATGCCATTCAATTTTCTGGCCTTGGAAAATGTTTGGGGATGTTTGAATGAAGTTTTGTTCTGTATTTGAAGTTCTGGCCTGGCTTCAGTCAGTCTGATAAATCAGAGTAGGTGGAGGGGCAAAAAAAAAAAAAAAAAAAAAAAAAAAAAAAATTAAAAGAAGAAAAGCAGAAGGTTGAGAAATGCCTGTGAAGCACTGAGCTTTTTTGGTTTGTTCCTGAAACTCTAATTTGCAGCCTTGCACTTTCCACTGTTTTGCAACTTCTCCTGACCTGGATTTTTGAGTTTATGCAGTCTCAATATACTTTCAGAAATTCAATTCCTAGTCCTGCTGATTGTTACTGGGAGTCAGATTTGAAGGCCAGTGTTCCCAGTGGGCCCTGATATTGGAGGCTTCAGTCTGCTGTTGTTGTTACTATAGATCTACAGGTAGGAAAAGTTTCCAACTTTGCCCACCAAGATAAATCTCCCAGGTCCTAATTAATCCCTGAGGTTCTTCTTCTGTGTTACTCTTAAATGCAAATTTCCTTACTCTGACTTGAAGCCTGGTTACTAAACAGCAGAATCAAAGATATCAGATGCCTCTGGGATCTTTCCAACAAGTTATTCTTTAAAGAAACCTCTGTAGCTCCATCTTTGCAAAAGCAAGAAGCTTGCCCCAGGTTCAGGTGCTGGAACAGGGCTGGGGTAGCAACAGCAGCATTTGTGTCTCATTTCCTGCATCATAGACTCCTTAATTATGCTTTGAAGGGCAAGTTAATTTCTATTCTCTTAAGCTGCTCTTATCTGGAACACTTTTTAAAAATAAGGCTTGTAGGGTGGAACTGTTCTGTCCTTGGAAGTGTTCAGGGGGGAGGATGTTGGATCTCAAAATACAAGTCACTAATACATTGTGCTTTTTGTTAAAGCATGACTGCTGTCACCTTGTCCTCTGGTGACTATTTTACATCATCTCCAAGTCCTCTGACATGAATTCTATAAACAGACACTCTCAGAAGACACAGGTTTTTGAGACTCTGTTTTATACTACAAATTCTTAAGTTCTGCTTAAGAATTGCAGTTGTGAAGCTCAAGGACACCACACTGTTTTTGTTTATCCTTAGAAGCTGCATCTATCCCATTTATCCAGGATAAGCCAGGTGTTGCTTATTTACCAACCACAAAACATGTATGCTTTGTTGGCAGCTAACTAATTGGAAGATTCAAGATTCTATTTCCCTTCATTCTGAAAAAATCATGCCTTCATATCTTATTTTGTGTTCTTCTGGAGGAGCTCCAACCTTGTGTACATACTAATGTTCTATAGAACAACTTTATAAGTTTGGAGTCACCCAGGAAATTATTTCCAAACCACACACCCTGTGCAGTCTTTCACTCACCCTGTCTCACATTTATTGTTACTTAATTTCAACAGAGTGTTACCCTCTGAGAACTCCCAAAGGTTTTTGTTTCAAGGAGACAGGGGGATATCAGCTGTATCTGCTCCCTGCTTGTCTTGTTGCTGGATGCTTCCAGCAGGCCCTGATCTGGGCTTGCTGAAGGAAAATCACTGGATCTGGGAATGATCTTGGAGATGCTGAGTAAATTAAAGGGCTTATAAAATAGCTAAACTTTTCCTCACTGCCTCCTACCTCAGTGAGAAGACAACAGCTGGAGTGAGAATGTGGGCAATAGAAATAAGGAATATTATTTCCTTTTGTTTTCTTTGGCTCAACAGGAGGTGAATCAGTAGCAGTGTCACAATGAACACCTTTTTATTTGTTGGGAAATTACAACCCTCTGTCTCAAACAGGTAGGATACCTGGGCATGTGAGAGAACATGAATATACCATTTGCATTTCTTCAATGAGCAATTCTCACTATTTTGCATCTCTAAAGCAGATTTTTGGCATATTCTGTAGCTTGGCTTTAGATCAAGAGCAGCAGTGCTTAAAGGCATTTTTATCTGTTGCATTATCTGCCCGTGTTAACCAACTGCCTGAATTCTGCATATCTTTGATGGTTAATGTGACTCTGAGATAGCTGATGGGATTGAGTGAACTTGAACAATTCCTGGTGCTGGTGTCTCACAGACCTGTTCACCTGTCCCGGGAGAGCTGAAACAAATATTGCACAATGGGCCAGTGAATTGGAGAAATCAGCAGATGAATGGGAGCTGAGCTGCTCCTTTCTTGAAGGCACAGCTCTAGGCTAAAGGCATTGGCTGTTTCCCTTCCTCCCCTACTGAACTTCACAAATTAACTACATTTAGAAGTTCAGAGGATTTTTTTTTTTTTCGGTCTGGAAATATACATTTTTAATTCTGAAAGTTGTAATTTTTTTTTTCATGTCACTGTACCCTGTGCTGTTCTGCTTGTTGGGACCTGTCACACCTTTCTGCCACGTGTTGGAAAGTAGCAAGATTGTATTTTCCTCCCTCCCTTAGAGAGTGCTCTGCATACAGAGAGCACTATTTTGAGTCATATCATTCTTTTCTTGTGGCTAAAATGATCAGATCCACTTGATTCTGTTATTTTGTGATGTGAAAAGACAAATGAGTGTATATGAGGTTTTATTAAACTGCCATAAAGCATAACTACATAAAGCTGAATGTTACCTCTCTGTCCTCCACTTCAATTCAATTCTGTACCTCTATTTAATTGTCATCCTTCCTGTGTTCAGCGAGGTTGTTGGTCATCTTCTGTCATTCTGTATCTTTAATTCTGAAGTCCAGGTTTTACCATCTCCCCTTAAATTCTTTGTCCTCCAGTAGTGGCATATAGCTTAGCAGATTTTCCTTTGAGAACTGCTTTTATTTTGGACATGAAGTCGATTAAAATCTTCTTTGCATAGAACTGAAATAATCTTTTTTTCTCCTTAGTTAATTTGCAGAGCTCTCCTTGTGCCTCCCTTACTCAGCATGTTGGAGACAGATCAGTGTGTGCTGCCCGGGCCTGTCCCAGCAAGCACTGCCTGTGGAGGTTAATTTTAACAGAAGAATTAATTCATACAACAGCTATTGAAGAGACATTAATTGAGCACTGTCATGTCTTGAATGACAAATCAAATTTGTTTGCATAAACCTGTTAGCAGGAATTTACTCCACTCAAGGGGCTGAGTAGATCTGGAGAGGCTCTGGTCTGTCCTTGGTATAGACAGAAGGGAAAATGAGATTTTATTCCTGAGGTGATTACATGCAGTTGTTGATTGTCCAGCATCAGTTGATTTTTTATGTGGGAGAAAAACATGTCCAGAGGAATATTTTCATGAGCTAGTCTTAATTTTTCTGGTCAGCAGAATTTTTTTGTATTCAGTTCCCTTTTACTGCACACTATTATCAAACTACCAAGTCTTTTACATTCTTCTCCAGCATGTGGAAAATATAACTCTGAATTAAGGCTATCCAATATAGACACTTATAAAAATATTTATAGATTTCACTTCAGGAAATTGTCATTAGAGGCTTTTAAAAGCAGTTTATAATATTTCACTAATCTTGTCTTGATATGGAGGGTAGAAACTAAAGCAGCAGTTGTGTGAAGGTTTTGTTTGGAAGTGGTGACATTGGAGTATGTGTAGAGGAAAAAATACGATTCCTTTTCCTTTTTTGCACTGAAGAATATGAAAATTCTTTCTTTGACAGTGTGAGAGTATTATTCTTGCATTTTTGGTAATTGGGCCTTTCCATGTGAGTCATCCAGATCTGGAATTCCTCTGTGTCTTTGCTTTTTCTTAGGCAGCTTCCTTAAAGATTTTTTTATAACTTGGTATTTCTGGGAAAAACCACAGAGCATTTTCAAAGTCAGGATGTCAGTCTAGGTCTGTTCTACATTTAATCAAATAGCCCAAATGGGAAACAGCCCAACTGACACGACTTTCTAATTAAATTTGTGTTTAAAATGGCCTCCACATGCCAATAAACAGCATCAAATGATTGTGATTACTGGAGTTTGATATTCATGAAAGTCTGACTGTAATGTATTTCATTCATGTAAAGATATTTCATTTTTAAAACTGTCTGAAGCATAAAAAGTTTGAAAGTCAAGATTCCCTCCTCCTGGTGTTCAGGCACTTTGCTGAGGTGGTAACTATTGCAATCCAATCAGACTTTGTGAAGCTTCAGACAAAAGAAATTGGTAATTTCAATGATAATTTCTTGAAGCTTTCCCCAAAATGTCATGTTCAAACTTCATGAATTCACACATGTGATAACATCTTTTTAAATCTTCCTGTGTTGTGATGCTCAGCTGGGCTCATTCTGATTACACTGCCTTGACTTCTTTTTCATATAAATTCACTGAAGGAAATTCAGCCTTCCTTGGGTTTTGATTACTCTCTTTTTATGTGCTGAAAATAAACATGTAACATCCTTTTGTGGACTTTGGACTTGAACTAGTGTCAAGTAGAATGTTTAACAGGTGTTCTTAACTACGGATTGCTCCAAGGAGCATCTGTGGAAATGGATATTCATCTGGCCTAAAGGCTTCTTTGGGGAGTCAGCACTATCAACATTTTATAATTTTTAAAACATGCTTTAAATACTCCAGGGTGTGTTTTGTATATTTACACCTAATGCAAACTACCTCACAGGTGTCACGTTTTGAAGAGCAGTTTCCTCCCTTGGAAATGACTGGGAGAGGAAACACATTTTACTGCCTTCTTCCTGCAGTATATAATTTTGGAAATATTTTAACCACATAAAAATATTTCTTTAGTTTATTTTTCCTTTTTTATTTTTCCTTTTTAATTGCATGAAATGGTGATCACGAAGTCTTTCTTAAAGGAAGTTAGTGCATAAAATTACTACAATAAAAATGATTGAAGTAGAATTTGGAGACAGCAGAGGTGACATCTACCTTTCCTTAACACAAAAGATGTGGGCTTGATTAACTAAAGCTGCTCTTCAACATCCAGGATAAGGTAAATAACTCTTATTAGCTTTTTCTTTTAGGATTTTTCTATCTATGGGCTCTCATAAAGAGGCATATTGGGCACTGCCTTGACGTGCCCTAGAGGTAACCCTCTATCTATTTTACTTGTTCTTTGGATAATCTTTCTTTTCACAGAACATTATCTAGGATCAGATATTATGATTTTTCTAATTAAGCATCACTAAGTACTTAATTGCATTCTCTTCAAGGAGGTTTACATCATCCTGTCACATTTCTAAAATGAAACACAACACTGCACATTCTCAGTGTAGAATGAAGTTTTGCTCTTTGTATAACCTTTGACAGTTGTATTTATTTTGTACACAAAAGCCATGGATTTTTTCATGCTAAGATAAATTTTTTCCAATACTTGTTTCAATAATAAAGTTCCTTAAGAGAAGATACATTGTGTGAAGAGCTTCTGTGTGTGTTTGTACATCCAGTGCCTACTGCCTTGTGGAGACTTTATGCTTTTGCCTGTCTTTGTTCATTTCCTCTTTTTTTAAAACAAGGGTGGAAAATACTGGGATAAAATTGAAGACCAATTATTTTTTCATCCTCATTTCCTCTTTAGTACAAGGGGCGGGTTCTGACCCATAGGCTGCCTCCTGAATAAGGAAGATTGATTGTGGTAAAGGAAGTTGTAGTGATTAAAAAACTCAAAAACACCACATCTGCAGAAAGCGCGTTGGTTTTCATTATTGCCGACTCATTTAAACTTGGTTTCCTCTCACCCGCTTCCTTTTCCATTTCAATGTGCAAGGGAAAACTCTAAAATGACAAAGATAAGAAACATCTTTAGCTGAATATTGCGTTTCAAAACCATTGGTGAAAGTTGGAAGGAGTTCTGACATGTCAGTGCCTGGGTATGGAGTGCTGGGGTTTGCACGTGTCAGATATGGGACTGCAAGACTCTTTTTTCAGTGGAGCAGTTTTGGACCTCACAGGACAGTGACTGTTGGTGACTCTAGGCAGGATTTGGCAATGTGTGTAGTAATCCTGCCCAGGTCCTCTGAACGTGAGCATAACTCTGAATTTCCTGAATGTGCTCGTTGGATTTTTATTTCCAGGGCACTGTGACCTGGAGAACCTCATAGTTATTTTTCCTGTTGTTATTGGTACTGTTTTAGTTGTATCATAATCCTGTTGTACTGGCTTTATAGTTCTCTAACTCCTGAAGATGTTTTCAATGCAGGGGCATAAAGAACATGTCTGTGGCATTCATTCTGATAATATTATTTAGATACAATTCATTAACTCCACTCCTAATTGTGTGAAGTGGTGGAGATTTTCGAGAAGAGAGATTCAGGTGCCTAAATACAGACCTGTAATGCTATTTTGACTCCTGTCTGAGACCATCTGGACAGGACTGGCAGATACTGGAGGCTTTTGGTGAAGCAGTAGTTGAAGCCAGGCAGGACTGTAGGGCCACAAACTGATCCTATATTTGGCCACTTCTTCCCACAGAGATCACATTAAGCCATTTTTATTTTTACAATTTACTTGTGTTGCCTTTCAGTGTAGCTTTTGTTGGTACTTAACATAAACCCCCTATTTTGTGCTCTTACTGTTCTTCCTATTACTGTTTCTTGCTGCCATAAAGGATAAATACTTTTGTATTTTTTCCAGAGACACCAATGCTGACTGCATAAATAAAAACTAAATGAGCTCTAAGTTACCTTTAATACTTTAAAAAAGTAATTGTCTGTCTAGAGAGCAAATTACCTGATTGCTGTTGTAGCAGAAAGGATTGTCATGATTTTCTCTCCTGATGAGAGTTTTACTTTTTCCTGAACTGCCACAGTCCTTTGCTCTGAGCCAGAAATTTCTTTTATTAGTTGTTTATGTTACTGCTTTCT
>WAAE01005464.1:24363-87535 GCA_013400495.1 Nicator chloris | reverse complement strand
TATATGTGTATATATATATGTAATAATGGTGCTAGCAATAGAGAACTATAGAAATACTCGTATATGAATATATATTTATAAACGCAGGAAGAAGTGCCTGCCCATGCGGTGCCAGCAGAGGGAAGGGCCCTGGAGGCAGAGCTCTCACAAGCCCAGCTGGTCCCGGTGGCTGGACCAGCCCGGGAGGGGCTGGACCAGCCCGGGAGAGGCTGGACCAGCCCGGGAGAGGCTGGGGAACCGCCGGGAGTCCCGCTAATGATGGATTGATTGATTGATTGATTGATTGATTGATTGATTGATTGATTGATTGATTGATTCAGCACCTCCTCCAGGAGCAGCAATCCATTCACCCCCTGCCCTCCCCAGCCTTAAACGGCTTCGGGTTTTTTCTTTTGTTTTCTTTTCCTCCTCTTTGTTTTCCTTCGCTGAACTCCTTTTACCCAATAGGCGGCTTTTGATTGAGGTTTTTTTTCAGGGCTGCAAATTCAGGATAAAGAGCACAAAGGCTTGCGGTCAAAAGCTTCATTTTCACTAAAAGGCAACTCTCACCTGCTCTAAGCAGGCATCCTTCTGCTTCCAGATACTGAGCTTTCCCTTCCTTTTATACGAGAGGATTTGGAGAAAATAATTATTCTGCTGGGCCTCTGGGCATCTTTCCCCTGAAAAATTAATCTCAGGTAAAAAGAACTGAGACTAAAAAGACTAACTAAAAACATCACTTTTTAGTCTAAAGTATCAAATCTCTTGCACTAAGGATGCTTCCCTCAGGTGTGGCTTGGAAACTTCCACTTCAGCAGCACTCCAAAATCAGCTGGCAGCTCTTGCACAGATTCATAATTAAATCTTTTCCTGGGGCCACGGGCAGGGCTGCTGGGAGGGAATTCCCTGCAGGCCAAGGGCACCAAAGGATCTCACTCTCCATCACCAGGATTTGCCTTCCCGGGAGTCAGCACGGGGTGGGAATTCCCTGTTTGCAGCAATGGATGTGTCCTGCTCTTCCCAAACACCCCAAAACCAACCTGGCTGCCTCTCCTCCTCCTGCCTATCCTGCTTGCCTTGGGCAGCAGGTTCCAGGGAACGAGCAGGAGGAGGAGGATGGGGGAATTGGGCAGAGGATACCAGATCTGCAGTCCCAGAGTGGCCGTGGGGACACTGCCAGCCTCGCCACCAGAAGGTGAGGCTGAAACACTTCTCAGCTCTCCCTCCTTCTCAAGTCAATAAAAAATTAATAAAATTTTGGTTAGATTTTTCTCCTTCGGGTAGAACTGGCTCATCTCTGTCCTGGGGGATGCTGACTCGCTGATTGTGCAAATTCTGGCCTGGTTTTTTTTCCTTCATCTCCCCCAGGCAGCAGCCAGAAATTCCCCTCTCCATCAGAGACCCTCTGGTTTGCATGAGAAGATCCGGAGCAGACAGCAGAATTTCCAGGCGTTTTTAGAAGTGCAGTGAGGACGACAACAGCTTGTTCCTCCTGCCCTGCTGAGCCCTTCTCCCACTCCTCCCATCTCCCTCCTCCCAGGAGCACAGCCAGCTGCATCCTCACCTGCCCTTTGGCACCACCAGCCTTGCAGGAGCTGCCTGCTGGATTTCTTCCAGCAGGAGCCTCGTGGAAGCTCAGATCGGCTTCCTGGAGAGGAGAGAACAGCAGTCTATAAACACCAGGCTGGTGGAAATCAAATTTTCTCTTATGGTTCTCAAAACGCAGATTTATTTTTTCTTCCCGTAGCATTAGCTGCTGTTCAGGTTGATCTCCCCAGCTGGGCTTACAGCACCGAGGTGTGATTGCTGAACACCTCCCAGGGAGCACAGATCAGAATTCAGACATTTCCAGGCCTCCAAACCAAGCTGTGCAAAGGCAGGGACAAGATGCTCTCACATTTACAACGGAGCTATTAAATCCTGCTCCTCGCTGTCTGCAGCTCCCCAGCCCCAGGCTCACATTCCTGCACTGCCGGGGCTACAAGGGAGAACACAAGCTCAAAAACGACTCAGAAATGTCCTCATTTATTTTTACTCCTCAGCTGTACTCAAGATTACACAGGGGCCTCCTGGTTATTCTGATATTCATTTGTAACTTCCAAAAATAATCACGTTCGCAAACCACCCTGGAAAATGTTACCATGAAAAGAAACCCAAAAAAGCCAAAACAAGTATCATGAAATACATTAAAAAACAACCAGCTCATGATCCACCATCTGGAATGATCCCTTAAGAATCTCAGACCCCACACCCACCAAAAAAAAACCCAAAAAACCCCAATTGGTGCAAATGTTCACCTTTAGATCTCAGCTTGCAGTTAAATCATTGAGCTCAGACTTGCAAGAAATTCTGCTCCTGGTTCTGCTCATGACCTGGGGCGAGCCATTTAATTTTCCTCTGCCTTAAATGAAGGAATAACAGCTGCTTTTAACAGGAGGGATGGTGAGGGGGAACAAAAGCCAAACTAAATCAGTCGCTGCTTAGGCTGGGCTCAAATGTGCTGTTGGAAATGCCAGTGGCACCACGGGATCCATCCCCAAATGCCTGAGGGGGAAAAAATGCCAGACATTTAAATCAGGAAATGCTCACCAGAGCACTTGTTGAACAGCACAGAAGTTCCTGCTTGCAGGAAACCACTTCAGTTTTAATTTTTTTTGTGTGTATAGATAGAGAACAAAGAGGAAAATCCCAAAGAACGAGAGAAGGACAATTCTCCCAAGAAATCTTCCAGCTTTAACTATAAAAATAGGGAATCCTCATAAGCACCACCCCAAAAACTCCAGGTTTTGCAGTCTTTGAGGCTGCTGCCCTGAGCCCTGCCGTGATGTGGGGTAATAAAGCAATCAGCCTCCACACCAGGGGAGAGGCAGAGTTTTGTGATGATTGCACTTCTCTCCATCAAATTCCCTCTGATACCTCCTTTCCTCCCACTGCAAAATTAACACGGCCTGGAGAGCTCTTTAGCACGGGCTCCAGACTTCATCTGTAACGTGCTCACATGCCAACACTGCACCTGGGAAAGGCTGTGGGGTGAGGATCTTCCTGCAGGGAAGCTCCAGGCATTAATGAGAGAGGCTTGGTTAAAAAACAAACAGTCCCCACCCTTCCCCAGCCACCCCCTGGGAAGCACCACCCCATTGGGCACGGGTGATTTTGGGTATGGATGATTTTGGGATTCCTTTAACACCACAAACGTGGTTTTAACTCCAAGCCAGGTATGAAATGCCAGAGATGCAAAATCCACAGGCTCAAATCGAGTCTGAAAACTGCCCAGTAGTTTGGGACAACAAATTGCCAATCCACAGTGAGAAACCTCTGATTTCATGCTCCACATTGTCCCTAGGAGTGGGCAGCACATTCCCTGTTCCTTCCCAGTACAATTTGCATCCAGATTCTGGGGGAAAAAAGTCTGTTTTATTTCCAGAGATGCTTTTAAAAGGTGCCTGAGAAAAGCCAGCTTTTGTAAAGGAGCCAGGTAACGGGTGGATGGTACACAAACCCATTTGCTAAACACCACTTGAAAAATCACAGGCAGCATAATTGACTTTTACAGCTCGGATAATGTAGGTCACTGCATTAGTGCAACAAGAAAATGAATGTATGTTGGAGTGAAAGACAGAAGGGAAGTAATTACAAAATATAGATTAAATAACCATCAGATAACAGGCATAATAATAAGAACAACCAGGGTGAAGATAGAGGAGAAACAATTTGTTAAATGGATTGTAGCAGGGTTTGAAGGAGCTGCTGGGCTCACATGCCACGCTTTTCTTTTTTCTCCCTCCCTGCAAACTCAATAGAATAAAGTATTTGTCCCCCTTTTGGAGCTGATATCCTGCTCCTCGTGGTATCAGCTTACAGCTCGCTCAGCCCAGAGGGCTCTTAAATCAGAACCTGATTATTTTAGCACACAATTCTTAACCCTTGCAGGAACAGGAGGCTGCAAAGCCCCCAAGTAAGAGGGATCACAGTTCAACCCTGCACAGCTCCGAATTCTGGCACAAAAAAGTCAAAGCTTGACATTGTCAGTGCTTCTGCAGCTTAGGCCAAAGAAGTTAAGAAGAAACATAACCAAAAATCCTGCTCTCCCCCTAAATAAATGAACAACATCAAGACACCCAAAAGGAAGTAAAAAATTTGGAATGTGGGACTATACAAAGATGAATATGTGATTTTTTTTTCCCATTGACTTGGTTTGGAAAGAAAGGTGTCTGCCTGTCAGGGAAAGCTGGAATTCCCTTGGAATGGAGAATGTAAACCCCCTCCCTCTGCATTGTTAGAATTTGGAAATTAAGGGGCTCTCAGGCAAAGATGTGGGAACAGGAATAACAGTTCTTTACTAGGAAAATTAAAAGAAAAATGCAGTAGTGCAAAAAAACAACTGGCAGAGTGAGAACACAGCCTGAGCCCTGTTGCTCAGGGTGCTGGAGCAGCCCAGCCCAGCCCTCCTGCAGGGACAGAGGTGGCTCTGGGGCAGCAATGATCCTGGAGCAGGGTGCAGTTTCCTCGGAAGGTGCAGTGGTGCTGAGCTGGCTCTGCTTCCTCTGGGAATGCCGTGCAAACAGGCTGTGCTGCACTTGGGACTCTCAGCTTTGATGCAGGCAGGAATGCTGGGCTCCTGGCCTGGCTGCAGCATCTCCCAGTGGGATGCTGGAATTTGCTCAGCCCTGCAGGGAGCCTGGATGGCCCCTGGGCAGCAGATCCCCTGGAGGGAGGGTGGGTGGTGGGAGAGGTAAAGAGCCCTGCCCGGGCTGGTTGAACAGCTGGGGACAGAGCACACACTGCTGGCTGCACCTGGCAGGGCAGCCCAGGACACCCCTCTGTGATATCAGCTGTACTCCAGCCTTCCCTGATGGTGCTCTGAGCTTCCAGGGAGAGTTCCCTGCTCCGTGAGCCCCAAAGGAGCATTTGGAGGTTGTGTCTGCCAGCACTCTGGGGCCATCACAGCCCATCAGCATCACATCCAGCTCTCCTTTGGGCAGCAAACCAAGCCAGGGGCTGAAATTCCCCGTGCTGGAAAGGGTCAGAGCAGTGAGTGACACCTGAGATGATCCCAGGTGAAGGGGACCAGGCAGGAGGGATCCAACCTCTCCTGCTCCTTCTCCATCAGTGCCTCGTGTTTGGAGTGACACTGCCCTGCTCTCCAGGAGGAAAAATGCTTTTGTTTATCCCAGCTCCTGCAAATCCACCTCTGATGTGCAGGTGACACTCATTGTCGTTGTAATGAGGGCAAAATAAAAAGGTTGAGAGCGACCAAAAACTCAGGGGAAAATGCAAAATTTTCCTACTGAAGAGGAACAAAATCCATCAGCTCAGCATCCCTCACCTGGCTCTGAATCTAACTTCAGAAAATCAAAGAAAGCTTCACCACAGCCACATGTAAACCTGGAAAAGTGGGAATCCAGAATGAGCTCAGCACAGAGACCTGCAGAGGCACAGCACATGGTGACACAGGAAAACACAGAAGGCTGCCAGCAGCTCCTCATTGTCCCAGACGTGTGGGAAAAGGCAAAAGGGACACTAAAAAGGGCTCAGAGAAGAAACCTTGGGTATGTTTGAAAAAGCTCCACCTTTCCCATTCATTGCTGCACCGTACAAGGCACAGAATGTCCTTGGCCCACCAGAATTGTGGATTTTTATTGTTTTTCTCCACTAAGAAAGGAAGATTTGCACTCCAGGGCCTGCTATCCCTGTCCCAAGGCATTGCTGCCTCATGGAGCTCGTGGCTGCCCTGGCTCATCCCTGTCCTCTGCTGCTCTGCTCATTAATCTGTGGCTCCTCTGAATGCCAATGAGTCCTGAAAGGAGCCAGGTGAAAGCAATGGCAATTTGCTCACAGCTTGATAATTACACATTCTTCAAAATAAATTAAAGCCAGAGCTAAGAGCAGCACACTGCTTTCAGGAGTCCTGCTTATACAGAGGAATTAATTGGGAAGGGCATTGATTGGAGGGGCTGCTGGATTCCAGCAGGGAATTTATTCCCCTGTTGTTCCACAGCAGCTCCCAGACCTGTCAGCAGACAGAACCCCTCACCTCTGCTCAAACTGGGAGAGAAAGGGAAGCAGGAATAACCTCTCTTCATCCCAAGCCATCTTTGGAGAGACCTGGCTCACGGGATTTGGGAGGGAAAGGGATCACAGGCTTTGATGGATCTTTGTGTTCTGGGCTACCCAAGGCAGCAAAGCTCCGGGATCAACTAAAGGAGCAGTTTTACAATGGAGACATTTCCAAAGGGCTCTTTCATGCCCAGACACACAAACCAGGGCTGAACAAGCACCGTGGGCACGAATTCCCTGTGTTCCTCACATCTTCATGGAGAAACCCCACAAACAAGCAGAGGGGAAACTCCAGAATTACAAACTCTTGGGTATTTGCTGTACAAAAGGATCCAAGCTCCATCCAAACACGTTGGCAACTTCCCACTCCACCTGAGGTGTGGGAAGGAGGGACTTTCAGAGATCCCTGGCTTAGAAGACACCACAAGGACCCCAGTTTATAGCAGAATCTTTTTCCTGCCCATGCCAAGTGTCAGCAAGGTCAGGGAAGCCTCCCAAGCTCCCACAGCAGTCGATGACACGAGCTGGTTGTTTTCTCATGCAATAAATGTGTGTTGTTGATTTGTGCTGTTGATCCTTCCCCTTGCACAGCCCTGCTTTGCCTCAGCAGCTGGCACGTGCTGCAAAGGGCAGCCCCGCATAATCAATCCAGTTTGTGTAATGAAACATTTGGGGAGATGAGATTAGCTTTAATTTGTTGTTCTCACAATGCCTCCCCCACTCCTCACAAAATTGCACCCAGCACAGCAGGAGTTTATCTAAGCCAGGGCCTTCCAGATAAATTCTGGCTTGCACAGGCAATTATTGCAAATAAGGTAAAGATGGAATCCACAGGAGAATTACACCTAGCTGGATCCACTCCATAACAGTTGTTTCACTACACAAAAAAAAGAAGGTGGCAAGGAGGTAATTGCTGCTTTCTCCCTAACAGCCAAGCACTGGAGAGCTCAGGAAAAAACCCCACGGAAATGCTCCCATCCCAGTTTGTTTAAACTGATCCACCTTCAGCAATCCCCACTGCTGCCAGAAGCAGGAACAGAGCTTTAGAGAGAACTTGTACTGTGACACCTGAACCCAAAGATTAAACCCTGATCTCGTTCTTAGATTTACCCCAATTTGCTTGTAAGAAACCTGGTTTGCCCCGTGAGGGAGTGCTGGCTGCCAGCAGTTTCCATGGAGCCTGTGTGTGACTACACCTGAGGTTTTTGATTTATCCCCTCCATACCTATCTTTAGATCCCATCTTTCCACACATCATCACAGTGTCTGAGCATTTGCAAAAAAAAAAAATATAAAAATCAGAGTAATAGCAGGCACCCTTCCCTTTCTTCTCTGCCAGGGAAAAATGGATTGTACACTGTTCCAGCTGAAATTGCTTCTCTTGGCTAAGCTGGGAGACATTTCTATGAATTATTCCTGAGCTCAGGAATCAGCACTCATTCCTGACACTTTGTGATCTGTGTTCAGGGCCGAGGGGCCTGGATTGGCAAGGGAGGAGCAGCTGCAGCCCATTCTCCTTGCAGGGAAAAGACATCTTCATCTAAAACTTGGAATAAAACAAGCCCAGCCACCAGCCAGAAGGAAAAGCCACGTTCTGAAGCACCACCTGCATTAACTCTTCCTAGAATATGTCCATACAAAGCTTAAAGTAAAACAAGCCCAGTCTTCAGCCAAAAGTAGAATCCACATCCTCAAGCATCACCTGGATTAACCCTTCCTAGAACATCATCATCTAAAACTTCAAATAAAACAAGCCCAGTCTTCAGCCAAAAGTAGAATCCACATCCTCAAGCATCACCTGGATTAACCCTTCCTAGAACATCATCATCTAAAACTTCAAATAAAACAAGCCCAGTCTTCAGCCAAAAGTAGAATCCACATCCTCAAGCATCACCTGGATTAACCCTTCCTAGAACATCTTCATCTAAAATTCAAAACAAAGCAAGCCCAATCATCAGGTAAAAGTAGAATCCACATCCTGAAGCACCACCTGGACTAACCCTTCCTAAAAAGTTTTTGCTGTCAGGCCAGGCTGAATTTTTGGCCAGTTTTACACCTTTCCCTCAGCTGTGTGATGCTGCTGTGTGCTCCAGGGAAAAGAGCTGCAGGGAATATGGCAGGAATAATAAAGAGAGGGTTCAGGGAGCTTTTGTAGCCCCTCAGGGACCCCCACACGTCAGGCAAAGCACATTTATGAGCACACACCTCACCCACACCAGTTAGTCAGAGCCAGACTGAGCCCAGCTCAGCAGTCAGGCACTGCTGAGCCCCTGCAGAGTGGGGATTCGTGGTGTGGGAGCTGCAGCTCTGAACCTGCTCCTTGCTGCACACACAGCCCCTGAATCCCTGAATTCCTGCAGCCCCTGAATCCCTGACAGCACAGCCCCTGAATGCCTGAATCCCTGAATCCCTGCACACACAGCCCCTGAATCCCTGAATTCCTGCAGCCCCTGAATCCCTGACAGCACAGACCCTGTTTGCCTGAATCCCTGAATTCCTGACAGCACAGCCCCTGAATTCCTGACAGCACAGCCCCTGAATGCCTGAATCCCCAAATTCCTGCAGCCCCTGAATTCCTGACAGCCCAATCCCTGAACTCCTGACAGCCCAGTCCCTGAATTCCTGACAGCCCAGCCCCTGAATTCCTGAAATCCTGACAGCCCAGTCCCTGAATTCCTGAAATCCTGACAGCCCAGTCCCTGAATTCCTGACAGCCCAGTCCCTGAATTCCTGACAGCCCAGTCCCTGAATTCCTGAATTCCTGACAGCTCAGTCCCTGAATTCCTGGCAGCCCAGTCCCTGAATTCCTGAATTCCTGGCAGCCCAGTCCCTGAATTCCTGGCAGCACAGTGCCTGGTGGGCAGCAGGATGTAAATCCCCTCCAGACCCTCAGCAGCAGCCCCCCAACACGGAGTCATTAATTCCTAATCAATTCAGCAGTTCATCAGTTCTGTGTTGGCAATAAAGCCTCTCCTCAGTGTCACCGTGCCCTGCAAAGTGACAGCCCCAGGGCATCACAGCCATGCCACTGCTGGAAGTTAAGGAGGATGAAACCCCAACAAGAAGCCCTTGAGGGAGTAAAAACCTCCAGCATAGTGTAGGCTGCATTTTAGCAGTGAATAAATCAGCCTGCAGGACTTGCTGTTCATTCCTTACTTATTTCCATTGTGACATCTTGGGGTTTGCTGTTGAAGCCACGAAAACACTGGGAAAGACCAGGATGTTTCAGAAAGGAAAGCCAGAAACCTTCCAAAAATACAAACACCTAAGTAGCACTTGCCTGTATCTGCAGGATATACTACCTTTTTATTTATGGCTCTGAGGCACAAGTCATATATCCAAAATATTGCTCCATTTTTGAAGCGGCTGAATCCTTTTCAAGGCAATTTGTAAGATTTACACTTGCTATACTTAATAGGGCCATTAAATACCTGGACAGAGTGGACCTGGTGATTGGCAGGAACAGCCTTTTCTCCATCCCTCACCCCTTTGGGTTCCCTGGAGAGGGCTGAAGTTATTCCCAGCAGCCTTTGAGCGGGGCTGGATCACCCCTGTGGTGATTTCGGAAATAGAAAAATGCAGAAATGCAGGCAGAGCATGGAGCAGCATCCATGGGCAGTGTATCCACCTCTGCCTCAGTGGAAGAGGCTAAAAAAACACCCAAAAAAACCCCCACCACCACCAAACCCCCCAAAGAATGGCCCTCCTGTGCCACTGCTCCTTTTGGAAACCACAGTGGGTTTATTTTTTAACACTTCCAGTGGGCATTGCTACCAACAGCTAATTAGTATTATTGTGCAAAGCTCCAGAACCCAGTGGTTTAACCCCTCCCCAGGAAAGGCCAGGCCCTAGTCCCAGAAGTGATGCCCGAGGTGATAATTATCTGCAATTACTGTTCCTAACCAAGCAATTGTTATTTGCATTATTAATATCTGCCCCTGTTCAAGGATTCACACCCAGTCACACATTTATACCTGTGAGGAACAGAAGCACCTCAGGGGAAGGGACCTGGAACCTACTAAAAAAACAGAGAGGTGAAATATATTTCTAGATACATAAATATATGTAAAAATGTAGAGAACTGGGGAACTTCTGGAGGCAAGGAAGGAGGGAGGATGCTGTGCAAAGCAATAAATCCTCAGTTCAGGTGTCAGCCAAGTGCTCCAGCCACCAAAGGGATGGAAAGGCACCTTTCCTTTGGGAAGAGCTGCTCTGGAATTCCCTCCAAAAAAATGGGAGCACAGGAACGGAGGCAGCTGCAGAGCACAGCCACGGCACTGGGGCCACATCCCTGCCGTCCCCACGGGAGTGGCAGCAGAGGTGACACCCCAGGTGACACCTGCAGCTCCCTGGGACATCCCACAGCTGCTGCTCCATCCACACCCCGCACTGCAGGGATGGGCAGAGCATCAGCCACCCCTCTCTGGGAAATTCATGTACCCGGCAGAGCTGGGTGGGGCTGGGGAGGCAGCAGCCAGTTAAGGAACCATCAAACTTCTCTTAAAGACCTCCCTCCACAGCGCTCCCCCCTCCCGCCTCCAGCCAAGGTGGTAATTGTGTCTAATTTCTAAATTTTCATGCCGTTGCTGCATGTGCCTCCCCTTAATGAGATGTAAATGTGTTGCCAGTTTGTGGATTTGTTTAATTGCAGGGTAGCTACACTGTGATTGGCCAGGAGGTTCATTTTTAAATTTATTTATTTAGCACACATGCAAGGCATTTTAAAGATCCTTTTCTCCAGCTCAGAGAGGGAGGGGAGCACATTCTATTTTCCTGTTGTGCTCAGGGTTCTGTCACAAAGAAACCATCTGGTTTTCCATGTGTTTGCTACTGAACTTAAAAGACTTCTGCCATATTCCAAGTGTTTGAAATAACTCTGAATGCCTCCTGTTTGATTCAGGTTTCTGAGCTGGACTCTGATGTTCAGGAATCTTTGGTTCTTAGTGGACAGACACAAGAAACACCCTCCAAGCATTTTTAAATGGCTTTTCCACACAATAATACTCATTCACTGAGCTTTTTCTCACTCACCTCCCACAAAGGCTTTTAAAAGAAAGGATGAAAGATTTGAGTACTAAACTGGGTAAGAGCAGAGCCATCATTACCTAGCCTAACTCCAAATAAAATCCACTAAAGCTTGAAGGAAATACTGACTGATTTTAGTGCCTTTAACTCACTGCCACTTCAGAGTTTGCTCAAATATAGGAGAGCAGTAAGGAGTCTCCTAAATCTCAGCAAAACCTTGGAAGTGCAGATAAAAGCCCATTTTGCCCTGCAGTACCTTTGCTCCCAAGGATGATGACACAGAAAAGGCCTGCCTTGATTTGCAGATCTCGAGACATCTGGAAGGGAGGAAATCAAACACAACCACAGGGCCATTTCCACAAGGGCACATTTCAAACCAGAGCCAGGCAGTAAAAGCAGAAAGTTCTGGTTTTGCAGAACCCAGAGACAAATTCTCCCCCTCTGCTGCTCCTTAACAACAATTAGTCTGAGGAGCAAGTGCGGCTCTTTCAGAGCTAGGACCACTCTATAAATAATACATTCATTTTCAGAATTTCCCCAACATTCTGGTTTCCATCAGTTTTATGGCACCTAACGCTGCTTTTACCACCTGCCTTCGTGTAATGACTCACCCAGATAATTCATGGAGGCTGGCACACATAAATCTCCCCTCAACATCTCAGGGAAGATCTAGAGCAGCAGCATCTACCTTGGCACCAGAAAGGTTCATCCAGCTGCTGGCACCACGGATTCCAGTCCCCAGCACCCAGCCTTTCCCACCCTGATGTTCTGGAGGAATATTTGAGGGTATTTCTTGCCCCCAAAGGACTCCTGCAGGAACAGCAGAACTGTATTTACACCTCGATGCTTCTTTTTTTATATTAGAAAGCCCAGATTATGAGACTGGACCACAAAGAGCTCAGGAAAGGTTCATTTCTTGCCAAATCTGTCTGGGAGACACCCTGAGCATCTGATTGCTGGTGAGAGCCATCTCCATGGGAGGAGAGAATATCTGGCTGCACAAGCCACTTGTTTGCATCCCAAAAAACAACAAGGGGAGTTGATTTCAGCTCCAGCTGCCTGTGATTGGCCAGGAGGTTCATTTTTAAATTTATTCAGCTAGCACACATGCAAGGCATTTTAAAGATCCTTTGTCACTTGTTTGCATCCCAAAAAAAAAAAAAAAACCAAACCAGAATGGAAGTTGATTTCAGCTCCAGCTGCCTGTTGCTCCACCACAAAGAGAACCAGCGTGTCCCAGGGCCAAGGGCATCCCTGCTCTCAGCCCCTGTCAGTAACAGCCAATAACACAGGCAGCAAAGTAAAGGGAAGTGACAGCAGGGAAATAATTCAGCCTTTAACTGACACGTTATCCTGTTAAAAGCCATTTACCTTCTGCTGCTCCGTGTGTCATTGCTCATTTGGCTTTGGAAGTGACATCTCCCCAAGTGCCATTAGCGTGGCAGTGGTGAGAGGGGATGTCTGGGGGGCACCCTGGGGAGGCACAGCCTGGGTGGCTGTGGGCAGGGAGAGCTCGTGGTGGGCTCTGTTTGTCCTCTCAGCTCCCACCCCACCCAACTCAGAGCATCCAAAGGGATCAGGCAACTCCACAATTGTCCCTTTCCCCTGCAGCACAGCCTGGCCTGGTGATGCTGGTGCCTCAGGATTTCAGCTTTTCTATTTTCCATCCATTTGTAACCCTGCAGTTCTTTAGTGTGTAACTCCAAACCCCACACACAGTGGGAGCTGCTGCTTCCCCATTGGGCTCACACACAACAATTCCTCTCCAGGCCTGGCAATCAAGGAGCCCTCACTGCCTCAGGCCTGAGAGATGGAAACAAAAGTGAGCTGGGGCAGCAAACTTGGGCTAAATGACTTCATTAGCTGGAGCTGTAATTGGGAGATGAAGCCCCAATGTGCAAATGGCCCAAAGTGATCAAAGTGTGCAAACCTGTGACCATTGTCCATTTTGGGTGCAGCCCCTGGGGGGCTTTGTGTGCCCTGAATGTACCTGAAGGCCCTTCAATAAATAGAACTGCTTTTTGTTCTCTGAATTCTGTCTGACCTCTGTTTTTAGGTAGTCCCAACAAGGCATCAATGCATTTCAGCAGCAAATATTGCCTTGGAGGATCCCAGCATTGCACAAAGTACAAGGTTTGAATTCCTCTTTCTGGAGCAAAGAAAGTGTTTATTCTACAACACTGGGAGCACTGGGACAAGAACCTCCCAGCAAATGGGACAGTCCTGTACAAAGCAAAGAGAGTTATGGTGTCAGCTGAGGGGGATTTGGTGCAATAATTGTGTTTTTCCAGAACTAGATTCCTGCATGTTGCATGGAACTGGATGTCCACACATCCAGGCACAGTTTGTGACAGGAAGGGCTCAGCTCTCTGCTGTTGCAATAGGACATGAAACGAAGACACGGACTTCTGTGAAAATTCTGAAGGTTAAATCTACTTTATTTTAAATCTGACTCCTTTATATAGTATTTCAGACAAGCCCAGTGATTGGTAGGCAAAGTTAACACCTCTTCAATCACACTGGTCAAAACAGATGTCCATCAAAAGATTCCCTCCTCTAAGAAGGAATGCAAACAAAGATAAAACTAGCACAAACAATTCTCTTATTTACAGCAAAATCCATGGGAAAAGAATTTCAGAGACTAAAGCATCAAAAGGCTAAAATATCAGGGTGACACACTGCCACTTCTTTTCTTGTCTTAGATGTTGACCTGGAATTACTCTCTTCCCTTCTAATAATCCAAAGTGGCCTTAAACAGCCCTGAATTTCAAATAACAGACAAACCATGATCTTAAAATGATGGTGTCATGGTAAGGATGAAAGGCACTATTTGGCATAAATCAAGGAGTCTTGGTAAAAGCCCAAGTTATCTTGGAAGCCAGAATCACTCATCCTATCATCTTGGCTCCTACGAGTGCAGATTTGATGTAGAACCAGGGGAAATTCTGCTTCCACTGCAGAATTCTGGGAATTCTGCTTCCAGTGCAGGAGCTGAGGCAGGATCCAGAGCACACCAACAGGCAGCTTCCATGGGAAGCTGCTCCTTCATTTGCTGATCCCCTGGAACCTGCTCCTGCCCACCCACGGTCTGTCAGGTCCCTTCCCACCCAAACCAGCGTGGGATGAGGAGGAGAGGGGCAAAGAGCCCCTAATGGGATTCACAGCTGCCCTTTGCTGAGATCCATCCCGGTGACAGATGAATTTCCATCAGTTTAATGTGAATCACGGCGGATAATGGAAAACAATAGTCATGCTAATGAGGGAGCTGAGAGAAAGCTTTGCAAATGAGCTGCCGTTTGCTCGCCAGCCGGGGTGCAGCTGATTAGGAACAGCTCCTGATTGATGCCTCCATCCTCCCCCGTCCCCGAGATGTCACCCACCTCCGTGGGGCATCCCCATGGCACCCCGACCTCCCCCAGAACTTCCTGGGCACCCCAGAGCTGCAGCCTGGCAGGGGATAGGTGGCCTGAGCCAGGAGAAGGAATTCTGGGGTCAAACATGTGTGACATGGGGTGACAACGGGAAGGGAGGTGTTGGTGAGGAGGCTGAGGGGAGACTGTTTGGGGTCTGCTGCTCATCCAGGGGGCAGCTCCAATCTTTGCTCCCTGTGCCCATGACAGGGCCCAGGAATGGCTGGAGTTGTGCCAGGGGAGGGTTAGGCTGGATTTTAGGAGAAGGTTCTTCCCCCAGAAGGTGCTGGGCACTGCCCAGGCTCCTCAGGGAATGGGAAGCAGGCACAAACCCACCCCAGGAACGTCCCTGGCACCACCTGGGAACCTGCCCAGGAACCCACCCCTAAAACTGTGGCAACCCCTCCAGCAACTACCTGGGAACCCACCCAGGGAACAACCCCAGGAACCCGAACCATGAACCTCCCTAAAATCTCCTGGGAAACACCCAGGAATCTGCCCAGGAACCCCTTGCCAGTAACTACCTGGGAAGCCCCCTGGGATCTGCCTGGGAACCACCCAAAAACCCACCCCAGGAACCTCCCTAAAACTGCCCAGGAAGCCAAGCCAGGCACTGCTCTGAAATTTGATCAGGAACCACCCAGGAACCTCCCTCAGACACCCCCCTGGGAAATACCCAGGAATGATCCTGGAGGGTCCCTTCCAGCTCAGGATAATCCGAGGTAAATGTGGAGGAGGATTGTGTGCAGGAGTGAGCAGAGAGGATCTTGTGGGCAAGGTGAGATTGTGTGGTGAGGACTGTCCTGCTGGGCAGGGGGCAGGGTGTGGGGTTTGAGGAGCATGTGATGGAAGGGAAGCCCCAAAAACCTACCTGAGCATGTAGTTTTTAGGGATTACATGATGGAAGGAAAGCCTCAAAAACCTACCTGAGCCCACGGGGTTTAAGGACAATTTAAGGAAAACCTCCCAAATTCACCTGGACCCACCCCAAGAAAACCTTGGGGCAGCATGGACAACACTGCTTGGCATTCACTGGAATTTTTTAAAATGTTTTGTGCTAGAATAGACCTGACACCCCAAACCCACGAGGGAGCCAGGAAAGAGGCACTGAGAGAGGTTCCACCAGCGAGGTGAGAGGGAATGGGGCACAAAGCCAGGCCAGGTGTGGCACTGTGGGCAGGCAGAGCTCTGCAAGTGCCTCAGAGCCAGCAGATAAATCAGAGGACGTGGGCAAAGCTTCGTGGAATAACCACGCCGTGGCAGGAGGTGATTCAGAGGCACTGTCAGAGCTGCACAGGGATTTAGAACATTGCATTCTGCTGCACTCCAATCGTGCTGAATTGTCTGAGAGCAGCTCTGCCTGTGCACGAGCTCTGGCAATGTGTTGGCTCCTTAATTTCCACACCCACTGAGGAAGATTTAAAATACTTATGTTTTTAGGAAGGGGATAAGGAAGCGGGTTGATAATGGCATTCCTGGCTTGGCTGGCTCTACCCAGCAATGTGCTTTCATCATTTCTTGCAGTTATTACCTTTGCCTTTTAATATCTTATTATATAAATATTTGTCAAATGCAGGAGCACAGCGACTCAGAACAATGTAAAGCAGCATCTCCTGCAGGCCCGGAGGTAGGGTGCCACATTACCTCAGGAGTTCCTTGAATATTTGCATTAAATTCCTGGAATTTTCAAATAGCTCCAGACACGGGGTGGTACAGGAGCAGAATCTGTTCCTCTGCTGGTTGCTTTTCCCAGCCAGGCAAAGTCGTGGGTAAATGAGCACTTGAGAAATGTCTGAATTAAGGAGAGTTTCCCCACTGAGAGGTGCTGACCCACGCTTTTCAGTGATGTAGCTGCACGTTTCTGAGGGCAGAGGGGAGGAGGGCTCAGCAGGGGAGGGAGACGCTGTTGGGAAGGTTTGTCCTGTTTTGCTCCTCTCCTCTCCTTTCCTTTCCCCTTTCCTTTCCCCTTTCCCTTCCCCTTTCCTTTCCCCTTTCCCTTCCCCTTTCCTTTCCCCTTTCCCTTCCCCTTTCCTTTCCCCTTTCCCTTCCCCTTTCCTTTCCCCTTTCCCTTCCCCTTTCCTTTCCCCTTTCCCTTCCCCTTTCCTTTCCCCTTTCCCTTCCCCTTTCCTTTCCCCTTTCCCTTCCCCTTTCCTTTCCCCTTTCCTTTGCCCTTCCCTTTGCCCTTTCCGTCCTTTCCCCTTTCCTTTCCCCTTTCAGCAGCTCTGAGGACATCCCATGGCCTCAAGCCCCTGCACCAGGATCCAGGTGAGCAGTGCTCCACTGCAGCACGGGGACACTGCCTGCACCACAGCCCTGCCCAGCACTCAGCTTGTGCTCTGCCACTGCCTGAATCCAAACTCTGAGCAGTAGCTGCTCCCCAGCCTCACTCCCGAGTTCCTCCTGGCACATCCTCTCAGCAGCTGGACCCTTTTAGCCTTTCATCCTCCAAGGAAAGGTTATACCAGTATGGAATTTGCATTAATCCAAACAGGCAGTGCCTGGGACTCTCCTGGGACCTTGCTCTCTGTTGAACCCATTTTTATTCATCCATCAAAAAGTATTAATTCTCCTTTTTGCACTGCTCTCTGCCTGTTGTTGTTTTCTGGGCTTTTTTTTAATATATTTTTTCATTATCTTTTAAAGCACTGAGGGGCCCCATCCCCTTCTGCTCAAGCCACAAGATGATAAAGTTGTTTTTTCCCTGCAGCTCTTTTCAATGCATCATTTAGCAGCCCTCCTCTAACATGTTCTGAAAAGCCTCTCTCATCCCAGGTGGAGGGCGGGGAAGGAGGATCTGGTGGGACTATGGAATTGAAATCCATCTAGGTTTAAATAGCTCAAGGTCAGTTCAGGATGGGAACACAACAGCAGATTTCTGGAGACTTCCTTCAATGAATTGTTGATTGGAAAAGCTCTTTCAGATCCCCGTGGAGCAGAATCTGGAAGGAAAGTGTTTTCCAAAAGGAGGACAGCGGGTTAGTTGTTAATGATTTTAATAAAGCAAGAGAAGGCACGTTAGGAGGTTGGTCATGAGGGTGAAAAAGGAGGCTGGTGTGTTGCTCATTAGTGGTTTGCCAAAATTAACTCCATCACTGTGTTTGCTTTCACTGCAAACCTTCCAGCCCCCTGCAATTGCACTGAGCAGGGGAGAGGGGCCCTGCTCCAGGCACCTGCAAGTGTCAGGACAGAACCCAGGCCTGGCTTGGGGGTTGCACCAGTGGCAGAGCTGAGCCTGCCCAGCCCGGCTTTGCTGTGCTCATAACTTGGGAGGAAAGCCAGGATTTACTCTCCAAGGGTATCCCGTGGATTATTTCACAAGGATGGGCAGGAAGTCAGAGCAGGAGAACAGGGAACCTGATCCCCAAAGTGCTGAAATCACTGACTGCTGTGCTATGGCTTTCTTTCTTTTTGGGTTGAGCCCAAACCTCTACAAATTAAGTTTCTCAGAGAGTTGTTTTTACCTTTTTCCCTCTCTGTATTCTCCCATTTCCTTTGCTGTTCCTTTCCTCTTCCACGAGCTATTGATTCTCATCTTGTCTTTTATTTACTGCCAGCTCGCTCATTATGTCAGGAATCCTCTCCTGAAATGCCATTCTGTTTTCTGCATCCGCAACCTTTAAATAAAGGAGAGGTTTTGCAGCTCCCTGCGAAGGTGCCTGCCAGCTGGCTGGCCTCTCTTGGGGTTTTTATTTGCAGGATGAAAAGAGGGAATGGCTGGAATGCTCCTCCAGCACTGGGAAGTGTCCTGCTTTCATCACACAGACACCCAGCCCAGTCAGGAAGTGGTGACAGGGACAGTTTGGGCTGGAAATCCCAGGATGTATCAGGCAGGTGTCCTGGTTTGGAAAGACAAATGTCTGCTAAGGAAGGCAGGAGCCTCCCTGAAAATGGAAAAAATAAACCCCCTCCCACCGAATTGTAATTTTGAAATTAAGGGGCTCTCAGGCAAAGATGTGGGAACAGAAATAACAGTTCTTTACTAGGAAAATTAAAAGAAAAATGCAGTAGTACAAAAAAACAACTGGCAGAGTGAGAACACAGCCTGAGCCCTGTTGCTCAGGGTGTTGGAGCAGCCCAGCCCAGCCCTCCTGCAGGGACAGAGGTGGCTCTGGGGCAGCAATGATCCTGGAGCAGGGTGCAGTTTCCTCGGAAGGTGCAGTGGTGCTGAGCTGGCTCTGCTTCCTCTGGGAATGCCGTGCAAACAGGCTGTGCTGCACTTGGGACTCTCAGCTTTGATGCAGGCAGGAATGCTGGGCTCCTGGCCTGGCTGCAGCATCTCCCAGTGGGATGCTGGAATTTGCTCAGCCCTGCAGGGAGCCTGGATGGCCCCTGGGCAGCAGATCCCCTGGAGGGAGGGTGGGTGGTGGGAGAGGTAAAGAGCCCTGCCCGGGCTGGTTGAACAGCTGGGGACAGAGCACACACTGCTGGTGCACCTTGCAGGGCAGCCCAGCACAGCAGGTTTGAGGATTCCAGTTTGGGCTGGAAACCCCAGGATGGATCAGGCAGGTTTGAGGATTCCAGTTTGGGCTGGAAACCCCAGGATGGACAGGGCAATTAGAGGATTTTAGTCTGGGCTGGAAATCCCAGGGAGGATCGGGCAGGTTCGAGGATTTCAGGAGTCTGCCCACAGTGTTAGGGCAGGCAGAGGGAGTTGTGTCCCTGCCCTTAAGGACTTAAACCCCCAAGGGATTCTGCTGCTCCTTTTGGCCCTGGGAGTGTAAATAGGGTCCTGGAAGGGTAAATGGGGTCCTGAAATGGCAAATGATGTCCTGAGGGGTAAATGAGGTAATGAAATGGTAAATGGGGTCCTAGAAGAGTAAATGGAGTTCAAGGAATCAATCAGGTCCTAGAAGGGTAAAGAGGGTTCTTGGGAAATACATGTGGTCCTGGGAAGGCTAAATATGGCCCTGAGAGGGTAAATGGGGTCCTGGAAGAGGATCCTCAGGGAAGAGCTGAATTCCACGTGCTTAGATGTGAAGTTGTGGGCTCCTGGTGTGAAATCCTACAGAGCCAGAACTGCCTCAGCCTCCAGCTCATCCTCCCTCAGCAGCCAGGGGGAAGCGCAGGTCCCTGGGAGAAAATACATTTTGGGAAGGGGAGGCTGGGACCGACAAGGGGAATGGGAGCAGAGGAAAGGAAAAGGAGGTGATAACACTTCAGGTCGGTCAGGTCCCGTGTCTTTGGGCTCCTCAGGCTCAGTTCCAGCTGCAGTGTGTGCTGGGGATGGCACTGGGAGCTGCAGCAGATGTTCTCTGAAGGCAGTTAGCTGCTGCCAATAAACCCTGAGTGTTTGGGAGCTGCAGTAACTCAGTCACGTGGCTTTCCTTTCTGTGCTTTGGTCGCTGACCCCACAGTGGCACTGAAAAATGGGAGTGGATTGTGTTTAGGCAGAAAATGGAGGGTGGCTGTCAAAAAATAAATAAAACAAAGTGGGTGAGCCCATTTTAATTAAAGCTCAGGGTGAAGTGGTTGGCTCATTCTCCTCGATGGTTCCTAAGCTCTGCTTCTCACTCTCATGCCGTGGTTTTGTGCCTGTGGATCTGATGCAGATGGAATTCCAGAATTCCTGGAAAGATCCTGTGTGATCAGCAGGACTGGCTGCCAGCAGCTGTGCTGCCTCTCCCTGCAGCCAGTGCTCAGCTCTGGGACAGTCATGGAGAGGAGAACTGTGGAGCTGGGATAACCTGGCTGCACAGGGGTGTGCTCAGAGAGAGAGGAGAGCATTGGAAGAGCTCTTCCAGAGCTCAGGAGAGGCACTGATCAACAGCTGAAGAAAAACTGAGGAATGGGGCAGGAGGGAATGATCATAAGTGAGTCTCTGCTCAGCCAGAAGTGGAAAAATCAGAGTAAAATGCTGGTTGTAGCTCAAACCAGACACCAATTTTTGATAGCAAAAGCTCAGCTTAGGATGTACCCCAAAGATGCTGAGCATTTTCTCCCTTTGCCCTGCAAATGAGCTCCAAAACTCAATTTATTTTTTTTTTTTTCCTTTGTGGGAGAGGCACAGCCAGGAACCTGCAGCTGGATGGGGACACGGAGCTGCCACTACAGAGGAGCTCTGCAGCTCCTTCCCAAGCACACAACAGGTCTTGCATTGATTTCCCTCAGAAAAAGAAATAAAAACCGTAATAAATGGAGCTGTGTGAATAAGCAGCGTTTACAGGCAGCAACGTGCTGAAAAGCAGAAAGCACACTTTGGGGGAAAGAAGCATTTTTTACCTTCCCAGGGGTGGAGGGAAAACAAAGGAGGAAATATGTGTTTCAGGTTGAATGAAACATTGATTTGTTTTGGAGGAGGCAGGGGAGAGGGTGATCCATTCTCTTACCATTTGGCATATTTAGAAAATAAAAGATCTCAGTGATGGAAAAGAGAAGGGATTCGTGTGAAAAAAAAAAAGAAAAATGTCAGGAATATAGTCCATTCTTTTCTAATGTGTTTTCTCTAGTTGAAAGAATTCAGAAATTTGTTCCCTCTCCGAGTCCCTCTGCACGTGTCTGTCAATAAAATCTTTTCTAGCACCGCCTCCCCTTGGCTATTCAGACCATTTTCTCCCAGAAGCAGCAGTAATTTAGTGCCAGAAGAGGTTATTTAGTTAATTTCTGTGAGCCTGCAGAGGAGAGAGGCTGGGATATTTCAGAGCACAGGCTCAGGCTCAGCCACAATCCGAAGGTGTCAACACTTTGTGTCCCCATCGAGCATCCCCGGCGGCTGCAGGAGGTGCCAATGGATCATTATTCATGCTGAGGGGGACTCCGTTCTCTTGTCATGCAGCTCCAGATACCACTTAATTTTTGTGCTTTCTGGATGCTGCTCTTGAAGGATGAATGGCTTTTGAAGCAGATCAAGGTCAGACCTGGTGACCTTTACTGGTATTTTTACCTTGTTGGTTTTTTTTTCCTTGATTCCCCCGCCCTTCTCCTCCTTTATCTTTTTTTTTTTTTCTTTCTTATTCTTTTTCACAAAGAATGGGGGAAATTTCTGGGTAATTCTTCCTCGGCTGGAGAGGGATAAGCAAAAGGTTCCCAGGTGTCAGGAGCGTGAGATTGTCTGCGAGACACCATGGATTAGCTGAGACATTGGGAATTGTTGCCAGCAGCACCCAGAGAGCAGGGAAAAAACACACCTGGAGTTTATGTGAGCATCCCTTGCAGGTGACAAACCTGCAGGGAGCTGTGTCTGAGGCAGGTGAATGAGCAGTGAAGTCCTGTGGGGAGTTTTTGAAATCATGCATGGCTGTGCTTGATTATTCCCATGGATGAGGTGGTGAAGGCAGCAGGATGGATGCACACAGAGCAATGCAAGAACAAGGTGTGCTCACGTTTAGGGCTGCCAGGCAGGGCAGACAAAGCCCAGTTTTTGGTGAAACTGATGGAGGATCCCCAGAATCCCAGCCGGGTTTGGGTCAGAAGGGACCTTAAAGCTCCTCTCGTTCCATGATCCAGGCAATGCTGGTGTTTGACAGCTCTGGAACATTGGGCAGGGGAAGAACAACCAGCCAGCTGGGGGAAAGGAAGCACTCAGGGCCAGATTTGTAATTTGGAGGGTGCATGGAGAGTGACTACACAACTGTGATGTAGAAGGAAGGTTTGGAGTCACTGAATATCCAGGGCTGAGCCTGAGGTCCGTCAGATCTGCAGCCAAAATAAAAGTTGCCCCAGGTTGGAAGGAGTCAGGAGGTGGTGCTCACATCCCCCAAAAGGGGAGTGCTGCCAGCTGTGGTGCTTTCCAGGGGTTAATTTATCCTGTCCCAGTCTGTGTCACCCTGTGACTGCTGCAAGGGCAGCACCGGGTCAGGAGGGCTCTGAAAAGCCAGGAGGGCTCTGAAAAGCCAGGAGCTGCTCTGACAGGTCCTGGCATTAAAAATAAAAAAGGCTCTGAGAATCAGTCCTGGCATTTCTCATCTTTAAATAAACCCATCTCGTGTGGGCGAGCCTTTAGGCAGCAGGAGAAGGGGGAGAAGGGAGCAGAGGACACCTGAGCAGCAGCACAGGAATTAATCCAAGCCCTCTGGTCCCAAGCAGCTTTGATGTGGTCCTGGAATCAGCTGGGGCTGTGAAGCTGCAGCCCTGCAAACTGCTGCTCCCTGCAGAAAATTCATGAGGAGGCCTCGGATTCCGCCCTGCATCTGACCTGAGCAGCTAAATAGGTTACACTGAGTTTTAAGGATCGCCCCAGTTTTCCCTCTAATAGGCAATTTTTCTGCTTAATTTGCAGAACAAGCAAAAAGCTATTATGTAAAATTTATCAGCGGCAATTGACTCTCATTAGAGATTGGGAGCAGGAGACTTTGTTGCAAGGGGGGGAAGGAGCCTCCAAATTTTCCTTTACCAGCCTGAGTAAGTATCCCGGTGTTTGTGCTGACCCCTGCCCTGAGCAAATTCAGCCACGGAATCATCAGCACTTCTCACTAGAGCTGCTCCCAGCCGGGCTGGGGAGTCCTGGAGCAGGCAGAGCTCTGCTGGGAGCCTGGCCCGGGCTGCAGGAAGGGCCTGCAGATTGCAGGGCTGTCATTGCACTGCTGTCACTGCAGGGCTGTCACTGCACTGCTGTCACTGCACTGCTGTCACTGCAGGGCTGTCACTGCAGTGCTGTCACTGCAGTGCTGTCATTGCAGTGCTGTCACTGCAGGGCTGTCACTGCACTGCTGTCATTGCAGGGCTGTCACTGCAGGGCTGTCATTGCACTGCTGTCATTGCAGTGTGGTCACTGCAGGGCTGTCACTGCAGGGCTGTCATTGCAGTGCTGTCATTGAAGGGCTGTCACCGAAGGGCTGTCACTGCAGGGCTGTCACCGCAGGGCTGTCATTGCAGTGCTGTCATTGCAGTGCTGTCATTGCAGTGCTGTCACTGCAGGGCTGTCGCTGCAGGGCTGTCACTGCAGGGCTGTCATTGCAGTGCTGTCATTGCACTGCTGTCACTGCAGTGCTGTCACTGCACTGCTGTCATTGCAGTGCTGTCACTGCAGGGCTTGAACACCCAATTGTGCCACGTGCAGAGAGCTCAGCTCCAGGGGAGATGTGTTCAAGGGTGCTGGAGAGCTGCTTCCTGCTGGGAAAACCAGCTCGATGGTGCCCATGGGATAGAGGTGAGTTTGGGCTTTAAACCCCATGGGACAGAGGCAAATTTGGACTTTAAACCCCATGGGATAGAGACAAATTTGGACTTTAAATCCCATGGGATAGAGACAAGTCTGGACTTTAAACCCTATGGGATAGAGGCAAATTTTGACTTTAAATCCCATGGGGTAGAGGCAAATTTTGACTTTAAACCCCATGAGACAGAGGCAAACTTGGATTTTCAAGCCCATGGGATAGAGGCAAACTTGGATATTCCAGCCCATGGATGCCCCAGCGTGGCTCTGGACACTCCTCCCTGAGTTTACCACCTTTAATCAGTGCTGTATTTACTGATAGCCTCAAATCTGCCTCTGCTCACCACTCTTCTCTCCCAAATCTGGCAAAGAGCTGCTGTCCATAACTCCTGAGCCGGGAGCACAGAGTGCTGGGGAGTTGCTCATGTTTCCTTCATGCTGCAGCAGCATCTCTTGGCTCCAGCTGGATGCAGCTGTGCCTTGCCCTGCACAGGGGGACAGGTAAACCACAATATTCCTTCCTGTGAAAGACACTGGGGACGTGGAAATCATCATTGAAATGCTCAGATGGGGATTTCTCCTTCCCTTTTTCCCCCACAATAAATGTTAATTATACATGAAGGTTCGCTACAGCAGAAGGGATGATAATTAATTTATATTTGAACTATTATAGGTTTCACTGCAAAATGCATTTCAGTGCAACAAAGTCTATTATGAGTTTTGTTTGCTGCCAGCAATTTAC
This sequence comes from Nicator chloris, assembly GCA_013400495.1. Classification (NCBI taxonomy): domain Eukaryota; kingdom Metazoa; phylum Chordata; class Aves; order Passeriformes; family Pycnonotidae; genus Nicator; species Nicator chloris. The sequence continues at coordinate 63,232 of WAAE01005464.1, read as the reverse complement.
AGAAGCCAGCCACAAAGCTCTGCATCCATTAATCCAGCACTAAGGACAGCAGCAGGCAGACAAAACTGGGGGAAAAAAGTAAAATAAGACTCTTTAACTTGTGAGCAGAGACCTGGGACTTGTTGCAGAACTCAGCCTAACCTGAGAAATGCAGAGAAGCCCACATGAATTGGGAAGGGGAAATTTGGATCCAAATCTGTGTCTGAACATGTCTGGAAATGAGGATTTATCTGGCTCTGCTTGAAACTTCCAAGAAGTTAAAATCCACCTGGAAGCAGAATAATTTGTTGTTCTTGGTGCCCAGAGCAGAATGAAGGCAGTGGTGACCATGGGGACAGGCAGAAAGGTTTTCTTCCTGGCCTGAGGGAAAATCCTTTCTTTCCTGAGCCTCTCTCCTTTTCCAGCATCACCTACACACTTTTCTGGGATGAGAGGTTCTCCAAGACAGGGATCATGTTTATCCAGGTAGGCTGGACACTCCCAAACTCCTGTCACAGGACAAGTGTCAAACCAGACATACCAGGCAGGATATTAACAGCATAAATGGCGAGTTGATACCTTTTAATTGGCATTTCCCAATTTCTGTGTGAACCTCTCAGGTCTCCCTCCTTGCCATCTTTTTGAGCAGCAAGATTTGGTTCCTTTGCCATCCCTGACACCTGCCAGGCTCTGCTGATGCCGTCCCCTCTGCCTGGGAAGAGAATAGAAAACCCTTTTAGTGCAGAGAGCAGCTGCAGCCCTGCTGCCCCAGCCTCAGCCTGCAGAAAAGGGCAGCTTTGTCTTGTCAGGGACTCCAGCAAAGAGCTCGGCAGCCGCTGTGAGCAGCTGAGAGGAAAGGCCACGGCCAGCCCTGCCCTGCTCCCTCTCCTTCCCTGCCAAGGTGTGCCCAGGCAACCTGAGCTGCAGCAAAGTCAGGGACAAGCAGCACAGATAATGTCATTTTGCCCAAGGAAGGAGAGAATTTGGATTTGGGATTTGGTTTGAGGCTGTCTGGCCAAGCAATGAAAACCTTCCAGAGAAAGGATCCAGTGAACAGCCAGGTCACTGATTTTCCCTTTGTTGTTCGTTCTCACAAGTGCTGTGGGACTCTTTGGGTTGTTAAAACCAGGATTCCCACTTTTTCCTGCTTCTTTTGGAGGCATTACAGAAGAACTTTGCCTGGGGAGCAGAGGGCTTCTGCCATCTCCTTGGGCCAGACCCTCCATCCTTTTTGGAAGGCTGGAAATCAGGATTCCCACTGCGTGCCATTGCTGTGCCAGTGTCCCAGCAGTGTGGGGGTGACTAAAAACCAGTTCCTGGCCCACACTGGGAAGCAGCAGCAGGCTCAGGAGATGCCAGCTCCCCTCACCTCGAGGGGCTCAGCTGCCTGAGGGAGTTTCATGTCAGCACTTCCTCCCAGGGCTATTAAAAGCCGTGCTGATGCTGCAGCTGGGGCTGTCTGCAGCACATCTGGATGTACTCGAGCTATCTTTGTGCTGCAGAGCTGGGCCACCAAAACCCAGCAAAGCTGCAGCAGCACACCCTCAGAGCTGTCAGCAGGACCTGCCTGAGCCCCTGCAAAATGAGCTGCCAGCTCAGGTGCTGTGCTCCTCAGCTCCTGTCCACTTCAGCCTACCCAGATGAAGCCACCTGTGTCCCTGTCACCCTGTGGCAGTGCAGAAGTGTTCTCTCTACTGCAGCTTTCCCTGCTCAGTCTGCACGTTCTTGGCTTCCTGGCTATTTCAAGGCTGTGCTGAGGGCACTCACGGCCACTTCAGTGAACCCTGGTTTGCTTCCAAGAGCTTTCTTACACAATTCATACTCACACTCGAGCTGTAAAATTAACAGACTGTTTTATTACACAGGCTGCATCGCCCAGGAGGACCCATCCAAAGGCTGGGAGCAGCTTTAATCCCAACAGAATGGCACCTTGGCAGTAAAACCCTTCTGCTGGGATTGTGCTGGAGGTGTTTGCTGAGAGGGAGAAGCCCTGGGCAGGCTGTCCCAGCTCTGCTTGACACGAGATGTGGGATGGGGCGTCCTGATTTGGGAGCAGCAACAACGAGGCCCCTTCCCAGGGGATGCTGTGGGAAATGGGGCTCTGGGGGCAGCACTGCAGCGCTGCTAAACTGAGGAGATGTCATTTAGGGAGTGTCGTGGCACTGCATTTATGAAAGCCTGGCACCGCTTCCTCCCCGCACACCCCACAGTGTGACTCAGCTGGGTGAAAAATACCCACAGAAACCATTTTCCTGTGCTGTCTGAACCCCCACATTGTCACAGCATGGAAGCTGGGAGGTGGGGGGTCAGAAATGGCTCCCAGAAATCCCTCCTGTGAGGCAGAAGCGAGAGCCCCAGAGGAGCAGGCTGAGTGGGGGCGAGGCGTCTGCCCCCTTCCTCGCCTCTGACTCAGCCTCGGAGATAAAAGACCTTTTCCAGAAAGCACTGGGGTGAAAATATTTCAGTTTGCTGCAGCTTTGCCGTTGCCAGCCTCACTAATTTCTGCTCTGATGTCACCAGCAGTGGCCCCATTACTGTTATTTATAGTGTTTGTGCCGTGGGCTTTGGTTGTGCTCAAGGCTGTGTCGCCGAGGGAAGGGAAGAGCAGCTCCAACACTCCCAGGGATGCACCTCGCAGCCTGGAGAGTCCTCCAGGTTCTTCACACCACACCTGGGCTGTCTGCATCTCCCCCACGCTCCTGTCTGTGCTCCAGCAAGCTGAGCCTTCCTGAGGCTCATTTTGGTTATTTAGAACTTGGTCTAACAAACGCAGTAAGTCATGAGACCCAGCAAATCCGATAAGGGCGCTGCGGGCGAGGCAGCCTGCAAAGCCAGATGCAAATGCAGCCAACCAGAAACCAAAAATATATTAGTACTGAGAGAGCAGGCAATTATTCTCCCATCAGAGTGGCAGAATTTTCAGCGTGTGCGACTTCAGTGCTGCTTCAGGACAGCCAGGCTCCGTTTTTGGGTGGAAACGAGGAGAGCTGAGGTTGTTTTAAAGCCCAAATCTTGCTCTTTGTGGCACCCATGGGCTGCAATTAATGGATGCATTTAAGGAGCACGTGGCAAAATGTGAGAAGGACTTTGCATCTATGAACCTGAAGTGTGGAAAAATCGTGAGTCAGGCTTTTCATCTGATCACACTCATGCTAAAATTAACAAAAATAAAAAAGGTGATGAAGAGGCAGCCGTGGCTTCAGTGTTTTCCTGCAGAGCTTTAGATCTCTGGAGGTTGTGTCTGTGAGCTCTGCTGCCTGAAAGCTGAACTCCCCAGGTGATCTAATGACTCTGGGAACAAAGGCTTTTTAGAAAAAGCACCAAATATTGCCAGAGACAGTACATCTGTAAGCACTGGACACTCTGCAGCCCCAAATCTGTCCCAGAAGAGCAATTTCTGTGCTTCAGCTGATCTCCAGCCTGAAGTGTGCAGTGTCAGTGAAGAGAGAGGGGCTTGGGCAGATAAAGTGTCTGCAGCACAGGCCCTCGTGCCTTTAAGGTATCCCACAAAACCACAGGGCCTGGAGTCAGTCCCTGGGTGAAACACCCTTTACAGGATGTTGTGCCCTGTTCCTTGCACATTTCCCGCTTTTTCTGCAGTATTTCAGAAAAGAAGGTGGCAGAAAAGGAGGAGCCCCTCAGCGTGTTAATGACCAGGAATAACCCTGCCTCTCCTTGCCAGCTGTGGGTTTAAGGGCAGCATTTCCTCCCAAGCCAAGGAAATCCCATTTTGAGGGACACTTCAGGGTGATTGGTCACAACCCTTAGAACTCACACAGGAAAGCTCACACAGGGTTCCTTGTGCCATCTGATTCATCTTCAGTTCTTCGAAAGACCAGCACTGCAGAAGCACAACCCTGGGCTGGATCTGGGAATCCCAGACCAGAGGTTTGTTCAGTGGTGTGGACAGAGTGACCCCTGAGGCATTAATTAACCCCTGGGACACTGAACAAAGGCCCCTGGGCTGTTTTTGCAGCTCTGTGTCTGAGAGCTGAGTCTTTGGGCCACTGTTGTCTTCTCCCTGTGGCCCAAAGAGTCCCCCAGCTGAATAAAACATTTAATAATGCTGAAGTGCCTCTAAAGATGAGGTGGTTGATGAATGAGTTCTTACTGCTGGGGTTTTTTTTTCCTTTTTGAGAGGTGTTTGGATGCCAACTGCAATTTTAGTGCAGAGTGGTATCGATCACCACCCTGCATGTGTAATACAGTCAGTTGTTATTCATTTCCTTATTGTTTCTCCCCTCTGAGATGATCCTTGTTGGGTACCTCGGGGGCAGGTTAATAAACCTCTGCCTATTTATATTAAATACTGAGGGAAGCATTATCCTTGAACAGCCCCACTCCCTTTGGCACAAAGCTCTGAGGCACTGTTCCAGCACTTCTCCTGATGTCAGCCTGGGATTCTGCAGTGAAATATGCTCCTTTTCGTTTTATTTCTGCTGAGTTTTGTGACCTGGCATTGCCACCTGTCACCGAGGCTGCTTTTTCCCTGAGTAATGTCACAGCACTTATTTTTATGGGTATACTGGAGATAATGAGCCCTCCTCAGAATGGGAGATAAGGCTGAGACAAAGACAGAGCTGCTGGCTTTTAAGTGACATGAGAGGCTCCAGATCCCCCTGTGACAGGCCCCTCTGTGAGGACAGAGACTGATAAGAGAGGGAGCAACGTGGCAGCTCTGATAGGAGCAGTGACCTCCTCAGCAGTGAGAATATTGCAGGGAAAAGGCTGCAGACCCAAACCCACAGAGCAGTGCTGAGCTCAGCATTTGAGCCTCAAAATGCCTTTGTAGGTACGGACAAAAATGCCCTCCTTAACAGGGATTGCCACGAGTGAGGAAAGGAAGTGTTGGAACAGCTTTGGCTGTGGCTGTGCCTCCTCCTTCCCCTGGATGATGCCTCAGGATTTCAGCTTTTCTATTTTCCATCCATTTGTAACCCTGCAGTTCTTTAGTGTGTGACTCCAAACCCCACACACACTGTGAGCTGCTGCTTCCCCATTGGGCTCAGACACAACAATTCCTCTCCAGGCCTGGCAATCAAGGAGCCCTCACTGCCTCAGGCCTGAGAGATGGAAACAAAAGTGAGCTGGGGCAGCAAACTTGGGCTAAATGACTTCATTAGCTGGAGCTGTAATTGGGAGATGAAGCCCCAATGTGCAAATGGCCCAAAGTGATCAAAGTGTGCAAACCCGTGACCATTGTCCATTTTGGGTGCAGCCCCTGGGGGGCTTTGCCTGCCCTGAATGTACCTGAAGGGCCTTCAATAAACAGAACTGCTTTTTATTTCCTTAATTTTGGCAGGCCCCTGTTTTTAGGCAGCCCAAAAAGGCATCCTGGAAATGCCATTTTCCATCAGGGGCTGCACACATTGCCCCAGGCAAGGTCCTGTCCTGGGTCCTCCCTGCTCCTGGGGAGGGATCAGCTGGGATAAAACCATCCCTGGCTGTGGCTGGGAGAGCCACCAGCAGCAGAGCTGCAGCACAGGGATGCCAGGTGGAGCGATGCCAGGGTGGAGTGTTTCAGTCACTGCTCAGCCCCACCATGGGAAAAGGCTGGGAAGCAAAACCGTGTCCTCTGGAAGCAGAGCAGTGCAGGAGAGAGGGCACAGGGGACACTGCCAGGTGCCCATAAAGCCCAGGTTGCACTGGGAGACCATTCATATAGATTTTCAGAGAGTTTTTATCCTCTTTCCTTTCATTTCCAGAATTTCCTGGTTCCTTTTTTCCTGTAAGAACAGAGTTGGCAGAGCGGGAAGCCCCTTCCCTGCTCGCTGCACCTCTGGTCAGGTTGTGCCTGAATTTTGGGGTGAAGAACCACCAGAACAATTCCAGCAGCCCTTCACCCACCCTAGGCCACTGATTTTGGATTTGTTTTGTGACTTTGCCATCCTTTCCCCTCACAGAGGGGGAGAAGCAGTCTCATTTAATATTAATCTCTCCTGCAAGGATTCAGGCTGCTTCTGACAGTGTATCAATTATTTAAACTTATTTTTAAAAAAACCCTAAAATTCCAGGATTAAAGAGATTAGTTTCTTGTTGATTTTGGTAATTCCTCCTGCTTTGGCAGCTCTGAGGCTGAGTGAAATGGAGCTTCTGAGTTGCTGTTTGCTCAGAGTTCACCCTGGCCAGGGGCGGGATGGAAATTCTGTTTCCATTTCTAATTGCCGCCAGGTTCATGTCTGGGTTCAAACTGGGTGCTAGCCAAGCAATCAAAGCCCTTTTAGGTGGCACTGTTGGGTGGGCAGTCCCTTGTGCCACTGCACGGGGAACTCTGACTGCATCTGTCTGCAGAATTTCAGCTCATAAAAGTAGATTTGAAATAAAATATTTTGAGTTTCCCTCTGCGATGCTTTGCATTCCTCAGCTCCAGGAATCGCCCAGTCCCTCCCACACCTGCAGTGGCCACAGTGACAGGTCAGAGACCCTCAGGTGCTGCTGTCACCGACTGAAATCGTGGCCAGAGCTGCCCTGGTGTCCCCTGCAGGATGAGGGCTGTGCAAGGACAGCTCACCTGCCCCACAACCCGAACATCAGGGCTGCACCTGACACCCAAGAACGTCTAGGAAAAGGATTTAAAAGGATAATCAAAGAGCTCCGAACATCACAAGGCAAGCAGGTCAATGAAATATACATGAAAACACTCTGGAGCCTCAATCCCAGCGTTATCTGTCTCCCATCCAATCACTAATTGTGCAAGCAGGGAAAGTGAACCCCTCAAACGGGGCTGGGGCTGGGTGTCCCTTTGCTGAGGCTGCCTGAGCAGTCCAGCTCATCCCTCCAGCAGCAGGGAATGCTTTTGTGACGTCCCATAAAGGCACCTTTGCCTTAATTAACTGCTCAGACAGCCGTCCTTAACCAAGACTTTATGGCATTCACACTTAAAATCAAGCTTCTATAATTACAAATTAATCAGGCAAAATCCTCTGCAAGCTTTTCTTACTAAATATTCGCTGCTGGAAGGAATCAGAGGGCCCATTATTCTCCTGCCCAGCTGTTTCATGCTGCATGAGAGACTTTATCCATCAGCCCCAGAAACCAATCTTCCCCCAGTGCCCAGCACAGCCCCCATCAATCACCACCAGCAGCGATGGTGCCAGAGCCTCCTCACAGCCTTCCCTGCCATGGACAGAGCTGGGAATGCACATTCCAGGCACTGATCCTCCCCTCCTGCAGGGGAAGGGTGCTGGGAGGGGAGAGCAGGGGCAGGCAGTGTGTGCTGAAATGGTTTATTTCTGTTGTCAGTCTCTGGCTGGGAACGGAGGAGCTGCAGGAGCTGAGAGATCCTGGCATCAAAGGAGGGTGGGGGAAAAGAGAATGCCATTATTTGTGTTACAGCACCCAGATCAAGCTTTGGGCTGCACGTCCTGCCCACCTGCTGTGAGCACCTCTGGAAAGGTCAGGATCCTTCTCCTCCTTTTCCAGATGGGAAACCTGAGCAGGGTTTAGCTGACACGAGTCCTGCAGAGCCAGGCAGAAATGAGGAAAGAGCTCACTTTCCTCCAAGATATAAAAGAGCCCTGTGCCCCCCGGGCTGCCTTGCCTTCCCTTCATAGGAGAGGGTGGATGTGGGAGCAGAGTCACCCTGGGCAGGGAGCAGTACAGGAATACTGGAATAGAGCACATTTCCCACAGCCCCAGCGTGCTTTCCATTCGCTGAGCTCTGTCTGTTGTTGTAGGTCATGGGTTGGCTTGTGGTTTTCCATCTCAAAGCTTTATTTGTGCTCTGTACACACAGACTCAGCAGAGCTGTTCCAGCTGCACCTCATACAGTGGGAAGAGCTGAAAACCCCAGGGAAGAGAGATGCTTCTCCAAATGTATTTCACTTCATAAGAGGAAGGAAAGGAAAGGAAAAGAAAGGAAGAGAAAAGAAAGAAAAGAAAAAGAAAAGAAAAGAAAAGAAAAGAAAAGAAAAGAAAAGAAAAGAAAAGAAAAGAAAAGAAAAGAAAAGAAAAGAAAAGAAAAGAAAAGAAAAGAAAAGAAAAGAAAAGAAAAGAAAAGAAAAGAAAAGAAAAGAAAAGAAAAGAAAAGAAAAGAAAAGAAAAGAAAAGAAAAGAAAAGAAAAGAAAAGAAAAGAAAAGAAAAGAAAAGAAAAGAAAAGAAAAGAAAAGAAAAGGAGGGGAAAGAAAGGGAAAGAAAGGAAAGGAGGAACAGAAATGCTGATTTATTTTGTGTGTTTCACACTTCAGTGATTTCACTTGAATTGTTCCTGATGTTCCCCTTCCAGAACGTAGGGAATTTATTCACTTGAGGTTTCTTTAAGCCTTTTTGTGGGTGGTGAGAGTTTAATCTCGAGTTGTGTGCATTAACTACGTGCAGAAACCAGGCTGAGGCTGCACAGGCAGCTGAGCCCCACCGAGGGACATCTGCACCAGAGGGTCTGTGCCACTGATGCCTTAGGGGGCTGGCCTGGAACAGAGATGGACAGAGCTGGAGAATAAAGCAGATATTTACTGAAAGGCCTTTAGGGCACACCTTGGGCAGGACAAGAGCCTGGGCAGGGCTACACCCAGGGTGGACACAGAATGATCACAAAATGGACACAAAATGGACACAAAATGGACACAAAATGGACAACTGGTTATGAGGTCTCACACTTTTATAAGTTTTGGTCCATTTGCATATTGGGGTTTAATTGTCCAATTACAGCTGCAGGTTATGCAGTCCCATCCTTCTTGTTTTCTCTCTCCAGCCCACCCTTGTTTGTGCTTTTGGGTCTGAAAGTTGTACCCATTGTCCTTGGTGTGCAGCAGGAAAGGATTTGTTTTGTGTCCCTGCTGTGTGCAGGGCTGAGTGACCCTGAGTGTGAGCTCAGAGCTGCACCCTGGGCAGCACAGAGCCTGAAACACAGCAAAGATAAAACTTGAGGCATCACCACAGTGCTGAAATAATAACCTGAATCTGTGTAACTGTGCTGAGAAAGAAAGGTTTAGCCCTGATTATTTCACTAAATAAAGGATCCTCATCCACATGGCCAGGACAAGCATTGTCCTCATTTTTCCAGGGAAATGCAGAGGTGAGGCACAGTTCCTGGAGCAGATCTCCTCATCTGAAGCTCCACCTGAAGGAGCCCAGCTAAGACCTGTGTGTGATCCCAAACCAGAGGGGATCACTGTGCTGGGCCTCTCTCACACAAGTAATTCCTTTCCCTAGCTGGTTAAATGATGACAATAATACAGAGATTAGCAATTCCCAGTTCCACCTGGAGCATCTCCTTCTGGGGGGTCACCAATTCCCAGATGTTATTGCCACATCCCACAGCTCCAGAGCCCTGGAACAAAGTTCACTGCTCCCTCAGGAGCTCCTTCCCCAGTTTATTGTCACCTTATCTGTGTCATGCCTCAGGTCATCAGCCAGCATCCAAATGTGAGGAAGATGCTGATCCTCTGGTCTGATAATTCAGTATTTTCCTGCTATTTCCCATGTTTGCTTCTGTATCCATTTGGAGTTTGGTGTGTCCCTGTTGGGATAGCACAAATCAGTGTTTTCACACTCCTTAAAATGGTAAACATATTTTCATGCATGTTCACTGCATTAATAGACTCAAATGTAATCAAATGCTCTGCTGTTTAAGTTGTCAAGACGAGGCATTTGAAAATGTGTGTGAAATGGATTTATAGAGAATTCTCAAAGCCTGACAGAAGGCTCACACTGTATGTATTTGTATGTGAACTCTGAGATAAAGTGTGCTGGCTTAGAAAGGCCATGGGGTAGGACTGACATTGCTGAGAGAGAAATGGAACCAGAAACAAGTTTCAAATGATAGAAGTTTGCAAACAGACCAGATATTTTGGAGAAATAGAACTATGAAAGATGGATTGTAGCAGGCCCCACGTGGTGTATTTTAATGATGATTGGCTTAGGAGCATCAGCAGCATTGTGTGGCAAAAGCTGACAGGCCAAAAAATGTTTGTAATGTAATTAAGAAGTTTGGCTCCTGATTGTGATGGTGTGAATTGTAACATCTGTACCGTCATACCCTTCTCATGAGACTGAAAATGGAATAAAAGCTTTTAAAACACCTCTCAGGAACCTGGCTGAGGGTCAGAAAAAGGGTTTGTCCAACAAGAATGTCTCGTGGGCAGTGCCAGCAGGGAGGTGAGGGCTGAGAGCTGTGCCCAATTCCCCACCTGGCTGTGACCTGGGCCGTGCTGAACCGCGATGAAATCTGATGGGGAGCTGAAAATGCTCCTGCCTGCACGGGGCAGAGCAGATCTGAACCTGAAATCCATCTGTAGGCATTCCTTTGACACGGCTGGAGACAGGAGGAACCCGGGAGCAGGGAGAGAGCAATTGCCGTGTAACTCTGGGGTCTGTCACTTCACGTTTGTGTGTGATGGGTGTCCCAAAGCCGAGGTTTGCATCATGGATATGCTAATTTGTCGTGCTGACAGACAACAGAACCCCGCCTCATCCAGCCAGGGCAGCTAATTGAACAGACAAACCAATCAACAGAGGTGGCAGATGAGGGGTTTTAATGGGGAGAATTAAATATATAGAGCGACCTTGCGGTGGTGCTTAGGATAATTTTATTTAATACCAGAGTCTGAGCAGGAAATTACTTAAAAAGCACATAAAGCATGACAAGTAATGACAATTTTGCCAGGGTTCCATGGCAGCTTTTTTTTTGCAGAGAATTTCATCAGCTCTCTAGATTCACTTCAAGAAAACGGGAAAGTGGGGAAATTTAAGCAGGGTGCATGACCAGTGCTTGCCCTCTGCTGAGGTCAGTCAACCTTCAGTGCTGAGGTCAGTTCAGGCACTGAAGATTAACTCTTTCTTTGTCCATCTCTCTGCTTGGTCTTGGTCTTGTTCATCAGAGTTGTGCTGGGATTAAAACAAGACAAGGAAATCTTTCATACTGCCCTCAACTGTCATTTTTATTTTATTGCTTTTCCTCCAAAAGGTGCATCTCCTGCTCAGGAATTGGGGCCCAATAGCGCCAGGATTTTCTTCTCAGCTTTGTTTCTTTAAATGTGGTGAACTGGGCAATCCATCCGCTGTCCCTGTCCTTCCCAGAGCCATCTGGGCACATCAGCTGTGATGGATCATTTCAATATTACTCCTCCTGGCCTGCAAATGGAGCTTTCCCTCCCCTTTTTTAGATACAAGCTGCTAATATTTGAGTTCCCATCCCGGTCAAGCAGGCCATCAGACAGAAGGCTCCCAGGGACATGTGACACTGCTCCTTGCTTCACTGGCCCAGACAATAAATGTTGTGGAGCCGGAGCGAGGGGGATTTACAGCCCGTGGCATCATCTGGCTCCTGGGCTGGGTTCATCCCTGGGTTACTGCTCTGCAATCCCCAGGAATTATCCCAAGCAGTGAATCTGCTCCAATGGCAGGCAAGACTGGAATCTCAGCTCTGTTTTAACTCGCTGTTGTCCAAAATACACCTGAGGTGGATGAGCACAGAGCTGGACTTTTGGGTGATCCAGAGGATGGGGGGAATTGGCAGGCAGGGATTGGGTTTCAGCTCAGCTCCTGTTGAGCTGCTAAATCTTCTTCAGGTAACAGAGCATGGGAACATTGCCAAGGCTGACAGGAAAATCATTCACAGAGGGAAAAGCTGAGGGAAACTCAGGAAAGGTCCCCAGCAAAGCTTGGCGAGTGGCAGGTTATTTATTTTTGTTGTTGAGAAATTCAAGGCAGGTTACTCTAAAAAGTTACTCTGCTTGCAAAACTCTTTGAAATTTAACTTTTTAAACTCAGTCTGTTATTAGATAGCTCAACAGAATGCTCTTGGAGCAGTCAGCCAGCCAATATTCCCAATCCTTACAGCAAGGAATAGGAAATGGTCTTGGCAATCCTCCAGTTCTTTGCATCCCTCAGCGCTGAATCTCTTCTGGCTGAGGAACAGTGACCCTGGAAGGGGTTAAGTGTTCAAATTTCTAATCAGCCAAGGGTTCAGGACAAATGGTTTGATGTGTGATCCACTCTCCTTTTGTTTCAGTCAGTTTTAGTTTCTTCACAGTCGTTAGTAAAACCTTGTGTGCACATAAAAAAGCAGTGAAAGCACTGAAGGCCGTGAGTGTTTCTGTGCAGGAGGAAAGGTGAGCTCCCAGTGCAGTCCCTGCATGGAATTCACCCATCAGGTTCCATTTGGAAGAGCCTCCGTTCCTATGGAAATTGCTGGAATTTATCAGGCTGCCAGTTTCGCTTATTTGCAGAAAAATAAGCAAATGATGTTTGCAGTGCCTGGAAATTTGGGCATTTACTGCCTTCTAGCAGCAAGCACGGCTCTGTGTGCACCTAAAAATGAAAAAGGACCTGAAATCAGAAACCCAATTGGCAGTGGAGGTGTGTGGAGCAGGGAGTGAACAGGGAATGGCAGCTCTCAGGTCTGTCTGAACACCTCTGTGGCCTCTGAGCATCTGAGCTCGTCCAAAGCACCAATTTTGGCTGCACAACCTGTCCAGGGTGGAAGCAGCTCCATTACTTCAAATTTCTTCTTCCTATGGAGAGTAAAAGGGAGAGGAGGGCAGGGAGAGAGGTGTGGGGGGCAAATAAATCAGGACCATTTACAAAAAGGCTGGAAATTAAAAGAGAGGGAGGGCAAAGAGGCAAGTGCCAACAGTAAAATGAAAAAAATGAAGAAGTGCCATGATAAAAATGATGCAGTGTCCAGGCAGCTCAGTCCTCAGCCTTGAAAACCTCACGAGGAAAACATCGCTCAGTGAAGATGAATTCCTTCAGTTAACCTTGTTCACAGCAACATCTTTGCAGGTCAGAAAATTATTACTCTCCCACTTCCCAGCTCTCCAGTGGGCTCCTGAACATCTTTGCATATGGATTGGCAGATTGGATTGGCTTAGGCTGAGCTGAATTGGCAGAGAGATTCCCTAAATCTGGGAATATTGCGCAGCATAATTCTTGTTTGATAAGAATGTAACGAGGAAAAAATCCTCCCTGAAGCAAACAAAAGGCCCACAGTGTGCTGCCACCAGGCTGTTTTTCAGCTGGTGACCAGGCTGGAATCTCTGCACTGCAGCACAAATGCCTGGAAAAATTATGAGGATTTCAGCAAAAGCGTGAAAGCCACAGGAGCAAATTTTCTTGTGAGTTCCTGCTCCGCTCCCATCTGTGAGGATTCAGGAACTTCAGGAGATTCTTTGAAGCCCTTCCAGCTCCACACTGCAGCTGTGGAAATGTTCCTTCCCTTGCCCACTTTTCCTTGGCCATTGAGATGTTTTAACTCTGAGGCTGATACTTTGCCCTTCAGTTGGGGAGGGTCCTCCATGGCAGCTTTTGAACCTCAAAATTCAGGGATTTATTAATTTTCCTGTCGCTGCTGTCACCAAAGTGACACAGAGGGTTTGTCCTACACCCACCCATGAGTTAGGGTGCTGCACCAGCAGCCAAACACAGCTGATGGTCTGCAAGGAAAGTGCTCCTCAAGGCAGAGCATTCCAGCTGCTTCCAGAGGGCCAAACAGCAAAGTCCTGCCCATCCTCACATCTCCAGGCAGAGAAGATATGGGAGACAAATGTCACGTTTGTCTGATTGGTTTAGTCCTGCTCACCAAGGCAATTCCATCAGCAAAACAGACAAAATTGATAAAGAGAGAGCAAACCAAGCCCTGCAGCTTGGTGTTTATTGATAAGCCTTGCCCACGGGATACTTTTGATCCCGAGGCAAACGTGAGAGCCAGAATATCCTCAGGCAGTGGCTTCTAGGCAGATCCACAGCAGCAGGCTGGGAGAAAGGGGATTCTGAGCTGCTCTGAACACTGAGCCTTCATGTGGGATCATAAATTCAAATTGCAGACCTTGCAGGTCGCAGATCCTTACCTTTCCCTGAACTGGCTCTAAAACGGGATCAGGAGTTCTGGTCTGTGAGAGTTTGGTGCTTCCTTGTCACAGGAAAACAAAAAAAAATATAAGGGAAAAGTCTGCTCTGCCACCAGTGTCCAGGGCAAAAATTGACAAGCAAAACCTGTGTGAAGGTGACAAGGAGGACGAGAAATTCTCTCTGATCCTTCCAGGATCAGATTTTGTGGCTGATGAACACGGTAATAGATTGCAGAGCTGCATCAGAGCTCTGGGAAAAAAAAAAAGTTAAATAAAAGAAAGAAAGAAAAGCTAGATAGAGAAGCAGAAACATATGGTAATGAAAAAGGCAGCCTTGAGAAATGGAAAATAGAACTATTCTGGCTTTAATAATGTGTCAGCCTTTGTATGAACTGGCCCAGAGCCCAAAGAAATGGACTGTTGCTTCCATTTACAAGAAGACCAGGTCTTCTGATGGCTCTATAAATAAATGCTCCATTATCTCTTACAAGTATATTTGTAATATGTTATCTGACCCTAGGTTTATTCATTCACAAATTTGGTCATCTTTTACAGCAGAAGCAAGTCTCTCCCTTTCATCCAGGAATTTCAAAGTCCTGCTCGCTTGTTTCAGCTTGTTAAATGTTACTGAAAGGAAGCTGAGGCATGGAGGAAATGGAACCAATTCATCCAAATTCATGCCAGGAGGCGGGAACAGAGCCAGGAATAGGCTGGCAATGAATAAACCAGGAATGATGAAAGGTCAGGGTACAAACCAGCCCTCACTGGTTGGTTGGAGATGTTTCTTTACAAGGTAACCCCTCACCAGAGCGAGGACTCTCTGTGTGCATGAAGAAAAGCTGATCAAATGTGCATTCTTACGTTGCTTGCACTCTTCTTTGGTTACATTTTCCTTATTCTCACCCACATTTTTCCCTGATTTCCTACTCCACGTTGTCTCCCCCCCAGAAGAAGGCGTGTAGCACTCACTGACAAGAATTTCACTGGTAGCTCTGAGATGCTGTGTGAGTTTTACCCTTCCCAGACCTGTCATGCCGTGAAGGATGGGGGTGCCTCAGATGGTCCTTTTGGCTTTGTTTTTCTTGCTCAGCTTTCTCCCACAGGGAAGCATCTCGCATAAAAGCCTCAGTGCTTGATGCAATTTGTGTTAGTTCATTAAACATGATATGATTAACGTGAACACTTCTTTAATCAGCCAAAGGAGCTGCTGCAGACACTCGAAAGCTCTGTGCACTTTGAGCTCCTCTCTGTTGCTGCTCTGCCCGGGTTTGTGGGAGGACAAACAGTTCACAGCCTCTGCACAGAATAATTCCGAGCTGTTTCAGCACTGCATCAGAGAAACTGGCAAAGAATTTGCTTTTTTCCTGGAAGCAGTTCCCTAACTTTTTCACTGATTCATATCCGGGCTGTTGTGCACCAGGAAAGAATTATTCCATGAGCTGAGGCATGGAGAGCTGTGGATATGGGAGGTCAGATTGCCAAAACCCTGCTTCACACAGCAGACCTCTACAATGACCAGATTAACAGTAAGACAACGATTTTTATCACAGAATCACAGGCTGGATTATCATCTTCTTTCACAGCTCCTTCAGCTTTCAAGTCAGTTTGACACAACAGTTGCTGTCTCCGTCATTAGTTCCAGAGAGAGATGAAGAAAGATGGTCTTTTCTTGCATATTAATTCCATTTCAGTGCCTGCCTTGTTATTTAAACAAAGAGTGGCCATCTCCTCTATGTTTCATTCTTATTTTCCTGGGCTTAAAGTGAGGGCAGCCTCATCTGCCACTGACTGCAGTGGCTCTGGGAGTTTTTTGGCCTCTCTGTGCCCACTTTGGTGGCAAAGGTAAAGAGTCCCAGCCCCAGATTCGGTCTGGCCACTGTGGTGGCTCTCCCTTCCAGCCCTGCTCATTAGCAATACAGATAAGGGGCTACCAGCAGCTCAGTGTCCTTATCCTGGGGAGATAAAACCCATCTGTGTGCTTGGACCAGCAGCCTTCCTGCCTAACCTCACCTTGGAAAGCTCAGTAATTGCAGAAACAGGGGAGGAGGGAGGTGAGGATGCAGGGGATGGATCCCTCTGATTCCACCCTGATTCCATCCTGATTCCACCCTGATTCCACACTGATTTCACCCTGATTCCATCCTGATTCCATCCTGATTCCACACTGATTCCACACTGATTCCACCCTGATTCCACCCTGATTCCACCCTGATTCCACCCTGATTCCACTCTGATTCCACCCTGATTCCACCCTGATTCCACCCTGATTCCACACTGATTCCACCCTGATTCCACCCTGATTCCACCCTGATTCCAGTCTGATTCCACCCTGATTCCACCCTCTGATTCCACTCTGATTCCGCTCTGATTCCATCCTTATTCCACTATGATACCACTGTGATTCCATTCTTATTCCACCCTCTGATTCCATCCTTATTCTGCCCTGATTCCACCCTGATTCTGCCTTCTGATCCCACTCTGATTCCACCCTGATTCCACCTTCTGATCCCACCCTGATCCCACCCTGATTCCACACTGATTCCACCCTGATTCCATCCTGATTCCACCCTGATTCCACACTGATTTCACCCTGATTCCATCCTGATTCCATCCTGATTCCACACTGATTCCACACTGATTCCACCCTGATTCCACCCTGATTCCACCCTGATTCCACCCTGATTCCACCCTGATTCCACCCTGATTCCACCCTGATTCCACCCTGATTCCACCCTGATTCCACCCTGATTCCACCCTGATTCCACCCTGATTCCACCCTGATTCCACCCTGATTCCACCCTGATTCCACCCTGATTCCACCCTGATTCCACCCTGATTCCACCCTGATTCCACCCTGATTCCACCCTGATTCCACCCTGATTCCACCCTGATTCCACCCTGATTCCACCCTGATTCCACCCTGATTCCACCCTGATTCCACCCTGATTCCACCCTGATTCCACCCTGATTCCACCCTGATTCCACCCTGATTCCACCCTGATTCCACCCTGATTCCACCCTGATTCCACCCTGATTCCACCCTGATTCCACCCTGATTCCACCCTCTGATTCCACTCTGATTCCGCTCTGATTCCATCCTTATTCCACTATGATACCACTGTGATTCCATTCTTATTCCACCCTCTGATTCCATCCTTATTCTGCTCTGATTCCACCCTGATTCTGCCTTCTGATCCCACTCTGCTTCCACTCTGATTCCACCTTCTGATCCCACCCTGATCCCACCCTCGGGGCCCTGGGCTCGCTCTGGTTCCTGGCACATCTTTCCTGAGCGTTCTGCATTTCCACTGGCAGGAAATGGAGTCTGACAGGGTTCAAACAAACCCGTCTGCACCGTGTCAAAAATAACCCCGCTGGGGGAAAGAGCCTCTTCTTTAGCTGGAACAACGCCTTCCTCTCATCTGGATTTCCTCGTTTTCCATGTTTTGGCCTTCTTTTGTCTTTGTTTGGGGTGTTTTCCTCAGAACAAAAGGAACATCCACGTGCTCTGAGGGCCTTGATGATGATGATTCTCTTCTGACCCCGCTCTGGTGCAAACAGTGAAATCAATAAAAACAAAGTTGTTCAAAGTGGAGTTCAACCAGTTTGGTTCAAGCAGGAGCACCATCCTGTCCACACTCCTTGTACCTTCCAAGGACACAGGATAAAGGTTTTAATCCTAATTTGAGCTTGATTTGGGGGAGAAATCCAACACAACCTGTAACTCAACCCTAGATTTCCCTGGGGGCCCTTTTTGTTCTAATTTGGTCATCCCTAAACCCAAACCCATCTCTTTGCTTTTGGTGGGAATTCATACCAAAGCTGTTGGGAGTTTTCTCCGTTTCAGGCTGGGATTGTGAGCCGAGACTGCAGAGTTACAAATGGAAAAACAAAAAGGCATCCAGTTTGTAAAATCTATGAGTTAATATTGATTTTGGCCATCCCATGAATGGAAACAAGGCTCCTGTGCAGAAATCCTCCGAAGATGCCGTGTTCTCCTCTCCTCTTGACACAACACTTTATCGATCCCCGTGTTTGTGCCACATGAATGATGGATTATCTCATATCAAACCTCGCAGTATTCATTTAATGCCTTTGAATAAAACATTTCTCACAGATTAACAGAGCAGTTTTAAGTGAACAACCATTTTCATCTGTTTTAAATTTTCATGGGTACTTTTCTGGAGAACAAGTATATTGTTAATAATTGAAGGGAATGAGACCTTGCTAATCTCTTTGTATTTTAATAAAGTCCTGTTGCACCCCATTCATTTACTTTTAAAATGCCAGCATTCATAAAAATTCGATATTTTTGCTGCCCTGCCTTTGAAATGAATAATCCTGAGATTACATGAAAAGGGATTATTTATGTACCAGGGAACTGGAATTTCATTGTGTCCAGAGAGCTCTAAATGTGGTTTGTGATGGATTGCATGGATGAGGGGAGGGAGGAACTTCTCATTGGAAGCAGAGAGGCACTGGAAGAGCAAGGTTAGAAAGAGAGGAGGGTGGGGAAAGGAAGAAGGAGTTTGGAGGAGAAAGAAGAGGGAAGTGGTTTGATCACAGAGCCAGATGGGGATAGAAAAGACAAAGACTGGGTAGGTAAATATGTAGATTTTGCACATAGATGAGTGCAGACAACTCTGTAATATTTATTTTCTTTTCTTCTCTACATCCATCCCTCCATTTGCCTTGTTTTTCCATGAGTGCCTCTTTCTCCACTTCACCTTTTATCTCCTGTCTCCCTGTCAATCCCTTTCCCTGCCACAGACTCCAGCTCAAATCTCCTCTGCCCTTGCCCAGAGTTGCTCAAAGCTTGCTCTGACACAGTCCCATTTCTTTTCTTCAAATACAATTGCTCCTTTACACACAGCCCCGGGATTACATTTCAAAGGAGAACAGAAAACCCAATATGGACGTGATTTCTTTCATCATTAGCAGGGCAGCAGCAGCCCCTGGAACTCTCGTCTCAAAAAAATATTTTGTTCCAGTGAATTTTCATTAAATTCTGTGGTCAGATAGACAGTGTTTGCTGCAGGGATCTGTCCTGGAGGCTCCCAAACCTCTGTACATTAGTCATACATGGTCAGAACAGCAAGGGAGTGAAGAGGTTTTGGCAGCAGTAGTGAAAAAAAAATCAAATAAAAGCATTAGGTGCCCTCCTTGGAGGATGTTTGTGCACACAGAGACACGGATTTTTTCTCTGTTGAGCTATTCCACTTTCTGTTCTGCATCTGCTAACTGTCTTTTTTTTTTCTCTCTTTTGAAAGTTCTGTATTGAGAGGGTAGAAATCAAACCCTCATAAACTGAGATCTCTGCCTCCTCCAAGGATCCCTTTGGAAACGCTGCTTCTAAACTGCTTGTTGATATTTGACCATGAGTCACCCCTGCATAAATCCTTGCCAGGTATTAAAATCATCGAAAGGATGCTGGGATGCTGAGATAAATGGATGTGTTAGTGGGAGGAACAGAAATTGGACTGGGCAGCACAGCTTGTGTTTGGATAGACGGCATTCTGTGTGAGTGATTTCAACCAACAAGTTGTGAAAACCTGTTGTGGGAAGGAGCTTAAAACAGCTCTGCACGAAATCTTCAGAGGAGAAAATCTCTTTTCACATTTTAACCAACTTGCTGCTTAGCTGTTTGCTGATGAGCTCATGACAGGGGATGGAGAGAGGCAAAACTGGTGCCTGAGAGAGATTTTTAATGGAGCTGCTGTTACTGAGCCGAGCAGGTTGGGTTTGATCTCAGCGTTCAGGGCAGGACTTCTCACACCGAATGTTCTGTACTGCTGGGAAGGGGAACAGCCGTGGGATAAGTGCCTCTAATCGGGTCCTTGGCACAGGGAGTGGTCACAGAGGGGGGGATTGATGCCTTAAGTTTGAGCTTTCATGTTTTTCAGACTCCGTGCTGCCCAGGGGTGCAGTTCTGAGCCTCATATTAAGTGTTAGTCAGCTCTGCACAGAGCAGGGACACAAAACAAATCCTTTTCCTGCTGGATACCAGGGAGCGGAACCAAATGAGTACAACTTTCAGGCCCAAAAGCACAAAGAAGGGTGGGCTGGAGAGAGAAAAGAAGGCTGGGACTGCATAACCTGCAGCTGTAATTGGACAATTAAACCCCAATATGCAAATGGACCAAAACTTATAAAAGTGTGAGACCTCGTGACCAGTTGTCCATTTTGTGTCCATTTTGTGTCCATTTTGTGATTATTTTGAGTCCACCTTGGGTGCAGCCCTGGCCAGGCTCTTGTCCTGCCCAAGGTGTGCCCTAAAGGCCTTTCAATAAATATCTGCTTTATTCTCCAGCTCTGTCCATCTCTGTTCCAGGCCAGCCTCCCCAAGGCATCACGATCAGTCCCTGGCACAGGGGATGTCACAGAGGGTGGGATCAGTCCCTGGCACAGGGGATGTCACAGAGGGTGGTGAGGGTAGCTGCTGCTCCACAGATGCACAGTCACACCTCGGCTTGCAGTCACACAATCCCAAATTCACAGGAGCCAGTTCACTCTTTCTGGTCCCACCTTGTTGCGCTCACATTAATTTTTTACAATCTTACAAAGTGAATTTTGCAGGTTAAATCTTTCCAACACCCGGGCTGTTGTGGGCAGTGCTGTCCTGCTGGAGTCAGACACACAGCGCCAAATTCACAAGCAGAAATATTGAAAGTATGAGTCTTTCTTTCTTTCTTTCTTTCTTTCTTTCTTTCTTTCTTTCTTTCTTTCTTTCTTTCTTTCTTTCTTTCTCTTCCTTTCCTTTCCTTTCCTTTCCTTTCCTTTCCTTTCCTTTCCTTTCCTTTCCTTTCCTTTCCTTTCCTTTCCTTTCCTTTCCTTTCCTTTCCTTTCCTTTCCTTTCCTTTCCTTTCCTTTCCTTTCCTTTCCTTTCCTTTCCTTTCCTTTCCTTTCCTTTCCTTTCCTTTCCTTTCCTTTCCTTTCCTTTCCTTTCCTTTCCTTTCCTTTCCTTTCCTTTCCTTTCCTTTCCTTTCCTTTCCTTTCCTTTCCTTTCCTTTCCTTTCCTTTCCTTTCCTTTCCTTTCCTTTCCTTTCCTTTCCTTTCCTTTCCTTTCCTTTCCTTTCCTTTCCTTTCCTTTCCTTTCCTTTCCTTTCCTTTCCTTTCCTTTCCTTTCCTTTCCTTTCCTTTCCTTTCCTTTCCTTTCCTTTCCTTTCCTTTCCTTTCCTTTCCTTTCCTTTCCTTTCCTTTCCTTTCCTTTCCTTTCCTTTCCTTTCCTTTCCTTTCCTTTCCTTTCCTTTCCTTTCCTTTCCTTTCCTTTCCTTTCCTTTCCTTTCCTTTCCTTTCCTTTCCTTTCCTTTCCTTTCCTTTCCTTTCCTTTCCTTTCCTTTCCTTTCCTTTCCTTTCCTTTCCTTTCCTTTCCTTTCCTTTCCTTTCCTTTCCTTTCCTTTCCTTTCCTTTCCTTTCCTTTCCTTTCCTTTCCTTTCCTTTCCTTTCCTTTCCTTTCCTTTCCTTTCCTTTCCTTTCCTTTCCTTTCCTTTCCTTTCCTTTCCTTTCCTTTCCTTTCCTTTCCTTTCCTCCCTGCACAGGCAGACACAATCCCTCAGGATCATTAGATTTGTGTGAATTTTGGTGTATAATTCACTACAGACAGGTGAAATTACCCAGGCCAGCCCTGTCTGCCTCCCACACCCACTGCCAGTGCAGAGATCACGGCAAACACGTTTTTATTTCAACTTGACTTGAGGTGCTCTAAATTAATGAGCTGAACTTCACTCCAGGATGGGCCGAGCAGCTGGGGGAATGTTTGGAAATCGTGTTACACTGAAGGTCTGTTACTTTTTAATATCCCCCCTGTCCCCAGGTGTATTTTCAAATATGATCTCTGGGTGAGAGCCGAGGCAGCTGTAACCCTGACAACAGTGTCCCAGATGGCAATCAGCAAAATGGGCTAATTGAATAATGCTGAGCTGCTAGCAGTGCTCTGCAGAACTCTGTTAGACCCGCCAGCAACTCAATTTCTGTTAAAAATGCTGAGTGAATTTCACTTTGACCACTGTGATCCCACACCTGGAGATGCTGGAAGGGACTTGCATGTGGACAGAAAAAGAGAGACAGCCCAGAGTGGCACTGTGTGTCTGGGGGATCTTCCTGGGATTAGAGGAATTGGATTCATTTATCCACATAAAACTCTTTGAGGCCCTTGATTAACTTAGAGGCATGACTGTTCATTGCCAGTGTCTCTCAGCAGAGTTAGAACACACAGCTGGGTATTTTTAGGGTTTTGCCTTTGCTTTTGAGGCTCCCTGAGGAGGGGCAGGTTTGTCCCTGCCTTTTCCCTGCTGGAATGCTCACCCAGGCTGATAATGTCACACCTCATTTGACAGGTAATGCACGGGCTGGGGGTGAGCACAACATCCCAGACTGGCTTGGGTTGGAAGGGACCTTAAAGCTCATCTGGTTCCAAATTCCACCATCCCAGGGTGCTCCAGCCTGGCCTTGGGCACTGCCAGGGACCCAGGGGCAGCCACAGCTGCTCTGGGCACCCTGTGCCAGGGCCTGCCCACCCTCCCAGGGAGGAATTTTTTTCTAATATCTGATCTAAACCCTCCTCCCTTGTCCTGTAACACTCATGTAAAATGTCCCTGTCCATCTTCTCCTGCCTGTCCCCTTTCAGGGCACCTGGAGCATCCCTGCTCCCGGGGACAGGAGGGCTGGCAGGATGGGACCCACAGAGCTCAGCTGAGCTGCTCTGAAGGGCCACCACACCTTTAGTGACACAGGAGAGGTTTGAATGAGCCAGCCCACGCAGAGAAACAGCACAATTATCTGGAGGGAGGCAGGAATTCAAGCGTTGCTAAAATCTGGGCCGAGGAGCTGGTTCAGGCCTGCCCACCGTGGAGGCTCTGGTGAAGCACCCAGAGCTGTGTTCCCAGTGCTGGCTGAGAGCTCTGGGCACTGGGGAGTGTGGGAGGCTGTGATTCAGCCCCCACAAGGGCTCGGGTTCCTGCAGGCTCTGACTCAGCCCGGCTGCAGTGAGAGGGGGAGGTTGGGAGCAGGAAAAACCATCTGGGAACGGGCAGGGACGTGCACATCCTGCCATGGACCTTTAGTCCCTCTTTGGCACCCCTAGCCAGGCCAAGAATATGAGCTCTGCCAGGGTTGTTGCTGTTCAGAGACCACCTCAGCCACCTGTTTTAGGGAGCAGTTAAATAATTCAGCTGCTCCTGCAATCCTGGACTGACTCCTGCTCTCACCAGGGGCAGGATGGTTGGCTGAAGCTCCTCTTCCTCACTGCACCCAGGACATCAGAGCTGGGACAAGTTTGGGCACTAGAAGACAACTGGAGCAGCAGCAGGGAGATGCTGCTGGTGGGGAGTTGTGTGAAATGGGTTTGTGGAGAATTCTCAAAGCCTGACAGAAGGCTCACACAGCCTTGTGTATCTGTGTGCAAACTCTGAGATAAAGTGTGCTGACTGAGAAAGGCCATGGGATAGTTCTGACATTGCTGAGAGAGAAATGGAACCAGAAACAAGTCTCAAATTATGACCTTGCAAACAGACCAGATGTTTTGGAGAAATAGAGCTATGAAAGATGGATTGTAGCAGGCCCCACGTGAGGTATTTTTAGATGATTGGCTTAAAACCATGATCAGCATTGTGTGGCAAAAGCTGACAGGCCAAAAAACATTTATAATGGATTGTAATTAGGAAATAGTTTGCCTTTTGATTGTGATGGTGTGAATTGTAACATCTGTACCATCTCCCCCTTCTCATGAGACTGGAAATGGAATAAAATCTTTTAGAACACCTTTCAAGAGCCCTGTCTGTGGGTCAGAAAAAGGATTTGTTCAACAGGGAGTGATGGGAAGAGCTCTTGGATCAAAAGGAGCCTGGAGCTGTGTGAGGAAGTTGCCAAGTACGAGAGCATCCATCAGTTTATCCCAGGGAATTCCAGCAGACACTCACAGCCTGGTCCCTGTTTGAGAGCAGGGACCAAGGGAACCTGGCAGCTGCAGAGGCCTGCAGAGCTTTGTCCTGCACACCATTGCAGCCGTGCTGGATGTTTGTGTGCTGCTGATCCACCAGGTGCAGCAGCTCCAGGAATGCTCTGGGCCTGATTGTGCTGATGGTGATCATCACCCACAAATTGAGTCCTCCATCTCTGGGAATGGCAGTGCCCAGTGTGGAAAAGGTTCTGAGACTCCATTCCAAGGTCCATCAGTGGAAAGGGTTTGGGGGTGAGAAGTCAGGGTGGGGATGAAGGCACGCAGGTGAAGGGGGTGGATGTGGGGTGAGGTTGATGATGTGATTTTGGCCAGGCACTCCGGGTGATGTGTGACATTTCAGAGAGCTGGAGAAAGGCAGAAAGCAAACAAGGCTCATTAATCCCAACAAAGGGCAATGCATACAGCTGCCAGCTCCTGCTCTTTCCTTTAGCTTATTGTCTGAGGGCTTCTGCACCACAAACAGCTCCACAAATTGCATAACAAATAGAGCTCTCAAATATTAAATAGTTGAGCAGTAGGTAACAAAGTGTGGGAGCAAAGCTCAGTGACACAGACACTTCCACCTCCTGCTCCTGTCTGGTTTGGAGGTGCAGAGCTGGACCCAGGGCCGTGGCTAAGCCAAGCTCAAGCTAAGCCCACCCCAGGCTGTGCCCAGAGTAAAACCTGCCAGGAGGAGCTCCAAAGGCAGGGGAGCAGCTTGGGGAAGCAGCTGACATGGAAGAGCACAGGCAGCAGTGACAGGCAGGACTTGCAGAGGTGCCAAATCATCTCTCCAGGCTATTTCAGTCCAGGCACTGTGGAGCAAAACCAAGCTCCCTGTCCTGGTTTGGAAAGACAGGTGTCTGCTAAGGAAGGCAGGAGCCTCCCTTGGAATGGGGAATGTAAACTTCCTCCCTCGGAATTGTTAGAATTTTGAAATTAAGGGGCTCTCAGGTAAAGATGTGGGAATAGGAATAACAGTTCTTTACTAGGAAAATTAAAAGAAAAATGCAGTAGTACAAAAAACCAAACAAAAAGCAAACCCTGGCAGAGTGAGAACACAGCCTGAGCCCTGTTGCTCAGGGTGTTGGAGCAGCCCAGCCCAGCCCTCCTGCAGGGACAGAGGTGGCTCTGGGGCAGCAATGATCCTGGAGCAGGGGGCAGTTTCCTCGGAAGGTGCAGTGGTGCTGAGCTGGCTCTGCTTCCTCTGGGAATGCCGTGCAAACAGGCTGTGCTGCACTTGGGACTCTCAGCTTTGATGCAGGCAGGAATGCTGGGCTCCTGGCCTGGCTGCAGCATCTGCCAGTGGGATGCTGGAATTTGCTCAGCCCTGCAGGGAGCCTGGATGGCCCCTGGGCAGCAGATCCCCTGGAGGGAGGGTGGGTGGTGGGAGAGGTAAAGAGCCCTGCCCGGGCTGGTTGAACAGCTGGGGACAGAACACACACTGCTGGTGCACCTGGCAGGGCAGCCCAGGACACTCCCTCACAAAAACCTGGATATGGATGATAATTCATCCAGGGGGGCTCTCCCTCTCTCTTCTCATGGCCAGGCTGTTGACCCACACAGAATATTAGAAGAAGACTATTCAGGCATGAATTTATTTTTAAAAGTGGAACAGTCTGTTCCTGGTTGTGGAGAGGTCCTTTTTTGAGTGCCCTGAAGGAAAACAAAAAGATCCAAAATCACCTGTGGGTCCTGGAGACAGCTCTCCCACTTGGAAAAACTTGGGCTCTTTCTTGCTGTGTAATTCAAACTGGGAAAACACAAATGTTGCTCAGCCAAGGATGATTTAATATTTTACAAGCCTGCTCTGGGTTGGTATCAAAGTGAAGAGCAACTTGGGAGTTTCTATGTAATATCCTGCCCCAGGACTGTGTCACGCTGTGTCTCGAGGCGTGGCTGTGATGCTGGGTGGAGATTTGGGTGCCCCACATCCCCTGAGGTTTGGATCAAACCTTGAGGTTTGAGTCCATGCTTGGGATGGTCAGAAGAGGTGATGTGACAGTCTGACCTGGTGCACAGAGGAAAGGAGGTGTTCAAGCCCAGCTGTTCTCCTTTTGAGCTGATTCAGGGCAGGTCTGGGAAGGAGGAGTGTGAGCACAGAAGCCCTGAGGCTTCCCAGGACTCAGGAATGCTCTCCTCTGTGGCCGTGCCTGCTCTTGTCCTGCCAGCACGGACAGACTCCTGCTTTGCTCCAAGGACCAGCCTGGAAACCATCTCCAACCTTCCCAGTGCTGCTTCAGGAGTTTCCTGCTACATGAGCCTGGAATTCATCCCCTGCTGGTGTTTAGCAGCTCTGCTGGCTCCAGCACGCTGGGATCTTCCCTGAGGCTGGGGAATCTCCATGGAGACCCCTGACATGCCTGTGCACCCTTGGCCCTGGCATTAATCCTGTTGCAGTGTACCACAAAGTCAGCTTTAGCTGGGAGGAGAGATCAAATAAATATGAAAACTGCTCCCAGAGGAGGTAAATATTGGCTAGACGAGCAGGAAGAAAAGCAATAATATCCCGTGTAAGCTTCTGCCTTTTATTAGCTCAGCTCCCTTCTCTCCCCTTGTAAAGCAGTGTTGTGTTGTTATATTAATCTTTACTGTGGAGCAAATTAAAGCAGGGACAGTTGTCAGAGCATTTTTAAGAACATCTGTTTAATTAGGGCTGCCTTTGCATCCATTTGAGGGGGAAGTGGGACAGCCCTGCTCATCCCCTCCTGCCTCACTCCCCCTGCCTCAGCAAGGACCTGTGGTGAATCCAGGAGCACCTGGGGCCTTCATCACCTCCCCTTCCTCTGCTCACAGCTCTCCCTGTTCATCCTGGGAAGGAAGGAGGAGCAGGCAGCAAGGTATGGCTGTCCTGGGGTTTTTTAGTGATCTCTGCCTGGAGAGCCTCCATCCCTCCTTCCTTCCCCACAGAAAATAATTTGAGATTCTGTAAAGAGACCATGAACAACTATTAATTATCATTAGCAATTTGCCATTCCAGGCCAGGCTTTCATCTGGGAATCTCAGAGCAGTTTTACAAATGCTAATTAATTGAGACTCCTTCATGAAGAAGTCTTTTAAACTCATTTTCCAGGGGTAAATCAAGGCTGAGAGATAGGCAGCCACGTGCTGGAGTCCAAGGTGGTGCTGCCAGTGGAACCAAGGCCTTCCCAGGCACAAACTGTGTGTTTCAACCACATTCTCCCCCTTTCCCTTCATCCCCTGACACTTGGCACAAGGCCACACCAGGAGGTGACAAAAACAACTGCCAAAGCTTTGGCCGTGCCCATTTCTTTGTGGTCACAAGATTAGGCTCAGTAAGAATGATAAAATCCAGGGATTTAGCTGCAGTCACATTGCCAGGCTTTGAAGGGAGCTACAGGGCAGCTCTGGACATCTTTTGTTCTCCCTTAAACACTCGCTGCTGGTCCCTGCCAGCCCTTCTGCTGCATCCAGAACAGCCCTGGCAATCTCATGCCTCCCTTTCCCCAGGTATCTCTGTGTTTCCTTGTCTCCCCAGCCTGCAGTGTCTGATTGTCTTGTCGAGGCTCCATTTCTCCTGTATTTATGTAGCCATTTACCCAGGCAGGCAGCAGTGAATTAATCATTGTGTCTCCAGTCTCTGCTGGCAGAGGCACTGACTCTCATTCCAGCCCAGGAGGGCACGAGCTTGTTTGTTACCTGATAAAACCAAACTTGGTCTGGGGCTGCCTGGGGTGTCAGGGGGGCTTTAAGGAATTGTCCTGGGCTGCCCTGCCAGGTGCACCAGCAGTGTGTGCTCTGTCCCCAGCTGTTCAACCAGCCCGGGCAGGGCTCTTTACCTCTCCCACCACCCACCCTCCCTCCAGGGGATCTGCTGCCCAGGGGCCATCCAGGCTCCCTGCAGGGCTGAGCAAATTCCAGCATCCCACTGGGAGATGCTGCAGCCAGGCCAGGAGCCCAGCATTCCTGCCTGCATCAAAGCTGAGAGTCCCAAGTGCAGCACAGCCTGTTTGCACGGCATTCCCAGAGGAAGCAGAGCCAGCTCAGCACCACTGCACCTTCCGAGGAAACTGCCCCCTGCTCCAGGATCATTGCTGCCCCAGAGCCACCTCTGTCCCTGCAGGAGGGCTGGGCTGGGCTGCTCCAACACCCTGAGCAACAGGGCTCAGGCTGTGTTCTCACTCTGCCAGGGGTTTGCTTTTTGTTTGGTTTTTTGTATTACTGCATTTTTATTTTAGTATTCCTAGTAAAGAACTGTTATTTCTATTCCCACATCTTTGCCTGAGAGCCCCTTAATTTCAAAATTATAATAATTCCAAGGGAGGAAGTTTACATTCTCCATTCCAAGGGAATTCCAGCTTTCCCTGACAGGCAGACACCTGTCTTTCCAAACCAAGACATGAATGAGCATCAGGAGTGATGGAGGTCGGGGCTCAGCTCTGCTCCAGTGCACAGCAAACACAGTTTGTGTTTGGGGCTGGGTTCTGTGCAGTTCTTCACACAATCCCAGCCAGGTTTGGGCTGGGAGGGACCCTAAAGGTCAATTCCAACCCCCTGCCACGGGCAGGGGCACCTTCCCTTAGCCCAGGATGCTCAGAGCTGCACCCAACCCAGCCTTGGACACTGCCAGGGCTGGGGCAGCCACAGCCTGGGCGTTCTGCAGGGAAGTGCCCACAGCATGAACAGCAATAAATCCACAGGGACTGAGACAAACAACTGGATTCTCCCCGTTTCTCCTCTCCACGCCCTGCCTGTGCCACCATGTGCTTTGGAAAATTAGGAATTTCAATGGAGTCAAGCTGTGCTCTCCATTTAGCAGAGACCATTTTCCCCCAGGAATACATTCCCTGACAGGTCCTCCTGTTCAGGCACATAAATTACCCCCAGGCTGAGGCTATCTGGAGAGTTAATCAGGTTTAGAGCTGTGTCAGGTCACTCAGAAGTTCAAAGCTGCCCAAGCCTACCTGTGAATCCAAATTCCAGTGAGCAGTGGGAGATATTGTAGCAGAAGCTGTTTTACATGCTAGAAATAGTAAAAAAAAAACCACCAAACCCCCATAAATCCTCAGCTTACAAGTGCCTTCAAATATAAGGAGTTCTGAGATAGTCTAAAAAATCTGGACTCTGAATATTTGAGGCTTTCCCATCATTATGAGTATTAACCATATAATTAAGTATTATCTGAGAATTATCCATAAATGCTCATCACAACATGCTATTTGCTAAGTAATAATTAGGCCATGAAAGGAGCTCAAACAATACCTTTGTCTAGAAAATGAAAAGCCCTGCCTTGGGTTTGCACAGCACCATGCTGAGGGGGTAATAGGGTTTAAAATTGCAGTAAATTGCAGTTAGACCAAATCTCAGCCCCCTCAAGTGTAAGGAAGCTCCAGAGGCAGGGAGAATCAGGGCTCTTTTCCTAAAAAAAAGGCAGGACAAGGCACCAGGTCCATTCACAGGAGCAGCACCTGGGCACTACAACTCCTTCCACGTTTTCCTTCGAGTTGAAATCCCCATTTTCCAAACTCAGGCTCTCCTCGGAGGTACAGGATTCTTCTCCTTTAACTTAGGTTGGATGGAATGGGAGTTCCTGAGGATGGAAATGATTTCTAGGGGATAGAGTTAATTTTGCTTTGGTTTGTAACGTTTCAGAAGTCCCCCAATGAGCACAGCAGAATCTTTTGTATTAATTTATCATTGTTAGAGGTTTTGGGGCTGATCCTAAGGAAGACAAACATGCAAATTGCTTTGAATTCCTTATTTCCATTAGATTCAGTCCAGAACCACAGGGCACAAGAACATTTGGGATAAACTTTTGCTGCACAGGATTAAATACTGAGTGTCTCTGTAGCACAAAAGGCAAATTCTGGCATCCTGTCTGAAACCCAGGCTGTACTAAAAGCTTCTCTTGTCCTAGTGGCTGGCATTTTATGGCTTTTTCAGGAATAAAAGTAGCATTTGACCTCTGGAAATGGAAAAGAACAAGAGTGTGCTGCTGATGGGAGGCTTCTTTACTCCTCTCCCCACTTTTTTATATTTCCATTTTATTGTCACTTCTATTTCCTCCTTTGCAGCCAAAGCTTCAAGTGGATATTTTGGTGCGTTTGGTGCAATTTTTTTTTTTGCTGTCTGTTGGTTCTTTGCAGAGGGACTGTAAAGGAGGAGCAGCAATACCAGGGGGAGCTACAGCCCCTGGCATGATCCACCCTGTGCAGCAGCTGAGATGTCCTGGAATCCTCCTGCCTGGAATGTTCTCCTGGGCAAAGTAGAGCATTCCTGGTCACTGTGATTTGAGTTGTGATTTTCCATGGATGAGACCCAGCTCTCATCTTGCCTCCTGCTTGACAGCTCCTGGAGCACTCTGCTCCCCAGGGGGGGAAGGAAAAGACATTTTCCAGCAGAGATGTCCATGGAAATTCAGGCTTTGTGAGCTTTAAACGCTTTCATCAAGAGATCAGAGCTGCTGACAAGTGGTGGTAGCTGAAACCCTTTGCAGGAGGGGAACAAATGCTCACTTCACACCTTGGGCCACCAGGATGCCTCAAACCTCCCACTCTGGGCTCTGCAGCTGAGAAATTGCTCCCATTTCCAGCAAGAACAACGGAGTGGAGTGGGAATTTGTGGCTGTAGAGACCTCTCTGTTCACACTGGGATTGATCCTCAGCAAACCCAGTTCGTGCCATTGCCCCGCTGCTACCAGTCAGTGCCAACCTGGATTTATTCAGGGTTGGGATCTGGTTTTCTCCAGCTTGGAGAAGGTGTTTGGGAGTCTGGCATCTGGGGACATGTGAAATTTCCATGCCATTAGAGAATAACAGAGCTGGGGGAAGAAGACAATTTGTCTGAAAGAAAAAATAAAAAAGTGTTTGAGAACACCAGTGGTGTTTAAATCTGTGCAGAAAGTGCAATACAAAGATCTCAAACAAACGTAAAATATGTTGTTAATAAAGTTCCCCTCTCAGCCTCTTTATTGTAGGTTTTAAATGCTAATGTGCAGAGAGGGCAAAGGAGGTGACTTAAACCTGCCACTGCCTGGTGAACTCGGGGTTTGTATATCAGGAGTGCTCTGCCCAGAAGGGATTGTAAAGGAAATGTGTTTCTGTGCTGTGATCCATGAAGGATCTGTGCTGTGCTTGTTCACTTCACAGAGGCAAACATCTCCTCGGTGAGGACATGGGATTTAAGGACAGTGCCATGCTGGGAACATTAAAATTGGGTTAAAAGTCTTGTTCTGAGGATATTTAGAGAGCCCAGTCCTTGTTCAGTCATGCAGCCAGAGAGGCTCGGGCTGTTCAGATCTCCATCCTGCCCATTTCCCTGGGACAAAGGTACAAGAACCCTCCTCATCAGGTCCCCCTGGTTGTAACCACGGGGGCCAGTGGATAAAGAATGACCTTCACTCTTCACTCAGCTCAAGTGAGTTATCACTCTCCATTTCTTGGAATCTCCATCCTCACCTTATCTCTGGTTTCTTTTTTTAGACTTCACAAACCCAGGCTGTGGCACAGAGTTTTGGAGTCCCTGGTGGATTATTAACACCAATAATGGAGAGCACAACTCTGTGAGGACAAGAAGATTGCTAAACTCATTAATTTTATTCATAATAGGAAATTAATGTGCAGAAAGGCAATGCCAGCCCGGCAGTAATTGCTTTTTGGTTTTAAAACATTAAGTGGAAAAGTTAAAAGCCATTTCCAGCTGCTGCTCCCTTTCTCCTCTCCCTCACTCCCCCCTTCCTCCTCACACTCTTCCTGTCTCTTATTTGTGTTTCACAAGAATTGAGCTTATTTTTTCTCCCACCTCTGCTTCATTACGACTCATTATATTCCATCATTACAAGACTTTGGTCATATTTCATTGCTTTTCCCATTATGTTTTCATCATTCTTCCTCCTGATATTGCAGAGCCAGGCAGAGGATTCAGGCAGCTCAGCTCTGTTGGGATAATGAGCAGTCACATCTCTGCCCACTCTGGAGCCAGCAGAGGCAATTTGTTGTCCCTGTTTGCTCTCACTGGCTGCACCACCTCCTTCAGGCCACGGGATGTTCCTTCATTCCACCTTAACGCCCTGGGAAAACATAAATGCCATTTCATGCCCTCTTCAGGGTTGAAACAGCTCCTTCTCTTGCAGGCTTCGGAATGTGGGAGGCGGGAAGGTGATGGAATAAAATAATCGGAGTTCTGAGCAGCCTAAAGCGTGTGGACATTGCCTGGCACTGTGGGCTCTGTGCTCTTGGGGGGGATATTCAATATTTACACTGCAAAGAGAGATCCTGCCACGTCAGGCTTGCAATGCTCTGATCCTGGACTCACCCCAGATGTTCCTTTGGGGCTGGTAACGCTGTCACAAGCCCAGGACTGAGCCCAGCTCAAGGTCTCTGTGGCCTGGCTGGTTAAGTTGTATGCAGGAGGATTGTGTGTGTTGGTTGTCACAATGTTCCCCAGTCACCTGTCCCCAAATCAGTGCCACCAACTTCAGCTTGGCCTCCAGGGGAAAGGTGTGGGGAGCTCAAAAAGAGGAAGGAGAAGGAGAAGGAGAAGGAGAAGGAGAAGGAGAAGGAGAAGGAGAAGGAGAAGGAGAAGGAGAAGGAGAAGGAGAAGGAGAAGGAGAAGGAAGGGAGGCAGGGAGGCAGGGAGGCAGGAAGGCAGGAAGGAAGGCAGGAAGGAAGGAAGGAAGGAAGGAAGGAAGGAAGGAAGGAAGGAAGGAAGGAAGGAAGGAAGGAAGGAAGGAAGGAAGGAAGGAAGGAAGGAAGGAAGGAAGGAAGGAAGGAAGGAAGGAAGGAAGGAAGGAAGGAAGGAAGGAAGGAAGGAGAAGGAAGGAAGGAAGGAGTTCAGTCTTTTTAATTCCATTTTTGTCATTGCACTAAACTTTATCAGGGTGTAAGGGCAAGCAGATTGTGAAAAGCTCTGTGAAGTTCCTCACAGAACTGGGAGCAGGGGAGGCGAGTTTGTGGTGCCTTTCCTCAGGGTCTCAGGAGTCTCTAAGGAGTCTCAGTTTGGGCTAATTTTTAATTGTCTAGACCAGAACATTAAGTCTGAAAAAGTCCTGTGACCCAGTTCCAGCTGCAGACCTCGTGACTCATCTCAGCTGCACCAAAGCAGATGAAAAATCCATTATCGTCCTTTTTTTCCCTTTCCCTCTTCCCCTTTGTTATATCTGCAGTGTGTGTACAGCTTAATTTTAGTTCTGATAAAAGCAAATGACATTTTAATTTTTATAGCATGATTTATTGTCATTTGGCTGTAATTTATGAAAAATAATTGAAAAGAAAGAGAGATTTAACCCTGACCAGTATTCTTGATATCCATGAGCCATAGCTGTGAGACTGCAGCTATTTCAGGATGTATTTTATTCACCCAAGCAGGACAGGGATATATCATTTTCTCTTACTGCTTCTGTGCAAAGGTCTAATTATTTGCTTGCTGGCTGAAAAAAAAGATCTGAAAAGAAAAATAATCTGATTATCACAGTGCACATATTTTTTCCCTACTGGTTTTCTGCAATCAAAATGAAATATCAGGGAACGGTGGCTGTTGTTTATTCTGCTCCTTTGCTCCACAGCTTTGTGCTGGTTTGTGCCATGCCCATTCTGCTGGATAACCAAGGGAACGGCTGGAGCTGTGTCAGGGGAGGGTCAGGTTGGATATCAGGGAAAGGTTCTTCCCCCTGATGCCTGAAGATTTCAGCTTTTATACATTTTTCCTCTATTTGTAGCTTTGTAGGCTATTAATATGTGGTTATACAGCTCCTGGTATTTTTCCTACCCTTTCTCTTAGATTTTAGAGTAATAAGTTAACCTTTTAACACATTCCTGAAATACTGTTTGGTCTTATTTTCAAGAACAACATTTTGTTTTCCAATCAGAATCTGAGGAGATCCAACAAAAATGGGACAAAGAAGCCCTGGACCAACTCCAATGGGGCAGCACCCAGGGGAAAAAATACCTAATCCATTGCTCTTCTAATTATCCAAGGTTTGTTAGAGATGCTCATTTGTTAAACTGATAAAAATTGTGGAAATTCCATACCAGGGGTGCCCATAGCCCAGAACTATGGACACAGCTGGGAGCTTCTGAAAAAAAGCTGCTTTTATCTGCCCATTTTAATGTTCTTGCAAGGGCTCTTGACTTTTGATATGGGAGGATGCTGGGCACTGCTCAGGCTCCCCAGAGGATGGGCACAGCCCCGAGGCTGCCAGAGCTCCAGGAGGGGTTGGACACCGCGCCAGGGTGGGATTTGGGGTGTCTGTGCAGGGCCAGGAGCTGGATCAATGATCCCTGTGAGTCCCAGAGCTCCAGGACGGGTTGGACACCACTCCCAGGGTGAGATTTGGGCTGTCTGTGCAGAGCCAGGAGCTGGATCAATGATCCCTGTGGGTCCCAGAGCTCCAGGAGGGGTTGGACACCGCGCCAGGGTGGGATTTGGGGTGTCTGTGCAGGGCCAGGAGCTGGATCTATGATCCCTGTGGGTCCCTCCCAGCTCAGGACATTCCCTGATTCTTTCTGTCTATGATCCTGGAGGGATCCAGCTCCATCCTGTGTGTCCCCAGCCCTCCTGCCCCAGCCTGGCTGGCTGGGGGGACATCCCTGCTGCCCCGTGGTGGGAGGTGACACTGGCAGAGGTGACACTGGCAGAGGTGACACTGGCTGTGCCCCAGGGCAGGCTCAGCAGCCCTTGGAGTGTTGCATTGTATCCCCACAGCCAAGCAAATGTTTCCAAACAAGGAAAAGTGCTGGAGGACTGACAGTGTGAATCCACCCTGGTTGTCTTCTTCTAAGTAAGACACCAAAAGGAAGAAGCTTTAGGTGTCCTTTCTGCAGTGCCCATGTCCTCGTGGATCAGGAACTAAAATCCTGCTCCTGATGCCCCAGCATGGCACCTGAGATATTGAAATGAATTTATTTGTGCAGGGAGGGAGGGAAGGAAGTGAAATCCCAACCGGCAGCAGCAGGAGGCTGCTAAAGTGCAGCTCCAGCAATGCGAACACTCCAGCAAGAGATAACATCAGCCTTCTTTGCATACATCGGGGATGGGGTGATAAGGCAGGCATTCAGATAGCCTGGAATTCTCATGGGTTAGGGCAGGAAAAGCAGCTCAAATGGAATCTGGAAATGGAGTGCCTGCTCCCAGCACACAGCACAGCCCTGGCACGGTGCAGAGCCGGGGCTACGCTTCCTTGGCAGTCTGGGCATGTGTTTCCTGCAGAAAGGCTCTCCCCCTTTGGAAATATTTTCTCTGATTGTGATTCCTCTCAGCAGTTTCTCGCTGACCTTTGAGTTTAGAAAGCCCTTAAGTACCACAGAGAAGGAAAGCAAAATATTTGTAGTGATAAATTTCCACCCTTGCCGGCAACTCAGTGTTAGTCCTATTTTTGTGGTGTTTTCAGGCTCTAATGGCTTAAAAATGGACCTTGTTTCTGATATCTTTGACTCCCCTGTGCTTTGGAGAGCCTGGCTGCAGGTCCAGCTTCAGTGGCTGATGGTGGAGAGAGAGATTGTGCCAACAGCTCCCAGTGAGAGCTGCACAGAGGGACAGGGGACGGACAGGGGACACCCAGGGGACACCAGGGGACACCCAGGGGACACCAGGGGACACCCAGGGACTCCGAACATCCTGGTTTTCCACAGGCAGGTGCTGGAATGCTGGGAATTAAAGGCAGGGCTTGGACAGCCAGCACAGAGCCCAGCTGGGACAAGGCTCTCACCTGGGTGCTGGCTGTGCTCCGCCTGATTCCTCCCCCTCGTGTGAGCCCATCCCCGCAGCCCCAGCCAGATGGGGAACATTTTCCCCAGAGCAGAGTGCTGCTCTGAGGTCCGTGGCTGGATTTCAGGGACAGATGACATTTTCCCAGTGTATGCAGGGTTTAAAGCCAGCTTTGATGAAAGCTTTCTCCTTGAGCAAAAGGACATCTCTTCGGAGCAGGCCCCGGCCACCGAGCCGGGAGGCTTTGAGGCCGTCCTGGTGATTGACAAAGAACCTTCCAGGTCCCGCTCCACAGAGCACAGCAGGAGCCAAGCCATGCAAAACATCTCCTCTCCTTGCATCTTGGGCTCTGTCTCAGCCAGCACTTGGCCCAGATACTCTCCCTGTGCTGTCATTCAGAGCGGTGCTGCTGGAGCTCTTTCTCTCTCTGCTTAGCTCCTCTCTTGGCTCCCTTCTCGCTGCTCTTTAGCAAACAGACAAACCATCACAAAAATAGCCAGCTCCCTGCCTTCTGCTGGGAGCACCTTGCATGGGCCTTGGTTTTTGGCAGTAATTTTCCTGTTCTATTGATGAACCACTTAGGTTTCCATTCCCTGACTCCATCTATCTCTGCGTGGTGGGGGGCAAAGGAAGAGTGGCCCGGGGACACGTGCAGTACCTGGGGTGTGAATATACATTATTTTTGTATGCATGCACACACCTCTAGATGCCTCTCCTGTGCCAGGAGTATCATATGACAATACAATGATTTTTTTAATACGTGGTTGACGCTTTTCTGTGCAATGCCAACACATTTTTTTTCCTTCAGGTGAATTCCTGCGCCCAAGCACCTCCCTTCCCTCCAACCAGCCGATTGTTTTAAGCTCTGCCGCTCCGTGCGCCGTGGAGGAGAGGTAAACAGGCAGCCAGAGAATGGAGGGAGGCAGCTGGGAGATTATTAATGTCGAAAATATCAGCAAGCATCAGCCCTTTGATCACCAGGCGTGTTTACAAAGGGACCTTTCCTCGCACGCACCCCGCCGAGCTCGTTGGCATTCGGTGCATGCCACAGCAGCTGCTCCCGTCTCCTGCTCCCTGCCTGGCCAGACAGGCTGGGAAAAGAGTCGACAGGTAGATAAATAAAGAGAGAAAGCCGGGCTGTTGTCACAGAGAAACGCAGGTTTGTGTAGATGCAGCCTGACAGGAGGCGGGGAGGGAGAAGTCACGGTGGCAGCGGAGGTTGTCCCTGCTGCAGAGGGCCTGGGGAGCTGGGAAAGGACAGGGGACAGGTGGGACAAGCACTGTTAGATGGGCCTGGTGGCCACTTTCAGCCCTGCTTCACTTTGCCTTCCAGCCTACCTGCAGCCACGCCTGTGCCCGTCACTGCTGGAGATTGTCTGTGCTCCCCAGCTCGTGGTTTGGCTGTGCTGGTGCTGATCGAGGCCTCTGGGATCTTCCAGAACAGAAATAACAGAGAGCAGCAGCGTGCTCTGGGCTGCATCCTCATCTGGGTCCTCTTCTGAACCTTCTCCCAAACAATTCTCCTTGGGACAGAGTTTGAACCACTGACAACCAAAGACTGTCCCAGTTCCATCACCCCCAGTCTGGACTGAAGACATTGACAACATTTCCCAGTGGTTTTGTGGGTTTGATTTTCTTTTTCTTTTTCTTTTTTTTTTGGTTTTTTTCCCCCCATGGGAAACCACTGTATGACTCTGATGGGTTTTTCCCCCCTTTTTAAACCAGGAACCAGCCACCTCCAGCAAAGCAGTGGCTGCACTTCAGCATTTCAGGTTATCTGGAGCAGGGGCTGGCCCAGTGGAAGCTGCTCCCTGTGTAAATAATAATAATAGTCACAGTGTTCCCTGTGTAAATAATAATAATCACAGTGTAAATAATAATAATAATTACTAATAATTATTATAAATAATGGCTGATAGCTGTCTGCAGCTCTGCCTCACTCGGTGCCATCCACGCTGGCTCTGGGCTGCATCCTCATCTGGGTTCTTTTCTGAACCTTCTTCCAAGTGATTCTCCTTGGGACAGAGTTTGAACCACTGGAAACCAAAGACTGTCCCAGCCCCATCACCCCCAGCCTGGCCTGCAGACAGTGATGTAATTCTTTGGTGGATGTTTGGGAGGTTTCTGTTTCTTCCCCCCATGGGAAACCACTGTGTGACTCTGATGGGCGTTTTTTTCCTTTCTAAACCAGGAACCAGCCACACCCAGTGTGAAAAACATGGTTCACTCTTAGTAGAATTTAAAGGTTTAATAAAAAAAATTAAAAATAGACAGATAAGAGACATAAAGCAGAAGTCTTTTTACATGGCCGGGGTGCCTGGCATGTCACCAAGGAAGCACCCATGTTGACAAGAGGCTTGTACCTTAAAAATACATGTATGATGAATATTCATTATTCTTGTGCATGATTCAAACAGTCCTTTGAGTTTTTGGATGTTTCTGTTTAATTTAACTTCCCCCCCCCTCACCTGTTATCCCATAACCTAATCCTCTTGGCTCCAGGAGCCTCAGTTTCCCAAGAACAGGAGCAATAAATTCCTCTTTGGAGTTTTGATGTTGCTCAGGGCCACCTTCATTCAGATAAGAGAGTGTAAAGAATTTCACTGCTCGAAAAGGTATCCTGTATCACACAGTTTCTATTTTAGTATTTTAATATTTTAATATTTCAATATTTTGCTATAGCCTACACCTGTATTTACCACACTGCCATATTAATACATCATGATGAATATTTGCAAAAAGCCAAGTTGATAATTTGTATTTATAACACCCAGCAAGGCAGTGGCTGCACTTTAACCCTTCAGGTTTGTTGTGCCTGGCACAGCAGACCTGGCC
Source organism: Nicator chloris (assembly GCA_013400495.1). Taxonomy (NCBI): domain Eukaryota; kingdom Metazoa; phylum Chordata; class Aves; order Passeriformes; family Pycnonotidae; genus Nicator; species Nicator chloris. The sequence continues at coordinate 25,029 of WAAE01005464.1, read as the reverse complement.
CTGTGGAAGCCGTTCCCTGGCTGAGCCTGCTGTGCTGATGGCAGTGTAAATAATAATAATAATAATAATAATAATTACTAATGATGGCTGAGTAGCTGTCTGCAGCCCTGCCACAAGGCTGGCAGCAGTGGCAGGGCACGGCTCAGTGTTGCCCAAACAGCATTTGCAGGCTTTTGTTGTGCCTGGGTGCAGCTGCTGAGAGCAGCCCTGGGCCAGCCCCTCTGTGCTGGCTGCTGGCTCACGCAGGGCTGCACGGGGCTGCCAGGGGAAGGGACAGCCCTGGGCATCCTCTGCACTCCAGGAGGGACAAAAATCCACCAAATAAAAATTTTGGTCCACAAAATAAAAAATACGGGAGCAGGAAGCCAAGAGAAGGAGCAATCACCTGTGCCAGGAGCTGCTTATCTCTGTGGCATCCTGGGGCTGTGTTTTTCCCTGTTTTATGTACATAAGGCATTTTTATGGCTGTAATCCCCTTTGCCTTTGCCTTTCTCTCACACACAGAAGCAGTTTTAGGGGTTTGGGTTCTCCATGTCATCCATGGAAACACCTGTGCACAGAAATGCACACACAAGCTGGTTTTATGGATTTTTATAACTTTTGTGTGTGTCTGCCTTGTGGTGGAGAAGGCTCCTGTGGCTTTAGTTATATTTATTATTATATTGC
>WAAE01005464.1:4458-24155 GCA_013400495.1 Nicator chloris | reverse complement strand
CATTACATTATATTTATTATTTAATATTTATTATATTAGATAAATAATCTCTCCAATACATATTCATGCTTCTTTTTCTTCAGTTCTGTCACTCAGAAGCAGGCCCTGCTCCTTTTGAAAGGTAAAAATGGTAGGATTTTCCTGTCTTTACGTCACTAAAATCAATTTAAAAGATGTCTTTATTGTGTTTAGACCTAGGGGATGGAAATACTTTAATTTAAATGGAAGTCCTGGGCTCAGCAGAGATAAATTAATGGGTATCATGGTAAATGTAACATTTGTGATATACTAGAGATCACCTGAATAATCAGCTGGCTCCCTCTCACCTTCAAAGAAAGGTTCTGTCCTCTCCTGTAGTTTCCTTCTGGAAGAAAGAAAATGTCAAAGCAACAGAAGAATTTGTGGTGACACCATTTGTTTTTCTGCTTTTCCAAAAGGTAGTGGAAGCTGAAAACGTGAGTGAACACAATGAAAAGCTCTTTTTTGTACATCAGATAATGTTTTATTTTGCAGCAACTTTGTTCTCTTCAGGTTTTTCAATTTTAGGTCAACACAAACAAACAAAGCAGTAAGAAAGGAAATTATAAAAAGTATTCAAAGGAAATTGGGGAAGGGAGGGAAGCATTTTCCCCTTAAGATTTTGACAAAATGAGTATTACCACTTTTTTTTTAACCAGCTTGTCCACAGAATCTTCATCCTGTCCTACATTTTTTTTTTAACCTCTAGTACTCGCCTGCTGTAGAATGAATGAAAAGTATTTAATGTTAAACCTCACAAATAATTTCAGGGCATTCTTCATGAAACATCACCCTCAGGCCAGCAGTGGCCTCACCCACAGAAAAGGAGCTTTTGGTGGGAGCTGCTTCCTTGGGGAAGGATGAGAACTGCAGGGGTGTCCTGGGCTGCCCTGCCAGGTGCACCAGCAGTGTGTGCTCTGTCCCCAGCTGTTCAACCAGCCCGGGCAGGGCTCTTTACCTCTCCCACCACCCACCCTCCCTCCAGGGGATCTGCTGCCCAGGGGCCATCCAGGCTCCCTGCAGGGCTGAGCAAATTCCAGCATCCCACTGGCAGATGCTGCAGCCAGGCCAGGAGCCCAGCATTCCTGCCTGCATCAAAGCTGAGAGTCCCAAGTGCAGCACAGCCTGTTTGCACGGCATTCCCAGAGGAAGCAGAGCCAGCTCAGCACCACTGCACCTTCCGAGGAAACTGCACCCTGCTCCAGGATCATTGCTGCCCCAGAGCCACCTCTGTCCCTGCAGGAGGGCTGGGCTGGGCTGCTCCAACACCCTGAGCAACAGGGCTCAGGCTGTGCTCTCACTCTGCCAGGGCTTTGTTTGTACTGCTGCATTTTTCTTTTAATTTTCCTAGTAAAGAACTGTTATTCCTGTTCCCAGATCTTTGCCTGAGAGCCCCTTAATTTCAAAATTATAATAATTCAGAGGGAGGGGGTTTACATTCTCCATTCCAAGGAGATTCCTGCCTTCCTTAGCAGACACTGTCTTTTCAAACCAGGACAAGGGGAGAGGCTGGACAGGAATTAACTACGATTTCCTCAGGGGTGAATGTTGCTCCAGCAGAATTTTTAGCATCTTTGCCTGGCAGAGGACAGGGAGCTGAATCAGTGGCAATACCCTGACGTCACTTTAAATGATCTCAGAGCTCTCTCTGGTCACACTGTTTATACAGTTTACAGTTTGAAATGGTGCAGTTGCTGTTATCCCAAGATAAGACACAAAGAAATGCTGTCTGGAGCCAGTGAGGGTTATTTCTGTAAATCAAATTATTTCATGCTGCTAGGTTTCCAAATGGACTCTAATTAAATTAAACAGCTTTTTTTTACTTTTTTTTTCTTTATCACCACAGGCATATCGAGATTGTGTTGCAATTATGGGGGAAGATCTGTATTTATAGCGTGGAAGGAATTTGTGCAGCAGCCACTGTTGTCTCTCTGTGCCTGACAGGACATTTCCATTCTGCTCTAACGCTGTGTAACCTTTGGGTAAGAGGAGCAGGCACAGAGTATTTACCAGCATTGCCAAGACACAGCTACAGGTCCTTCTTCCTTTGTGCTTGGAATATCAGAGCAGATGTTAAACCCTTCTCTTGTCAGTATGCTGGTGGCTGGAGGCTGGAAGCTGAAATCCCACTCGCTGACACGAACGCAAGGAGCAGTATCAGATATCCTGCATGGCAGGAGGAAAACACACAAGGAATGCAATATCTGCTGAGGAATTCCAGTTCTGCTGTGGCTTTCATTTGCTATCTCCCAGGGTTGTGTCTGATAATCCTTCACGTCCCTGTCCCCGGAAGATCCCGGTGAAAAATTGCCAGCCCGTTTTCCCAGGAGGCACGAGGGAGATTGGCAAGGGGAGTTCATCTCTCTTCCAATATCAGCCCTTCATCAATCCACGGCTGGCAGAGGTTACGCTGCACACTTGGCTCCCCCAGCAGGGAAAGGAAGCTTTTGGAGGCATTTCAGCATTGATGAGAGGAGCTGTGTGTGTCACAGGCCCTGGCCAGGGAGCTGTGCAGCCCCAGCCCGGTGTGTCAGAGCTGCTGGAGAAGCTGAGCTCAGCCCTGGCTCTGGCAGAGGCTTCCTCAGAGTCACTCCTTGGGCAGAGCAGCTCTGCCTCTGCTCCTCCAGGTGTGGAACTCACAGCCTGCCCTGATTCAGGACCCTCCTTAGCGCTCCAGATGTGCTGGGATGTTCAGTGCAGCAGTTCCTGAGGCTGTGAATTCCAGCAGGGCTTCACAGACACAATTCAGGCATTGCCCCGCTGTCCCTGGGCTTGTCACCTCCCCATCACCATAATCAATGCAATTTACACCCAAAATAATCAATGAGCATTGGGAGCTGTGTATCCAATCTTCTGCTCCAGTTCTCACTTTTTTCCTTCGCTCCAGCTTGCATTGCTATAAAAATATCCACAAGTTGAGCATAATAAGATTTAAAAAAAAATATTCAAAGTTCAGGGTTCAGCCTCATTTAAGGTTCCCAGAACAGCTCAGTTTATTCAGGCACTCGGAGTCAGCTTCTGTGTTGTTATTACAGAAACATTTTTTATACCTTTTTCAATATGTAAAAAAATGCGTGCAAATGCAGAACTCAGATTGTTCTTGGTTTCCTGGTGATAAGAATTAAGATTAAGGAGATGTGGAAATTGGCCAGCGGATCAGTTGTACCAAATTAGAATGTTAAAAATGTGCCTTTTTTTCGCTTTGCTGGCTTTCCTTTATCTAGCAGTGGGGTTTTTGCCCTTTGCCAAGGCTCCATCACCCCGAGCACCCCTGAAAGCCTTCATCCTCTTCTCTGGATTCAGGGAGCATTTTGCAGGAGAAAAAGAAAAAGCAGCTGGTGGTGGCTGCTGCAATTTGCTGCTCTAAACAAACACAGGAGGGGACACTGTGGCTCACCAGGACAGTTCATTCACCTGACACCGGAGGGACCATTTGGAAGCAGGGACATCAGGAGCAGGCTTTGTGCCCAGAACATTGTCCCTCTGTGATCTGTGGCTGCATTCACAGGCGCAGCAGCGCTGCCTCGGGGGGAACAGATTCCTTTGAAGAGGGAAACGACCCGAGTTTAAAAATCATGTTCTTCCTGGCCCACAAGCAGGCATTGCACAGCTGATCCTCAGGCAGCCGCTCCGGGGGAGCCCTGGCTCTGCTGCCCAAACTCTCACAGAGACTTAAATCCTGCCCCGGGAGCAGGAGCCGTGTCCTTGGCAGCTGCTGTGGTTTGGGGAAAAGCAGGATTTTATCCCTCTCTCCCAGGTTCTGCCCAGCACCAGGGGTTTGTGGGCTGGGGGAGAAGCTGGAGGCACTGGCTCTCCTCCTCCCAAGGAAACTTCCAGACGGCCGTAGGAGCTTTCCAGCCAAAGATTCACAGCCATGTTCCAGGGAACATTTGCAGCCAGAGAGGTCTGGGACATCTTTCAAACGCTGCCTAGATAAGCAGTAAATTAAAAACCAATTAAGAGCGAGAAGACAGAGGGAGAGGGTGCCAGGTGTGGGGAGCAGCGGCCCAGGCGCTGTTTGAACTTGCTGCTCTCCCTGTCACACTTGGTGGCACTGCCAGCTGTCACAGCAGGCTGCCTGTGCCCAGGGCCTCGAGGTGACAGCACTGGTGCATGTCTGAAGCAAGTGGGCAACTTCTGGAAAAACATCTCTGCTGCCTCATTCCATTCATCAGAGAGCCAGCTCTGTCCTCTTCAGCATTCCACCCCTTGCTGTGCGTCCCCAGCAGCTCTCCTGGCTCAGGATTCCCTAACCTGGCCAGGTCTCCAGTTTGATGAATCCAGTCTCAGGATTATTGTTCAGTGTGATCATTTTGATCATTGAGAAGCCCCTCTCAGGTTCCTGGCTTTGTTCTGAATGCCCAGTAAATAACAGTAAGCACCATTCCAAAAACTCCCCAAATGTCCCAGTTAACCCAGATGAAACAGGTCCCTACTGCAGCATTTTCCTTCCTGGAACACAGTCTGACTTCCCACGTCCAGCCCCACTGAAATCAGCAGGAGATTTGACAAGGATTCCATCTCTTATGGCCTGAGTGTCACCTGGAGCAGGTAATGGCACTCGGGGCTCACCTTCATTCAGAAAGGCTGAATTTATTTAGCTATGGGTTTATTTATTTAGGGTTTTGCTAATGCAAAGAGATTCCTGACTCCTCTGCAATGAATCCATTGGCAAACAGTGCAGATTTTGCTAAGCAGAGTTTACCAAGCTTTTGGAATAAAAACTCCTTAAGATGTCCAAGAGCCTGGGCTGCTGATAATGCCTCCTATGATCTGTTTTTCAGGACTGGATTATAATTCCAAACACGGCGCTACTTATTCCACTCTGTGGAGTCTAATTAACTGTCAGAAATGCATTGTTGAAGGGATGATGGATTATACCAAGGAAAACATTAATGAAGCTCGTTGCAGGCAGCCCATGTGAAGACCAGAGCTGATGTCACTGGCTGCACGGGAAGTCGGTTCCTTTTGGTTTCCAAAGCCTGGAGCAGGGTCTGAGTGCCAATCCCACCCAATTAAGAGCTCATTAGCTGCACCCTTTTCTCTCACTGTCGTGATCAAGGTGATTTTTGCCTTTGTGAGTAGCAGGGACTGTGGAAGTGAGCACTGACTGGGGGAGTTCCTCACTCTGAGCTGTCAGTGCTCCCTGAGAGCAGAGCCAGAGTGAGGGAATAACTCTGCTTGGCCATTCCCACATCCTGCAGAGTCAGGATCTGCCTCCTTCTGTGGAGCTGGGAGCAGCTGAAAGCTCTGAAGAGCCAGTGGAGCATCCGTCCTTCCCTGCTGCCATCACACCCTGGCAGCTCCGGTGACACCCAGCTCTGGAATTGTCCTGCTCAGCTGGTGGCTGTGACCTGGACACAGGTGACACTGGTGTCTCCCTTTTACTGTACAGGAATCCTGCAGGATCAGCTTTTCCCCCCTCCCTTCCTGCAGCACCATCCCCAGCAGAAACAGCCCAGCCACGCTGTGCTTCCCCACAGAAATTGGGGAGTTCTTGGTTTGATGCCTTTTTGGGGCTACCTAAAAATAGAGGTCAGACAGAATAAGGAGAATAAAAAGCAGTTCTATTTATTGAAGGCCTTTCAGGTACATTCAGGGCACACAAAGCCCCCCAGGGGCTGCACCCAAAATGGACAATGCTCACGGGTTTGCACACTTTGATCACTTTGGGCCATTTGCACGTTGGGGGTTCATCTCCCAATTACAGCTCCAGCTAATGAAGTCATTTAGGCCAAGTTTGCTGCCCCAGCTCACTTTTGTTTCCATCTCTCAGGCCTGAGGCAGTGAGGGCTCCTTGATTGCCAGGCCTGGAGAGGAATTGTTGTGTCTGAGCCCAATGGGGAAGCAGCAGCTCACACTGTGTGTGGGGTTTGGAGTCACACACTAAAGAACTGCAGGGTTACAAATGGATGGAAAATAGAAAAGCTGAAATCCTGAGGCATCAGTTTGGAAATCCATCCTCCCACTGGTGTCAGCTCCAGCATCCCCCAGCCTGGTCCCCTGGGCAGGAGCTGTTGGGATCAGGGCAGGGAGCATCCTCTCAGCACTGGCCACCCCTGGGCTGCTGCTGGCCACGGCCAGGCCATCTGCTGCAGGCAGCCAGCACTCCTCAGCCTCTCTGCAGCCTCCGTGTGCCCCTCGGGCAGCAGCCAAGGTGACAGTGTGTAATTAAGTGGGAATGGATTCCCAGTGAACCCAGCGGACAGGGGGGAACAGAAAAGCCTGGCAGAATTTGTCTCACCTCATCCTGAGCAGATGGCACCAGATTAGTCCCCTCTCCATTTTTTTTTTAACCTTTTAAATAATGAAGCACCAACCTGGCTGAAATGGCCCCATCTGGATCATCTCATCCTAATCTTCCTCCAAGGTTAAGTGCAGGTTATGTCACCAAGAGCTGAGGTGACAGCTGGGCAATGGCACACAAATCCAACCTGTAAGTGACTTCATTTCCACCCCTGATAAGGCTGGGGTTGGGAATGCCCCCTTGTGACTGCAGACCTTTTGCCAGGATCCTAAAACAGTGGGTATTCCACCGCTGCCTTTTCCCCATCAGCAGTTCTCATCCCACTCATTTAAAACGCAACAGGTTGGAAGAACAAACAGAGCCTTACTCTAAATTCAGCTGAAATCCCCACCCTGGAGCTGCCCTGAGGCTTGTCAGGGTTCAGGTCAGGCTGTAGGTTGTGGTCTTTCCTCCGTTCTACTCCAATTTCTCACCCAACTATTTAATTTACTGTAGTGGGATGCCCTGGGGATTAAACCCAAGACATGACTTGAATTTCCTCCTTCCAGAATCTGCAGGAAAAGTCAGTCAGAGGCTGCGAGCAGCAGGATAGGAAAGGGTTTAAGGGTGACGCAGAAAAGTCTGAAAAAAACTAGCGGGATTAAATAAAGCACTGAGAGTTTGACACAATCAGGAATTATATCCTATTAGACTACAGGATAATCCCAAGAGAGGTGGCAGAATGCAGCAGGCACTTTAAACCAAATTGCTTATACCAGCCTGTGAATGCTGAAAGATAAAAGGCAGCAGATAAATTAATTAAAAATCCATAGTTCAGACAGGCTTTGCTTTGCCTCTCACTGTCCCTGGAATTCATGAGGAGAGAGAGAACAGCACAAAGCCAATGGCAGGAGGGCAGGGCTGAGCCTGCCATCTGATTATGTCAGTTAATTTAAGGCAAAAACGCTGCAACACACACAAAAAAAACCATTCCAGCAAACACAAGTTGTGTTGGAACGAGCCATTTTTCACTTTTTTTATGACTGCATTTAAAAGGCAATCTCTGAAACAAAGTTCACCCCGCTTATATCTCACCACGAGGACCTGGTGCCTGCTGCAATGAAAGCAATTAATTGAGGTCTTCTACATCACTTTCTCTCACGCATCATTGAGTTAATTATTTAATGACATATAAATCCTAAGGGTTCAAAAGGTCTGGGGGCTGGGCTGCAGCTACATTGCAAAGCTGTCTTTCATCTCCCTCTTCTCACACAAGAGCCACTTCCCTTCCCTGTGAAGAAGGAGCTCTCTCTTTGAGTTACTGTTGTGGCAGCCATCAAAAGGTGTGATCTGGAATGTTTATTCACACAGAGATAGCAGATATTAAATGAAATGAGACATATGTGGTTGCCTGTTTGTTTGGTGTTCCCCCGCTAAACCCTCGAGACTCTTCCCTGTCACTCTCCCTCCTTGGGTTGGCTGTGGAATGGGATATGTCTGTTTGATCCCGTGTTTTCACTTGCCTTAGATAATGCTTGTCATCAAGGAAACACCACAAATTAATTAATTTGTTACAAAGGCTGAGCGCTTTCTTAACAATGCCTCGCATTTGTTTGGAACCTTTTAAGTCAGGCTCTTGGAAAGCTCTGCAGAGATGAATTAATTAGCAGAGAGGTGGCATCTTCTGTCATGTGAGCCTGAGCTTGGCACTTTTGGGCCTACAGCTTTTTGTTGGTGCTTTAAATGGTGTGTTTGGGCCCAGCCCTGGCAGCTGCTGGGTGCCTCCATCCCTGGGTGATGCAGGGACACTCTGCCCCTCTCACAGCCTGGGCACAGCACGTCCCCATCTCGGGGTAATTGTGCTGAGCCTTGTCTTGTAGAACCTTTCTAGAGGTGGTTTCTGGGTGTCGTGGTTTGGAAAGAAAGGTGTCTGCCTGTCAGGGAAAGCTGGAATTCCCTTGGAATGGGGAATATAAACCTCCTCCCTCTGAATTGTTATAATTTTGAAATTAAGGGGCTCTCAGGCAAAGATGTGGGAATAGGAATAACAGTTCTTTACTAGGAAAATTAAAATAAAAATGCAGTAGTACAAACAAATCCCTGGCAGAGTGAGAACACAGCCTGAGCCCTGTTGCTCAGGGTGTTGGAGCAGCCCAGCCCAGCCCTCCTGCAGGGACAGAGGTGGCTCTGGGGCAGCAATGATCCTGGAGCAGGGTGCAGTTTCCTCGGAAGGTGCAGTGGTGCTGAGCTGGCTCTGCTTCCTCTGGGAATGCCGTGCAAACAGGCTGTGCTGCACTTGGGACTCTCAGCTTTGATGCAGGCAGGAATGCTGGGCTCCTGGCCTGGCTGCAGCATCTGCCAGTGGGATGCTGGAATTTGCTCAGCCCTGCAGGGAGCCTGGATGGCCCCTGGGCAGCAGATCCCCTGGAGGGAGGGTGGGTGGGGGGAGAGATCAAGAGCCCTGCCCCAGCTGGGCCATTGACAGAAGATCCCCCCCCAGAGTTAAGAGGGATAAGTCATGAAAGAGATAAAGAAACACTTTCCCACTTGGTTTTAACAGAGGGTAATAGAATACATACCTCTGGTTACATCTTGCATGGCAACCCAAGACACTGAGCCATTTTTCTGGGTTTTTTCTCCACCTGTAAATGTCTTCTTTTAGTGAACAGCCAGCCCCAGGGAGGGCACGGCCCCTGCTAACATCCCTCCCTGCTCAGGTGAGGTGAGCCTGCTGAGGGAGTGGAGTGGGGGGAGTTGGAGTCCAGTCCAAAATAGCAAAAACTGCCCCGAGCTCAGAACTTCCACATCCCTTCTGCACCCTGGGTTTGAGCGCTGCTGTGGCAGCACTGTCTCCCTCTGTCCTGGCTAGGAGAGGTTTTTGTGAGCAGTTTGGGTTGGACAAACAGCCTGGCTTGTGTTTGTGAACGAGCTCTGCAGACAGCAGCCCATGGGCTGGGATTAGGTCTGACTTTGCTCGCAGCAGCAGGAGATGCTCTGAGCTGGGAGCAGCGTTTGGAACAGCTGGGAGTGGACATTTGGCTCTGTTCTGCCATGCTTTGCTGAGTCTGGGAGCAAGATGTGCACACAAACCGAGCCCAGGGGCTGAGATTAGTCTTGACTTTGCTTCCAGTGGCAGGGAGATGCTCCAAGCAGTGTCTCATGTCCTGCTGCCAAAAAAAAAAACAAAAACAAAAAAGTGGAAAAACACACATGGCCAGTACGAGTTTCCTCCCCAGATCATTTTCTTTCAGCTGATGATGCCTTCTTCTTATTTGTAGCCATTTTGTGAATGGCTTTGAATGCCTGAGCCTCCAAAAAAGAAATGGCTGTTTCTCAAACCCTTCCTTGTCAGGCTCCAAAACAATCATTCTTCATTGTGAACCGATCTTTATAACGTGTGAATTATCCCGTGTCCATTACAATCAGCTAAAAACCTGGCATGGCTGCATCCACTGTGGCTGGGGGAATTCAAACACATTTGCCAACGTCCCTTGTCTGCAGAGGGAACAATGGGCACAGCTGTCTGGAAACTGCTCAGCACCAGCTGCAGCCTGGGCCTGCTTCTCCAGGAGGTGACAGCTGGGGAGGGACAGGGAGGGGCAGTTTGTGACACCCTGAACTCTGACACAGGGATGGGACGCTGTTGCGGTGCATTCACTCCTACAATTCTGTCCATGGGTGTCCCCTCCCAGGTTTATGCTAATCCCCCTTCCCCCTATGCCTTTCACAGCGTTTCCCTTTCATCCCCTGAGGAATTCCTCAAGGGGTGTGGAGTGATTGGGTTAAATAAAGGAAGTCCATCCCTGCCTGCCAGGTATTGAGTTTCTCAGGTATCCACCTATTCCCGACCCACTCCCCCCTTCTCCCTGGTTGGTGAGCTTCTTGCCCCTTCCCCTTTTCTCCGCCCCCCAATAAAAGGAGCTACCATCCGCATGGTTGGTGTTCTAGCTAGGCAGTCACCCAGTTCAGGCCTCCTTGTGTTATAGATACGAGCCAAACCAGCCAAATTAAATAATAAAAATAGAATTTCTTGATTACAGAAAATTTGGAATAAAACCACGGTCAACGGATAAAGTGTCAAGCCCAGGATATTGACACTGGTGGAACAGAGCAACCCTCTCTCTCGCCAGCTCCCTGTCCACGATTTGGCTTGTCGGTGTCCCGGTTTTTATACCCAAAAATCGCCCCCAGGCTTGAGTTCACAATGGAGACAAAGTCTTTCTTTTTCGTGTAGATGAGAGTCCATAGTTGTTGGAGACTTGGTCTCCGGCCGCTGAAAGGGTTTATCAGAGGTGATGATTTCTTAATACAATTTTAGATGTGGGTCCGGGCAGAGGCTGAGGAGCTTATCCTTATCGAATGATAACAATCCTGCGTTAAGCATCGGTCGTTAGCCACCATCTCCTCCCGAAACCTGTGATGTCCCATTGTTTCTTCTGATGCAAATGTTGTGTCCATGCGAGGTTTCCAGGCTCCCCGCTAAAGCAGGTTTCCCGTAAAAGAGGCTTAGACAGAATTGTGATCTCAGAAAATATTAGTTATATACAGTGGAAAGGGAATAAGACATGAATTAACACTCATACTCATAACACTTGTTACCATCTCAATAAACTCTGCACTCAGACTGCCTGGCTAGCTCCGGTTTCTCTCCTCCACCGTACTCAAAGCCTCTCCTTGGACGGATCCCGCTTCACCTGTACTTGTCCAGACAAGCCTGGATTTTGTCCCAACACGGGGACAGGCTTTGCCACCCCGCAGGAGGAGTCTCTTTGGGAATAACCCGCTGTAGCCGTGTCTTTGCCCGCATCAGGGTGTTATAGATACATGTTATGATATTGGCTTTTCGCAAGTATTAAGTGAATGTTATATGTGTAGTGAATGTTATATCTGTAGTGAATGTTATATCTGTAGTGAATGTTATATGTGTAGTGAATGTTATATGTGTAGTGTCAGAATTACTCTGTTGTATCGTTCTTTTTACTTAGACACTGTAGTGGATAGCTGATATATACCTGTGCTTGTAATTGAACTGTCTGTTTGGTTGGGATAACTTCCAATGAACGTGTGAAGAGGACCCTGCTATTGATATGCCCAATGATCAGCACCTGCCGTGTGAAGAAAGCACGGACACAGCCCAAACTGGAGGGGCTAAGGAAACTACAGCCAAGGAACAGCCTGCTCTAAAAAGGCAGACCCAAGGAGTGGCCATGCAAAACTCTACTTTGAAAAAGATGAATATGCATCACACCCTATGCAGGTGCAACAGGCAGATGGAACAGAAAAAGTATTTAAAGGGTCCCTCAGAGGTCTTTTTCAGGTGTGCTCTTGGCTCAGTGCCAAGACACCCGGTCACCCAAGGTACCAGGTCACCTGTATTAACCTTGTGCTTGCTTTCTGTCTCTTATTGTCTTTTTTATTAAACTCTTTAAATTTTACCAGGAAAGTGAACCTCGTTTTTCACAAGGGCAAGTCTGGGCAAGCCTCACTGGGTAAAATGCAGTAACCCCTGCAGGACACTGCTCTGCACCTCCACCAAAGAGTTCAATGTGTTTTGTTGGGGTCACATTGTTGTGTTTGGTGTGGTCTTGGTGCCTCACCCACCTTAGAGGTGCAGAAGACTTCAGTGCACAGGTTGTGTGCAGTGGGGGCTGCAGGTGAGGTGGGACAGTGGCAAAATTGCAGCATGAGAAGGACACAGAGTTTTAAACGCCCACCAGGGCGGGGTATTTTCGAGAGCTAAGGATGTCTGATAAATAATGAGCCAAGCACGTGGCCCTCAGTGCTCTGGGCTGCTGCAGGTGGTGCAGGTTGGGCTCGATCACCTTGGAGGTGTTTTCCAGCCTGAACGATCCTGGGGAATGGGGTTTGGAAGAGGCTGCTCCAGCCCAGTTCCAGCCCCTTGCTGTGGGAAGGGTCACCCTGGCCACGCTGCTTTGCTGTGCCAGGGATCTGTGCCACGTCCTGCACTGCAGGGACCCCTCAATTCAACACCATTTCTTCAGGAAAAAGCTGTTTCAGCCCAGGGGAGAGCTCTGCAAAGCTTTTTTTGGGGACTGAGCTGCAGTCGTGTCAGCTGGAATTGCTGTTCCCTGGGCTAACCCTGCTGCAGGGCCCTCCATGGAGCAAGGGGAGCTCTGGGGCTTCAGTGCCCATCATTTCTGCTACATCTGCTCCTCCCCAGCTGAAAGGAGCAATGGGAATCACTAAAAAATGGAGACTGCTCTGAGTGTCTCACTCCGGTCAAAACGTGGAAGAGACAGTGGGAATCCAGGAAGAAATGTGATTTTCCCGGGTTGTTTGCACCCATGTGAGAATGAGAAATCACAGAGTGATGCTTGTACAAATTAACAGGAGGGGGAAAAGGGAAAACTCCATTGTGGCCTGTGAAATACAAAGATGTCACAGGTGAGAGGAGGATCTCTGAAATGCCCATGTCTGGAGGCTGTGGAATCACGTTGGGAGAGGAATCCTTGCCCCTCTGGTTGCCCTTTCCCCTCCACGTTTGGTTTTACCCACTCTGAAAGTACCTCTGGCAGGGGGGGCTTTTAGTGGGATTTGGTGAGATGCTCCAGACAAGTGGAACCCTTCTCCCTCCTCCACTGAAAACTCCAGCAAATCTCTCCTGGTCTGCACCAGGAGCATCAGTCCCTAATCCTCACTCAGCAAACTGCCACGCCAGATTTTGCACCAGAACATTTTCCAGGGCATGTTTTTTAGTAAAAACACATTGCCAAGGACCCCTGCTAATAAAGAGATCAAAGGCAAAGCTTAGCTGGTGCAAAGGCAGCTGTAGTCATACGTGTCCAAATGAATGTGAACAGAAATCAGCAAGGAGAGCGAGGATTACTCTGAAAATAATTTGTTTGATAGAACAAGAGCTGCGCAGTTTCAGCAATTATTCCTGCAGCACTTTTTGGGAAATACCCTCCTGCTTTCTGTTTCAGCCTCAGCTAAGAGGTTCCTTTTGCTTGCCTTTCCTCAGGGAAGGGGCTGTCATTGAGAGAAAGAGGAGGATGAATTAAACAGAGCCACTTTGAAAGAGAATTGTGGCTTTTCAGGTTGCCCAAACTCAGGCAGACAAGCTGCCCTTGAGATAAAGTTTTTGCATCTGTGGGAGAGAAACAACTGGCCAGGAGAACCATTTGCAACACATTTCAGCAACACTTTCTAAATCAGGTGCCTTAAAGATTCCATTTAGAATCTGTCAGGCAGTTTCTGGGTGTTAATTAAATACTGACTGATTATGGAAAACTTATTTATGGGAATCCTAGACCTGCTGATGCCTCTAGGAGCATTTTATAACACATCCTACTTAAGAAATAATTTTTTTGCATTGATTTTTCGACACCCTCTTTTTTTTGCACTTATTTTGAAGAATGTTATCAGGAAAAGAGAGATTTCTTTCTTAAAAGTTTGTCCTGCCATAACTTCTAAATTCTCTGATTCTTACTGGATGAGTAGGAGACTGCAGGTGATAAATCATAGGCTCCAGTTAGAAATAGTTAGACTGGAAATACAGCCACTGGAATTAAAAATGAGACATAGAAACCTTTTATTCTCTTGATTTGTGGGCACTCCTTTTGCTGTGAGCAACCCTATTCTGATGGTGCCAGCACCAGGTTAACCATGACATAGTTAAAAACTGACAGGATTAGAGATTCAGTGGCTCAAAATATTACAAAAGCAGGAAAAACTCCATGCAAATCCAACAGGTGGGTTTGGAACTGGCAATTTGTCTTAGGAACAAAAGTGCTGGGATTGTCACTGGGATTGTCACTGGAATTTTCACTGGGATTGTCACTGGGATTGTGTCCTGGCTTGGAAAGACAGGTGTCTGCNCAGAGTGAGAACACAGCCTGAGCCCTGTTGCTCAGGGTGTTGGAGCAGCCCAGCCCAGCCCTCCTGCAGGGACAGAGGTGGCTCTGGGGCAGCAATGATCCTGGAGCAGGGGGCAGTTTCCTCGGAAGGTGCAGTGGTGCTGAGCTGGCTCTGCTTCCTCTGGGAATGCCGTGCAAACAGGCTGTGCTGCACTTGGGACTCTCAGCTTTGATGCAGGCAGGAATGCTGGGCTCCTGGCCTGGCTGCAGCATCTCCCAGTGGGATGCTGGAATTTGCTCAGCCCTGCAGGGAGCCTAGATGGCCCCTGGGCAGCAGATCCCCTGGAGGGAGGGTGGGTGGTGGGAGAGGTAAAGAGCCCTGCCCGGGCTGGTTGAACAGCTGGGGACAGAGCACACACTGCTGGTGCACCTTGCAGGGCAGCTCAGCACAGCAGGGCAAACACAGCCCTTCCAGGCTGGCACAGAGCCACATGAGCATCCTGACTTTGCAAAAAGCACCAGAGGCTGTCAGACCCAGGTTTAGTGCTGCATCCAGGCATGTGGGACCTATTCCCTGATCCCAGGAGCCTCACATGGCTCTGCACAAGGGCTGGGACTGGGCCCAGATGAGCAATGCCCCTGCCTGATTCACACACACAGCCAGATCCATCATCATTGCCTTTTATTTAATACACAATAACCCTGCCTCTAAGCCTAAATTAATTGCACGGTCGTACATATGAGTCACTTAATTGTAATTGTTATTACCTTAATTTCTACAATTACAGTGGGTAAACAACAGGGCTTCATTTTCCAAGGGACCTGGCTCACGTTTGGAGCACGTTTGCTTCCTGCCTCGCTCATTTCTCGTGGCAGTTCTCTAGAAAACATCATGTACATCCTCCTAAGCAGGGAATTTGAAAATATTCTTGTGGTGGTGCCTGGAGAGGCTGCCTGGAACAGAGGCTAGGCAGTGTTAAAGGAATAAAGCAGGGATTTATTAAAAGGCTTTTAAAGGATGCGCCTTGGGCAGTGCAAGAGCCAAAGCTACACCCAGGATGGACCAGGGGTCACGAGTGTTCACAGTTTGATAAGTTTGGTGTTAATTGTCCAATTACATATTGGGGTTAATTGTGCAATTACACTTCAGGTGATGCAGTCCCACCCTCCCAGGCTGCTCCCCTCAGTTCCCTGCTGTTTGCACCTTTTGGGCCTGAAGCTGCAGCGGTGCCCTTGGTCCTGGGGCTGGAGAAGGATTGCTGTGTGTGCCTGAGCTGTGAGGAGAGCTGGCTGACACTGTGTGTGAAGTCCAGAGTTGTGTACCCATGCAGTGCAGAATCTGGAAAACACGAAAGCTGGAACTTAAGGCATCAATGGTGATAAGTTCTTATGGTAATAAGAACTTCTCCTTCAGCTCTGGCCAGCTGCTGGGTGGCCCATGGTGACTGGGTGACACCAGCCTGCCCCACAAAGGGACAACGTCACCAACAGCTGCGGCCACAGGGCCAAGAGCGTGCACTTCTTGCCTTCCTTTAGTGGCTGCACCCCACAGAGTGGTTTGTAAACCCAGATTTACAGATTTTCCAGACACTGACCTTTTTAAATTTTGAATTTTAGAGAAGTATTTTGTAGATCTAGCCCTGGGCTGGTTGTAGAGGCTGGATAATGTCTCCTGCTGATGGAACGGGGCAGTGCCTTTCCAGCTCCAGAGATCACAGATCTAAAAGAGCAGAATTCACCAATAACTTTAATTCTCCTCCCCTCCCTTCAAGCTACAACCCCTTTAATTACAGGCCTGTAACATTTTTCAGTCGTTCTCACATCCCAGCAAAGAGTTTGGCTAATAGTGGTTGTATTGATGGACCCATCCAGCAGAGCAAAGAAAGAACCAAAGCTCCTGGATTTAAAATGAATGGAGTGTTTACCTGTACATCATTTTAATGGATGGTGAAATTCATTCTCATGATAGACCCATAAATGTCACTTTCTGTCTGCCACAGCAAAATACTCGTGTAACAAATGGCATGCTGCATTAATACCCAACAAGAGGATGTTCAAAGCAGCTTGACTTGCATTACACAAGCTAATAAAGGCTCAACCTGGGATTTTTATTCATTCTGTTGGCTCAGGGAGCAGCAGAAACACATGGGTGGAGGTACAGCAAGAGGGAAGATGAATGGTATGAAATTAAATATAAACTAGTCTGGTTCCCAGAAATGAGATCCCTTTGTTGAGCTTGGGTTTATTCCAGGTGCTCCAGAAACTATTTTTATTTGTTTGGGTGTTTTGTTTTTTTTTTACCACAATCCTCTGTGAGTTTGCTCAGCTTTGAGAAAACCTGGAGACTGATATCAGCTTCTTGCATCCCTCAGTGGAAATGCAGCCTGAAATCCCAGTGTCCAGGGAGACCAAAGCCCTCCAGGTGTGCACAAAGGAGCAGTCAGGGCCCTTCTTTACATCCTGCTCTGCCCCACTCTCCCAGGACAGCAGCAGGTTTGGGACACTGTGGGCAAACAGGAATCAGCAAAACACCTCCAGCCTTTTGCTTCCCGTTATTTTCTCTCCAGGAAAACCTTTCCTCAGGTTGCCTTTCCTGGATTCCCCTGGGCTGGGAAGCACAAACATTGTGCTCTCCTGGGCCCAGGGATGGGATGGAGCAAAGAGGGAACAACCTCTTGTGCCAGGAGCCAGCTCTGTGCCTGTCCCTCTGCCCTTAAGGAGCTGCTGCCTCACAAACCCATCCTGTGGGATTTCAGAGGGCTGAGAACAAAGGGAATTTTAGAATTAAAAATGGTTTAGCAAAAAGCCAAACCCTCTGTAGTCCTATAGAAATCAAGAACTTTCTTCCCCTCCAAGTCACTCTCTAGGCGTTAACAGAGAATGATGTCTCGTATAAAGGGTGGTAAAAATAGGTACAAAATGTAGAGAAAAGGAGGATTTCTCTCTTTCTCTTAAGGTCCCATAAGCAGCCCTTATCTTGGGATTTGGGATGTTCTTATCTCCCCGTGATGGGAAGGGCTGGGTGTTTCATGAGCCACGAACAGCCCCACCACCACTTTGGGGCAGAGGAAGACAGGAGTCCTGTGGGAGCTCTCCTGGACCAGCCCTTTATCCCTCCAGAAGGGCACTGATTAAAGCTGCCCACCCAAAGAGAGCCCTCCCTCTGTGCCATCCCACCTTGCCCTGGGGATAAACTGGGGATGGGGGTGGATGAGAAACCCCCAATTCTGGGTGCTCAGACAAAGGTCAGGGCTTTCCTGTTCCTCAGCAGAGGATCAGAGCCTGGGGAAAGTTTAGCAGGACCTAAATTAAATAATTTAATTCATAGAAAACTCCCCCCTCCCATCCAGTGCCAATTTTCTGTTACACCTTTGGTTTCACCTTGATTCCCTTTGGTTTAGTTCCAGCTCCCCTGTCCCTAAACTCTCAGAGTGGAGCCCTCCTGCTTTAAAAAAAAAAATGCTGCAGCTCAGTTTCCAAGCCCTGCTCAGCTCTGTCAGATCATTTAAATATTTAACTGAGCCTGGGTGGACTATTTGTTAATTAGAGCTTTCTGTGTTAGAGAAATGTTCCTCAATTTGCATCTCCCAATATAAATATCCCCTGGACACCAGCGCTTAAAGCTGCAAACCCCTCCCCAGGAAGGAGCTGGCAGGGACAAAGCAGGGTGGGATTTCCCTGCTCCCCAATTCCCAGGATCCATGGCCGTGTTCCTCAGCTTGGCTCGGGCTGGAAACACCCCAAAAGGAGCCATGGGATGGAGCTCAGTGTTTGGATTCTCTCAGGTGTCCATCCCAAGGGGCTTCCCAGGTGTCCTGAGCCCTGTCACTGCACCAGGCCCTGCTGGAGGTGGGATCTGAGGCGTTCACCTGCTCCTGCTTTCTCATGTTTGAGGCATTGCTCTGCTCTGATGGCCTCCCCAGCTTTCTGTGCCAGGAGAGGGGCAATTCCACGGTGATATTTCAATAAATATCGCTGGCTCTCTGTATTTAAGGACTTCAGATCATGAAGAGAAAGGGGAAGTGTAATCTTCTTACATTATCATTAAAGGCATCAACTAATCCTGCTGCACAAGGTGTGACCTGCTGATGGAAAGGGGAACCTTGCTGCTGCCTGGGAATGCACCTTGGCAGCTGATGAACACTTCTCCCCCAGCTCCTCAAAAGCTTATCTCTGCCTGATAAATTCCACATCCCCACTCCTTAATGCACAATCCTCACCTGGCAAATGCTGTGGCCCTTTCTGTAAACATTTGCTTTTCCACTGCTGAGTACAAGCAGCAGACTGCTGGTGCTGGGCTGTGGAAGGGCTGCAGACCAGGCAGGAGGTGGCACAGCCAGGTGGGCAATCATCAAACCAGCCAAGGTCACACACAGGTTTTTCATTTTGCTGCTGACTTGATCTGCTGCCTCAGGCAAAGCATTTCACTGCTTCCTGCTTCCAGTCCCACCCAGCTCGAAAATAAATATCAGGACATGCAGCTCTGTCCCACTGCCTGGGAAAACAAAGGAGCTGAGTTCTGGGAAGAAGCATGTGGGCATTCAGCTGTGTGGCAGTGATCTCTGCCTCTTTTCCAGGCAGGATGAGGGAAAGTTTAACTGTTCCTTCCTCAGTTTGCAGACGTGGGACTCCTGTGCCAACCCCACAGAGGGGAAGAGGGATGTGAGCAAGGCTTGGGAGCCTCTGGGCACAGGGATTTATGGAAGAGAGAGGAGCCAGTTTGCTGACAGAACATCTTTTTTTCCTCCCTTAATAAGTTTTTTCCCATTGCAGGTGCAAATTGGTCAGATTTACCTTGCTCCTGTGTGTTCCCAGTGTTCCATCTACAGCCACACAGCAAATTGCTTCTGCTGATAACTTCCCCTCCCTCGTGTCCCCACACACATCAACCATTCTCTCCAACACTCAGTGGCTTCCAAAAAGTGCCCCATGGCTTGGAGAGGCTTTGCACAAGGAAAAATCCAGGCCAGGATGTTGAGGGCTGGCTGAAATGGGGTCAATAAAAGGAGTTTTGGGTTTGGTGCAGGGTGTTGGGGTCCAAGCCGAGGATCCTGTAGAGCTGAGCAGGCTGGGGACAACAACAGGATTTGGTTCCAGGGAGTGCAGGTTTCACAGGTAGAAGGTTTGTGCAAGCAAGGTGAGCCCAAAGAGGAGGTTTTTCACGAGTATGGAGGAGTTGAAGCATCTAATATATGAACAAGAAATATCTCTGAAGAAACCCCAGGCTGGTAGGGAGCAGCAGCTGTGTGACAAGAGCAAGGATTGTCCTGGACACGTGGCTTGACCATCCCCAAAACCAAAGATAACCCCAACTTCTGCCACTGCTGCCAGCACCAGGAGCTCTGCAGCCAGCTGGCAGCAGAGGGGAAACTCTTATTTCCACATTTATTTCATGCCAGGATTTCTCAGTGCATCTAAGTGACTGCAGCACCATTGGAAAACGAACAGAGTTATTTTGGATTTCCCATCTCTTATCTCTATTTTTATTATTATTATTTTTTTGTTCCTTAATGGCTTGTTTTTGGTTAGTGAAATCTCCAGAAGGAAAGGAAAGGAAAGGAAAGGAAAGGAAAGGAAAGGAAAGGAAAGGAAAGGAAAGGAAAGGAAAGGAAAGGAAAGGAAAGGAAAGGAAAGGA
>WAAE01005460.1:0-44130 GCA_013400495.1 Nicator chloris | reverse complement strand
CTTTTCCAATCTTAATGATTCTGCGATTCTGCAATTCCAAGAATGGCAAGATGGAAGTTAATTAGGTAGGGCAACAGAGTATAATTTCACATACAGATTTGCTCCCACAGTGCTTCCAAGGAGGCTAAAATGGTAAACACAGATTGCTGAATTAGGCAATGATGTTCAGAAAGAAATGGGCTGAATGATGATCGATTGACTGATTTAATCACTGCCCTTCTCTTCTTACTAAAATAGAACTAGAGGTTTACAAATAGAAACTTTGTGGAACTTTTACACTACAGGAAATTACTTCTGGTGGGTTTTTTTCATCTAAGCCAAAAAATATTTGATTTTCCATACAATAATTATATATGCTATTTTATGAATCAGTTGTAATATATATTTTTATTATAGAAATTACCTATCTAGCACAGGTATAAAAGCCCTCTGTGTTACCTAGTGCCCAACTGCTATCTAGATGCCTCCCTAGAAACTCCAAACCAGCCAATTAAATGTTGTGAAGCCCATTCACTTTTAACTGATGGTACAAGCTCAACTGAGGCCCTTCAGAAGGATCTGTGCCTCTGGGGTTAGTAGTACTTCATGCTGCTGCCTTGGCTGCCTGGAGCTGAGGGAGATGTATTATTTATGAGATTCTTATTAGATCAGCAATGATGATCAGTAATTCACTGGTGGTGCTTGATTCTGGGCAGATGTTCTGGAATCACAGTTGTTTGGAGAGATCTGCAAAGTGGCCTGGTTTTTATGGAGAGGTCAGATTGCCTTGCAGACATTCCAGGCAAGCCTCACCGGGCTGATCCTATGGTTGTGATGGGAATCCCCTCGGAACAGCCCCAGCACAATCACCCTCCTCTCCAGCTGCTCTTCTCTCCCATTCCAAAGATACTCCTAAATATCACCTGGACAGTTCCCAGACAAGAGGAAAGTCTCCTCTCAGGTGGGATTGGACACTAGCAAAAGAACGTAATCCTTTGGTTTTTTTAACAAAGTTAATAATCCCACTCATTTCTTTGGAACACAATGCCAGAAACACGTTCACTTTTTGACATTTAAATGCGACCTTTCCTTAAAACCACAATGTACTCTCTCCCTTACATGATGCTGGCTCTGACATTCTTAACCTGTTTATACAGGACCAGTGCAGCTGAAGAGAATCCAATGATGTAACAAACCACATTTGAAGAGTTTTTAATTTTTTTTTTCTTCAAAATCTGGGTCTTGCCTCTGTTCTCTGAGGTCCTCGTAAACACTTCCTTGGCTCTGTCAATCAGGACTGTAAAACTCCTAACAATTTGGAACAATGCATGGTCATTCAGGCTCATCAACCAACTGGGCATTTCTTCCTCCTTGTCCTAATATTGACTTCCTAGAAAATCATTCTGAAACCATAAGTTGCATTTTTGGGGTGGGAAAAGATAACTAGCTATTTAGTTCTTAATCTAAATTAAGAAAATCAATCAATCAGCATGTGCTTCCATTAATGGGCCGTATTTATCCAGGATTAATTAGGGTGGTGTTTCCAATTATCCATCATGCCTATGAACAAGTTAAAATGCATGTTCCCTACCTGCTGCCAGGGAGCAGTCACCATGTGCCAGCTGAGCTGCAGTGATATGCTGCAAGTGCATTCTATGCCTGGGGCAAATGCAAAATCATACACATCACTTTGCCCTCTTTCATGGCAGGCTGAGCCTTACTCTGTAAACTGGCCTTTCCTTTCAGATAAAAGCATGCCCAGGAATGGTTGCTGCAGCTCAGCTGACTCATGCTAACTTGTTGGACTGTTGTGATTTGATCATCTCTTCCATTTTTTTTAATGAAAGCAGAATTTTATTCGAGCTCCTCGTTCTCTGAAGATGTTCCTCAGGATAAAAAAATCCATCCATCATCAAACTAGTGACACAACTACAAGAGTGGGCAAAACTGCTCTTCTGCATATTCTTGTGGCTTGTGGAAGGCATTTAATAAATTCCTGGATATCAGACAGTTTTAATCTACATGGCTGGTAATGCAGATCGCTGCTTGGCATACATTCACCCTGCATCTCATCTCTCCCTCCTATGTATATCACATCATATCTTAATTAGAAAAGTGAGTAGGTCTGCCTTGGAATACACTAAGAACATGCCTCTTGAGGAAAGAAAGCAAAGCCCTGTTTCTTATTCCAGTTCTTTTGACTACAGAAGAGCGATCAGAAGCTATAACATGTGCCACACAGCCATGAATTTTTCTACCTGATGACAGTGGATGTCCTTTCAAGAAAGAATGATCAGCATTTTAGTACTTAACTGGCAACTTGTTGAAAAGACTGAGGAGCTGAGGTTTTGCTGTACACCAGCAAGTCTGGAACTGCATTTGGAGGATGAGTCAGTCAAGCTGTCCAACATAAAGAATCAGATAAAATCAGGCGTGGGTTCACAGCCTGAGTCCTAAATCCTGGGAAATTACAGGCCCAGAAGGGCATCTCAGCATAGCAATGTGGCAGAAATAATATATTCCACAACAAAAATAAAAATTCTTCCAGTTAACAGGTCTCCTCGAGACAAATCAACTCTTCTGACCACGGCCCTGGAGAAAAAGGATGGCCTTGGTTAAAAAATGTGCTACACATTCACAGATTTAGAATCTGCTTTTCAGAAACCGTATTAATCAACCTTTTATTTACTATCCCTAAAGAGAAAATGGTTACAGCTGGTCAGACTCTATATACCCAAATACAGGGACCTTGGCAGCCAAAATTTCAACAGGAATAAAAGTGAATGAAAGCACTGGTCAGAGTGAGGAAGATTTGGTGGACCTTGTCCTCAAAGGACAGCTGCAACCTTGAGTAGGCATCCTCAAGGAGGGTAATCTGGGAGGAGATCACTGTCTAGCTCTGGCATCTGGGGGTTGCCTCCTCTCTCCTGGCTCATGGTAGGAGAAGCTGGATGGCCTCAGCACAGCCAAGGGATTCCCAGGGACTGCCTGGTTGGTTGTAGAGGGCAAACATAAGGATTTCTGCAGCACCTCAGCTCTATTTGGATGGCTTACAAAGCTGTAAATAGCCTGGTGCTGGCATTGCTCACAGCAGTGGATTTCACTTAATGAAGGCAAAACCAGTACCTTAAATTGCATAGTTCTAGTAGGTGGCATAATCTCAGTCAGAGCACTCCTCCTCTGGTCTCCCACCACTCCTGCCTTTCCTTAGGCACGCAGGAAAGCCTGTGATTTTTTTTCTTTATTATTTTTAATTTTTTTTAATGCCCTGTTTTCAGTAGGGCACCTTAAAGGTCAAGTAAGACATTTGATACATTTTAACACAGGCAGCTTTGGAGATGAACAGATTTGACATATTTAAATAAAACATCCTAATAGTATGTTCTGGCCTTGAAGGCCTCAGGCAGCATACATTGTATTTGTTAGACACTATGGCTTAATTACTCTCATAAATGAATTATACCCATTTCAATTTAAAACCATAAGTGTTGCATTTGAACTAGGGTCAAATTAAACTTTCTGTCAATTATGCAGATTACTTAAGCAATTATGTAAATTGTTAATAAATTCTTAAATGGAGGGAATTTTTTTTTTCTGCAAAAATATATATTTTATGCATTACCAAGCTTAAATATTTTCAGCGGATGAAAGTCTGGGAGAAAAAAAAAAAAAAAAAAAAAAAAAAAAAGAGGGGGGGGTNAGCGTGGGTTTAAATAACTCTCTTGGGATTTGCTGCACTATCTCCATTTCAGACAGTGGTGATTTGGGGTCACCTGCTCTCCAGCTGGATCAGAAGGGGGCCACTGAGTTAATGCCAGGTGATGGTTTTCCTTCTTTCATGGCATGAAAAGTGCCACTAGGCTTAAGGCAGGATGCTGTGGTGGTGACAGCCAGCACTGTCACAAGCTGTTACAGCTTCTTAGAGGTCAGTGTAAGCTCCCCCTCCATCCCATACTTTGTAAGGCATTTCCATAGATAAAAAGCTTTTGGAAGCAGAGACTGTGTTTTGCTTCCATTTCCTTTATTGTTTAGGGTCAGTCTCTTTCAGTGAGGAAGAAGCAAGAGCTCTGCTGCTGATTTAAATATATACTGGTTAAAGTCGAGAACACTGAAAATATAACCAAAGTAAAAGCATTTCTTTCTCTGGATTTGTATTTCCTTTTGTTCTCCAACCACTGAAAGCAAAATCCTAATCTTGCTGCCATGAGGAAGAGAGTGGGATTACACAGTTCCGAGCATGGAAGAACCCCTCAGAATTCAGGCCACTGCTTGCTGGATGTGTTTTGATGTAATTACCCTGAATTTATTTCAGTGCAAGAGCGTTTGGAATTTTCAGGGTTCCATTTTAGTCCTGTCATTAGGAGGCTCAGCTCTCCCAAGACCTGCCAGTCCCCTCACATCCACCAGTTTAATGCTAGTGTAACTCGATTGACTTAATTAGAATTACGCCCTGCAATGAGAAAAGAATCAGGTCCATTAACTTTGGTGGGAACTTTCATTAGGACTCAGTTCAGTCTCCAGGGGCTTCCAAATGAATTAAGCTACATCCATTTTGTGCCCCCACAGAATCCCAGAAAGGTGCAAGTTCCATTTCTGTGTCACCTCCGCCCATTTGCACTGACTTGCATGTTGCTGTTATTGAATCCTGCTGATTTGTGTTCCTCCTAGGCCAATTCTTGCTTGTCAAAAAACCACAGAGGTTTCCAAGTCTCGACAAAGACACGTCCATGATTTATCTCAGCCTGGCACTCGACTCACAGCTTAGTCCTGTTTCTACCGTGATGCAAGTTGTTCCAGTGCCGGGTGGGGTGAGAACTGGAAATCCCACCAGGAAAAACAGGAAAGCAGACTAGTGGTTGGGTCCAGGAGTTCAGGAGCTTTTGCATCTCAGCTTTGGCAAGGGCGGTGTTCAAACCCAGAACTTGGGCGTTCCCAACTTGGCCCGTGACTAATTGAAATCCTAATAAAGAAAAGGCCTCTGCCCTCAATCCTCCGGGCCACTTACCTTGTGCAAATTAACATTTTAACATCAGTTATAAAATGTGCTACATCTCTGGGAGGTGGGTGGAAGGGGACATGAGGGAGGGGGAAGCATCTAATGCAATGAAATATGCACATCAAAGCCTAAAAAGAAATAGGGAAATTCAATGAATGCTAAATTATGGATCTACAGAGGGTCATCTGTTAAAATCTACACGGTGGTATCTTTAAACTCCAGAGTATTAACCAAAGGCATGGGGGCAAACATACCTGGCAACCCTTTACTTTTTATTCTTTGTGACACAGAGAAAATACTTTATAAAATACTAGATGAAAGGGCCCTTTCAAAGCTACTTTGCTTTTATGGTGCCTTTCTCTCGAGCTGTTCTGCATACTTAAAAGTCAGAGGCACCTTGAGTGGATTACATTTTTATTTTTTTTTAAAGTGCATTATAGCTTTTTCGCAGCAGCCGACGTAACAGCCACCCGACCTGCGTTCCCAATGCCTTGTTGTCATCATGATAAGCATTTACTGTGATAGGAAGGCAAAGAGAATCAACCTTTTTAAACACACACAAAACCCTCGCTGCTTTGTTGAAGCAAGCGGCAGCCCCAGCTCACAGGGATACACAGGGGCTGTAGACAGAAAGCTATTTAGAGCATTGAAAACAGGCTTATTACCCTGCTATTTTTTTGTGCACAGGATTTTTTTTTTTTACCCTCCCTCTCTCTCTCTCTCTCCCTCTCTCTCTCCTT
This sequence comes from Nicator chloris, assembly GCA_013400495.1. Classification (NCBI taxonomy): domain Eukaryota; kingdom Metazoa; phylum Chordata; class Aves; order Passeriformes; family Pycnonotidae; genus Nicator; species Nicator chloris. The sequence continues at coordinate 38,415 of WAAE01005460.1, read as the reverse complement.
TTTTTTTTTTTCCTGTGACATTAGAGAGTCCGAAGTGACATACATTTTTTATAGCTTCATAAAGTCGTCTCCTGACCGGGTCACCCTTCTCATAACTAGGGAGCAGAACGCTTGAAAAAAGCCATTCATCAACGTGAAAGGAGCCGCTGTCTACTGGCTCCAATATGCACACAGTCTGGCAAGATTCAGCTCAGTGCAAATGCTAAGTTACTCCTTTGCTAATGCCAAATGACCCGCTCACTTCTATTAGCACACAGAAGGGGACAAGAAGGGCATGGCTGCTGTCCGTGTCTGCATAAATGCCTCTCAAGACGCAGACCGGGATCAACACTCCTTGCTAAATGTACTGAACACGTAAAAAAATTAGTTTCATATTTATACTAATTAAATATTCAATTAAACAAAGATAAAATTATGGGAAGAAAATTTGTTCTTGCCTAATGGTCTATGTCCCATTTATTACTTTTCCACACATATACCATTAAAATCTCTGCAAAGGGATGCGGGATTGTTACTCCTGGTTTACGTCTTCCCCTGGCTCCCCCACGGCTCTTTGTTCTGATCTGAGCCTGGAGGACTGGGGAGGTAAAACCAGGCAGAGGGACAAGCAGGCTTCCCTTTTTCCTGCGGGAAAGCTCCCCAGTGAAAGGGCTGTTCTGGAAAACACAGACATTTGCAGAGGGTTTGCATACGGGAATACACCAACACATGGGAAAATGGGAATGATTATCCTGGATAAGGCCTCTCTTTGCTATTAATGATGACCAAGACCAGATGCCTTCAAGGAACACCCTGGAGACCCTCTAGTGGGCAACTCTGGGATGACCTGCCAGGAGAAGAAGTTTCTTCCTGACCCTCAATAATTAGAGTTTAGATTTCTGCCAGGGTGCCCGAGGGTGTATCCCAACCCCTTGGAAAAAGTGTGCTGAAGATGTTCAAAATGAACAGTAGTTTTTGTCATTATCAAAATAAATGTCAAACGGCTTTTTCAATCTTGCTTTGGACTCCAGAGAGGCTTTGTGGTAATGAATCTCGTAGGTTAATAAGTCACTGGGTAAAGGAATCAACACCAAGGAAACTGTTTACTTTCTCAAATTTAAATGCACTTCATTGTTCTTGGGTTATAGGAAGAGTGATAAATCATTCCTTGATTTCACTTCTCTAAGCTGTTCATTATTTTGCCAAACTCTTTCACTCATTTTCTCTCTGACTCACCATCCCCCAGTGTTAAAGGGTCCTCCTGGTTTTCATTTATGATTTTAAGAAGGAATTTTACTACCGCTCTTTTTATTTTTCTGGCATTTCTGTTAATTTCTGTTTTGTATAATTTTGCAGACAAAACGATGATAAACGGCTTATTCATACAGTATACTGGTACCACTACCTTACAGGTTTATTCCAAATGTTGGTTTGTCTTTTTCTGCTATTTTCACAGCAGCTGTACATTCAACCATGGCTTTATTCACCTTTCCTTAATACTCAAAATTTCTGTATTTTTTTTTCTCCATTGAAAGATCATAAATACAAGGGAACTCTGGAAACTACAGGTCTATGTAATCAGAGTTATGTGCTTATCTGGGTTTTCCTTTTTTACCAAACATGAAGGTTTACAACAGCTCCAGGTCTGGGGTTTGTTTTAGGGTAGGTTTTGGGTTGTTTTTTTTTTTATTTTTTTGCTTTTGAAAGCAGAAAGTTTTTGCAGGATGAGTGCAATAAGATAAATTTACCTAGAGAAACCTGAGTTCACCATAACATTTCATTTTTACAAATAATATGGTGAGTATTTTTCTCATTACTAGGCAGAACTAATTCTCTTCATCTTTCTTCTGGACAAGGCACTAACTTTTAAAATAATGTTCATCAGAAAGTAGTTTTCTCAGAAGCAAACTGGGAGTGTTCAGCAGCAAGCAGGTCCAGAGGAAAATTAAAGTGTATTGTTAGTGCTTCCTGAATAATTTTGTTTCCAGAACCCACCTCAGCAGATCTGAGATATTAAGTGGAGGAGGCAGGCTCATCAGGAGAGACTCTAAAGCTTTTGTTTTGAGGCAATCAACATGGTGCTACTTATGGGCCTTTCAGGAGCTGTCATTCAGAAGCAGCTTCCCAAACTGCATGGATGCACATAACACTGCAGTGAGACTATGCTATGAAATTCAGAGATCCAACCAGAGAGGGGAAACAAAAAATCAAGCTTTCATGATTCCAAGCTTTAGGTCAAAAGTCCCAATGGAAAATTTAGAAGGCCTTATTAACCCTTCTTCTTTTGTTGTTGCTGTTCAGGAATCTTCTCCAATGAATAGCATGTCTTTCTTCAAAAAGAATTTTCCAGTTAGATACATGAAGGTCAAAGAAAGGCAAAAAATGTGGGGGAAGTTCATGCATAGAGTCAGTGGCTTAAACACAAAATGCTGACCCCATTCCTTGAGGCAGACATGCTGCTGCCCTGCTTTGAGCTGCCTGTGCAGGAAATAGAGTAACACACATGAAGATATTTGGGTCTCAAGGCAGCCAGACTGTAATTGCCAATTACAAAAGAAGACTGTGAGGCCGCACTATTGATTGAGTTTTTGGAAGAGAAACTAAAGTAAACATAGTGCATTCTGTAAGCATCATACCTGCATTGTGCCAAGTTAGATAAAAAAGGGCCAGAGGATTTTCTGCTATAGAAGGAGTTTGTCAAATGCTCCCCTTGACAACTCAAAGTCTTTCCCCCATAAATGTCTCTAGAAGGGTTTGTTTCCTTTCTGTGCCATTTGCCGTGAAGCAAGAGCCTCACAACAACAAAAAGTTTTGACTGGTTTTGAAAAAGAGATTCTCTTTAAAGTCCCAAATGGTTTCCAACTGTTTCAGACACAAAGCAATTCCAAGTATATGTGGAATTTAAAGCTACAGGATTGGGCTATATGAATGGATGGAGTTTGAGCACCCCTCATTGCCCTTCTGCCATCATCCTGGTGAATGTGGTGTGACACTGAAACTCTGAAGATGGGAACTACCAGGCTTTAGCAAAGGTCAAATGTCTGCTTGGATCAGCTAGGTTAAAATTCACCTGCAGGCTGCCTGTCCTGTTCCGAGGCTTCTTCATCCTATCGTGCTTCCAGATGTCTCCCTGTTGTTTTCTGGGCATTTTAAAAATCACACTAGAAATCAGCAGAGAGCAGAGGCTCTCAGTCCTTCAATCTAATCCTAAAACACAAACCACAGAGAAGAGTTATCTGTGAAGCAGAAGGGAATTTGGGGTTTCTTGTTCACTGCCAATGAACTCTTTGGAAGTTTCAAAAATTGTCTTCAAAAGCAATGAAAATGTAACTTCTTTTGCTAGTTCTCATGTTTTCTTTGCTAGATTGTTTATTGAGTATATGTTTTCTTGTAAGATTTGCTAAACAGTCTAGTTACAGCCATATACATATTTACAATTTCCTTTGGTTTCACTGTGACTTACATATGAATTTGTGGGCAGAACTGGATGGCTGAGTAATTTATAGAGAAGGTCAATACTAGATTTGTGTGAATAATTGATTTTTCAGCTTGTTTGTGATTTTTTTTCTTGTAAATAGACTGTTTAAAGTCCAGCTGAAAAAGAGCCTTTGTTAATGTCCTGAATGCCTCAGTGAGTTGAAGAAAAAAACAATCCACAGTGAAATATTTTATTCTTGGGAAGTCTTAATTTTAATTAACTTAAAGTGTACTGAGAACAGAATGATTCAAGTTGAAAAAGAAAATTAACAAAACATTGCAGTTTTTCTTAGACTTCTTCAAAAGAAACAATTTAGTCAGTTTGACTTTTTCTTTTCTTTGCTCTTAAACCAAAAAGACATTTTGAAAGAAGCTTTTACAACCAAAATATTTGTCTAGCTGTAACTATTGCTGAAAATGACTGCCAAGTGTGAAGAAATTGAGAATTGCCTTTACTGTAATTTCTGTTATTCTTCAAGCCTTTGGTTTTGCATATCAGATCTTGAGGTCTCAATTTAAATGCCAAAATATTTTCAAATTAAGAGTGACCTGAAAGAAAATATAGATTGGGTTCTGAGCAACCCCGGGTGCCCCAAGGAGGGCTATATTTGTTTTAATGCAATTCTAGTTGTTCAAGTTTAGTTGAAACTCTGAAAACAAGCAAACAAAACCCCTTGCAAGTAGAAAAAGTAGTATTGTTTGGAAATAACCCTTTTTCTCCCAATCTGAGGTCTACTCTCTTCTCAGAAAAATATTCCCATTGACTTCAGGTTTCTGTCTCTGAGGTCCCACCTCGGATATGATATTGTCCCCTCCAGTCTCTGAACAATTTTCCAGCCATGCTCTCCCAACAGCTCACCCATCTCCCAATCACCCAGCACTGCAACCTTCAATTCCTTGTGACAGCTTTGCCCCAATCTCTCCTTTCCATTTTTCTGCATCCTGCTACTTCTCTCTCTTTCCCCAACACGCTGTCCTATCTTTTGCCTCCCAATCACATCTTGCTGCAGGATCACTTCATGCTGCATCCCATTTGCATACTGAATACCAGCAGAGACAAGGTACCAATGTCGTGGGACATGACCCACAACATTTAGATTGAGACGCACATTTTTGGATCACTCACCCTAATCCCAATTGAGATGAAACACATCTGAGCCACAGCTTTGGCAGATGGCTCACAAATCAGGTGTTTTCAAAATCCCCTCCAAAAGTGGGAAGTATTTGTGTATGCTTTGTAAACTCCAAAACTCCCCTGGTGACAAAGAGCTTGGTTCTCTCCTTGGGCATCCAGGATGAGCTTAGTTTTCAGGGGATTTCCCAAAAAACATACTCTCTGTTTTCTGCATTGAAATTTTTGGAAAGGATTTTACAAGGCCTTTTGGGGGAGTGCTTTTTGTGTTTTTCTAGTTTCTTTTCTTCTTCCTATTTAATTTTTGGAGCTCACCTCAACCTCTTGCTCAGTCTCCTGTAGATAATTAGCTTGAATGCCATTTCCATCCGTTGTGCTAATGTGAAATCAGACAATGTCAGGAACTGGTAGAATGGGTTTTGAAATGAGATTGCTTACTTTGTGGGTGTGCAGGGAGGATTTTTTTCCCCTGGACTTGGGGAGCCACTGGGGAGATTGCTTCAGATATCTTTTCACTTACTTTTATTAACTACATTGTATAGAATTTACCTCAAGTCAAGAGCGATGCACAAATGGCTGAGAGAAGGAAAAAACATCCCCACTCACTCCCATCACTCGAAACAAACATCCATGAGAAGGTTACAAAGGGTAGTTATGAATCATTTGGAAACTCTTGTTTTTCAACCATCTTTTAATAGTTGCTTGTCCCCCTGACAGTTGCTGCCTGCCCTCTTCCTGGTGGTGTCTGTTTGAGGCAGAGATCTGTTAATCAGCTTTGTGAAGTTTGACTATAGCAAGCCTCCTGCCCATACTCAGTCAATCAGTGCTTGGCCTGATGGTGCAGTTCTCCTCTTCCTTGTTCTACTGGTTGAGTTCACTGTTCCAATATCCTTGGTGGAGTCAGCCGAGAAGGGATTCTGCACGAGGTCAGAGTGCCTCTGCTTCATCCTTCTCGTAAAGTCTGAATGAAGCTCTGCAGAATGACGCTTCTTTAAATAAAGTGTCTTGTTATTTTTCTTTTCTGATTTGCCTCCAGATTCCTGGGAACAAGGGGCTTAAGTCTTGCCCATTGATGTAAGTGAGGAGGAACGGCCAGGGAGTTACAGATTTACACAGGCATAAAACAAGTGGAAGTGAGACCAGAGTCTCCAGCTCTTTTATCCCGAGCACAGTGCCCTTTTGCCTTTGCTCTGTCTTCCACTGAAAAGAAAGATCCCTACACCCACCACCACACATTGCTTTCCTACCACCTCATTACTCTTCTCTGAATGCTTCTTGCTTTACCATTTCAATGGGGAATGGGTCTGAAAAATTTACAACCGCCGTCTTGTCTCCAGGGGAGGAGAGGAACCCTGGAAGGTGCTGGGTGAGCTCACCAGCTCTCCAATCCCTCCTGTTTCCTGGGGAATGTGCTTTAATATCTTCTGGGCTGAACCCCGTCCTCGAGCTGTGATCCTGAGGTGACACGTGTGGGTCTGTGCCCTGGTGCTTGTTTGAAGTCCTGTACCAGAGCGTGGCAGTGCCCGTCCCCTGCCCGTATCAAGGCTCCAGACACCCAGCGAGCGTAAACCAATCTTCCCGGCGCGTGATGCATGCACAGCAATTTGTTAAATTTCCACATATGACACCTCCTTCCCCCGGCAGCCCTCCCCACATTTCCTCTCAGCGTAGTTGAACTTTAAAAGGCCCAGGAGAAAAACGAAATAAGACTTTAAATAATTTATTTTGGAGAAACAGTCAGTGAAGAGGAACAAATAATGTTTCACTAAAAGAAGCGGGACCTTTGACACTCCCCTTTTCGCTCGGGTACCTGAAGGCCTAGCCGGATTGCATTAGTGAAATTTTCATTTGATGGCATTTTAATATTCTGCCTTGATGACTTTTTAGCAACATTTACTTTCAGAGGTCTTGAGTGCTCCCTCGGAGGAAATGAAACATGTCAAAGCCCATTACAAAAATCAAAATTTAAATACCTCGGCCACGTTGGGGCTCACACACAATCCCATCAGCGCTTAAACTGCGGCTCACAACTACTCATTCACTTGCTCAGTTGGTAATGAGTACATTTGATGAAGCATTCTGGGGTCATGGAACATACGTTAGTGATCTAAACTTAACCCATTGATTGCTTATACACAGAGGGACCAGGGGAGGGGGTATTTCATTGAAATGCAATGTTAGAATAATTTCCGTCAGCGCTGAAATAACTTTTTTCTTTTCCTTTTTTTAATTTTTTTTTTTATTTAACAATTGCTTTGATGAACTGGAATGTTAATATGCATGATGGGAGGGCTTTTTATTTAAGGTGGGGAGGAAGGAGCCAGGCTGGGAATACAGAGCAGTTAGCTCAGTTCTTTAGCCACTCAAAGGCAAGTACAATGCTGAGGCTTTCTTTCTATGAAACCTACATTTGAACTTCACTGGAAATCTTCTTTGTTTTATCATCTCCCTTCTTTTCTTACTGAAATATTGATTGGCATGTTAGAGGGAAGTGGAGATGTTCAACGTGATATAGTAGAGTGGTAGCAAGAAAATGTTATATTCTAAATATCATAGCTAGAATTCAGCATTAAAATTTTTCATAAAGTATCTGCACTACATAAATCAATCTGTAGATATGCTCCATTTGGTTCCAGTGTGAAGGCTGCATTTGCTCTCAACCATTCCCCTTTTCTCCTTATTTTTCAAGATGCCTAGAATGTACATATTTCCATTCTTTCAGCTCTCCTTCCCCTCAAAAATGGGAAGCCTTTTTCTGCTGTATGCTAACCTCATCCATGAGATAACTGTGATTTCAGTGCCCCAGTGTTTTGTTGTTATCATCTTTAGTGTGTGATCTATAATCAGCAGCTCAGCAGTAGTTCCAAAAGTCATTCCAGGATTTCCATCCCTAAAGAAGACTGGCTTCAAACTGCTCTTTGGCACCCTCATGCAATCAGCACATTCTTTCTTGTTTTGTCCAGTAATTTGTGTCCTTTCAGTCAGATAAATCATCCCCATCTTCCTTTCATTTACAGTGATAAAACCAGCATTTAGACAGGAAATAGGACGCAGAACCCAAAAGCTCATTAGGATCCAGAATAACCTTTTATGCAGAAAAGGCCACATATCATAAAATCATTACAAACAACTTTGCATCCAGGAAAACCACTTTCTTCCAGCCAAACACTTGTGTTCCATAGAGGAATCTCACATTTCAGCACTAAATTGGCTCCTGTACTCATTTCAGCTTTGCCTCTTGGAGCAGTCCTAATATGATGCACTACTGATAATCTTTAGGTGTTCAGTCTGTGGCACTTGGGTCACAGGAGTAAGGAAAAATGTCTTAACTGACTAATTTGTTGAAACAAGCTGCAAATTCCTCCATGTTAAGGACAGCTAAAAACCTGAAATCTGAAGAATTTTACAAATATGCTGAGCGAAATTCAGGACCCACACTGAAGTTCAGAAAGCACAATCACCTTTCAACCTGATTTCACATATGAGTGATAAGATGCCAAACAGTCCTTGAAGAGGAAGGAACGATCAAACTTTGGAAAACAGCTTGGATCTCACCTGAATATCAATGACTCTTTGAGCTGATGGGAGACTTTCTCCCTCTCACACCATTAGATAGAAATTAGACTGGGCTGGCAATTCCCAAAGGCAAAATACAATAAAAACATTGTACATGGGGAAGGTTGTAACCCTTCCTTTTGTTGATGAAAGAGTAGCATAACTCTAAGGATTCATAACATTAAACAGTTGTCAGTATTGTGAGGAGACCACTATTAAATTGGATCAAGCCCTACCACTATTTTGTTGTGGGCTTTTATTGCTAGGAGGAACACAGAATGCAGGAATAATCTTGAGTGTAAAAGCTCTTCCTGGGATTATGAAGGACAAGTGGTTCAGTGCAATTTATACAGGCTACAAATGTTGTCCAAAGTCCAGTTGTAGCCTCTTCCCAATTACTCTGCATTGCACTAACCAGAGAGGAGGAGGGAAAATGCTGGTTGTTATAAACAAACTTTAGGAGTTCCCACTATTCCATCTTGCAGTCTCTTTGGATATGACACAACTCATTTGGACCAATTTAGCTGTAAATTATTTTGAACTTTTTTTTTTTTTTTTTGGTCATCTTCAAGGAATGTGCCAGCAATCAATTATTTTCAAGAAAGAATAGTTAGCAGGAGCCAGTTTTAACCACATATTATATTTAGATAACGTCAAATAGCAGTGCAGTCAGTTAGCAAACTGGGGGAATTCTTCAGCGGATTTGTGTAATGAACAATTTTGACATTCTATGAAGAGAAAAAGGAGGCAAATTCTCAGAACTTGTTACAGATTCTTCACTCATCTCTGCTGGTAACTGGGTAAAATCAATACAGTATGAATGAGGGATCCTGAAATCAGGTAAATGGGACAAATTTAAAGAGCCTTCTGAAATTCTTATTCTTGGTGAGCAGCATCAGACTTTTTGCTTTTGCAGAATTTGTCAGTATATCCATTACAGAACCAGGGAGCAGAAATTGATCTGTGAGAGCTGTCCTCATCACACAGTAAGAATGCAAAGCAGAGGACCTCATGTGCACTCCAGACTTTGATGTCTTCATGCCCAAACTGATAGAAAACAGCAGCCGAGCGATATGACTGTTGCGTGATAGATAGTCACTCTGAGACAACATCACCACTGAAAAGCAGCCTGGCTGCATTTGCCCTGGTTCTGCCAATCTGACTCAAGACCTGCTTATGAATTTGTTGACCCATTTCTCCCTCGTTCTGGTGCCCGCCCCGCACACCGCGCGTGCAATAAATCCATCGCGCACGATGCTGCACTGCTCTTCTGTAACGTGAATTTATGCTAATGGCTGTCTGCATATGCTTATATCACATATCTATATTAAACTTAATAGTCTGTTACATTGCTTCTTAACCCTGTGTCCACACATGATTAACTTTTCTGATTTCTTTCAAAACCGTTATTAACACAGTGCAGCATTTCACTCAACATGTCACCAACTTTCCCTGCCTGATGCGGGAGTCGGGGTAATTATGCAGCCCTATAGCTCTGTCAAGTAACACTGTACACAGAGAGTTAGGAGTTTATTCAGAGATTTGGGGAGCTGCATCCACGTGTACTTGTGTACACTTATTTTTCTTTAAGGATAAGTGGTGGCAAAGGATGATCCTTTGAAAGCCGCTTTTCAGCAAAGTAATTCTTCATTTCATTCAGTTAAATGAGTCCTTTTGGGTCCAGATGTCAATTTTAGACAAAAGAGCATCAGCCTCGTTACATTTGTAGTGATATTCATGAAAGTCACTTGAAAGTTGGAGTTTAGAGAATCATTCAAATGACATGGAACTAATTTGAAAACCTTCCTGGAGACCTACAAGGAGACAGGGTTGAACCACTTTGACAATTTGATGATCACGATCATAAATATTCTTTTAATGTGAATATCACATTAATAAAAATTAATTTACATATAGCATAAAATATTGTATTTCCTTTTAGACATATATTTTCATTGGGAACTCCAATGAAGCTCCTCAGCTTTCTGCTCAAGGGTGCACTGACACATTTTCTTCCCTCAGTCACGGCTCCGATTGTGACTGTTAAAAGCAAAGAAGTTAGAGCTGGAAGGTTATTCCATATAGCATATGTTCTGAAGTCAGAATTGCAGAGAAAACTCTGCAGTTTCATTTTCATGACACATTTTAAGGTTAAAATGCTACTGTCATTTATAAGCCTCTGAAATCATGAAGTTGTGCTGGAATCCAAAGGCCTTTGGAAAACTCTGCCTGCCGCAATTCACACTGAAAAGACGAATTTGGTATTTCCATCATATTTTATCTGTGGCCTTTGAATTTTAACTAGTTGGAAGATGGGACAGCAAAGAAAAAAACCACAACAAATTGTGTATCATCTGTACCTTCATGCAATGTACTCGCTGCATAAAATAATGGGAGTGATAAGCACAGCCACTACTTTTGCTGGATGAGGGTGATTATTACTAAGCAAGATAAAACAGTGGTTTCCAAATCAGCAGCAGGGACAGCAGTCAGGAGTTTCTACTCACAGACGCCACGCCTCCAGTGGGTTTCACTCTCTCTACATCCCAAATTCCCAGGAAAAGCAGAGTTTTTTACAGGTTCAAACAACAAAGTGAATGCTCTAAGTAGTAATTATAATAATATCTGAAGGTCATGCTGATACACAGCTGAATACATGTATGAGCCAGGTACAAATTTAACACTGGAAAGTCTTTAAGTGTCTCAGCCCAATGGCCACATTTTTTTTTTCTTCATTCTCGATGCCTTCATCATCTTGAACCTCTTGTGTGCTCATCACGATATCTTGCAAGAAAAAGGGTTTTAGACCTTTCCCACAAAACATGGCATTAACAGGACCATAAGGTTTTACAGACTTTTCTAATAGCTGCATGCTAATTTCAAAGTGTTTTTCAAATTTGTTATTTATCTTGCTTTAAAGCCTTTTGACAACCTGATAAACACACAATAATATTGATAATAATAATAATAATAATAATAATAGTAGTAATAATAACCAGTAATGACAGTGGTGACAATTTTAGTGGCCCAAAATTAGACTGAATCAGTCCCTGCGGATGTTCATCCACTTCATTTAAATCCACTGATAATGAACATAAAGATTTCTCATAACTCACATAAGCAAGTGGTTGTTCACTGGGTTAATGGGACAAAGCCATTTCAAATACACTGTAAATTATCACAAAAAGGAACTTTTTCATCAGACACTAACCAAGGATAATCTATCAGTGTTTCTACTCCACAGGCAGCTTTATGAAACTTCCCAAATGTGTGCCTGATCTGTTTTACTTATCTACAGAGAAGCAAACCCACCTCCAGCTGCAGAGTTGGAGCACAGTGCTCTCTCCACCACTGTTTCCACTGCTCCACAACTCATTCCTAGCTCCTGTAGAGGTTAGGAGCAGCACAGGAACATTACCAAGGAAATTCAGTGTCAAAGCAGTTTTTCCAAATTTGAACACGACAAAAAGCAGTATCAGTTGACAGGGTGTCCTTACATGTACCATTACTCTGCAATTTTTTGTTGACAACTGTTATCACTGTCTTGAACCCACAGAGCTAGTTAGTGTGTTTGTGTTGTCTATCAGTCTTGATAGATGTGAAGTAAGGGGGAAGGAAAAATGGAAACTAGTGGAAAAGTAGTGCAAATAAACTGTTGCACCCATGCCATTTTTTATCTTCTGGTTTAATTCAGTTTGTACAACAGCTTTATGAAGATCATTAATGATAATGTTATTTATTCAGCCCAATTTTGAAATCAGAAAAATAGCTATTTTCAGAAGATTAGAGCCCATGGACAGGAGGGCAGGATGGGGGCTCCTGAGGTGCTTTGGAGGAAACAGCACCTGACTTGTAATACACTCTTCTTGCTGAGTGGACTGGCATTTTTTACACTTACTAAGGGGACAAATACATAATTTACAAGCTTATGTGCTAATGTACTTCTAGCTTCTGCTGGATCAGTTCTGGCTCACAATCTTCTGCAGTACTTGAACTTCCTTTATCCTTTAGTCTCTGGCCAATATTTTTTTATTTTTACTGGATGACAGTTAAAATGATAAAACTATTTCTCTAGCATTATGTAGGGCTTCACTGGCAGCCACAAAGCTATGAAATCATTGTAATCATTATGCAAAATCACTGTAAATGTTGTTTTTAACTCTAGTCGACTTAAAAGCAAGCTTGCCAAGGGTATTGGAGATAACCTAGAATTGCTCAGATGATAGGTCCTGGCTGTACAGCAGGTTAGGATGTATCTGATCCAGATCAGTATCATGTTTAAATACAAAACAAGTGGCAGCCAAGTCTCTGTGAGCTCTCTAAAATATTGAGATTTCTCTGGTGTAATACATGTAACCATTACGAAACAGATTTGGCACTAAGGGGACAAAACCAGAGTGAAGTACCAGAGTGCTCTTGGGATTGATTTAATGACTGAAGTGAACAAGGGAAAAGGAAAGGACTTTTGCAAGTGGGGAAAAAAAAAGTCTTGGCAACTCAGGGATGTGTTGTAGCAAGAACTTGAATAAAATAAATAGGGAGCATTTTCAGGCTGTGGGGGCTGAATGAACACAATCAATCTTCCCTGGGCTGGAACTGCATCAGTGTCACCCACAGCTCCCTCTGCTGAATTAAAATCCCACCCACGGTAACTTTAGTTACACAGTGACACTCTGGCACGGGACATTCATTGAGGACTCCATGATGTGTATAACCATACATGGGATTTCTATGAAACGTTTTGGGGAGGTGCAGCCTCCCACCGGAACAAACCCCACAGACAGAGGGGTGGCTTGATGTGGGCATGTTCAAAAAACCCAGCACTCTGTTCAGAATGGATTTACATCCAGGTCTTGGATGAGAATAAATTAATCATCAAACTAATACTGATTTTCCATGTCTCCTGCTGACATGCCTTAATCTTACCTACTACTTCTTTATCAGTCTTTTCAGTTCTCCTTGCTTTTAGATTCACACTTAAATTGCCCCTTTCAGGATGCTTTTCCCTTTCCTACTTTAAAGGAACCATGAAGGAAATACCAGAAACTTTGTTTTAGTGCCACTAATCCTGCATTCACTCGTGTTGTTACTGCACAATTATTTGAATGGTCTTGAATTTAGTCCGGGGGAAGTGCTTTTCTCTGAATTTCAGACCTCAGTATGTAACTTCTGAGTGGAGAAGCTGCAGTCAGGACTTCCAGGTGCAGGTTCATCCAAGTAGTAGAGGAGTTTTGCTATTGTGGTTTAGAGAGTTATTGTGCCCTACTTTGCGCATTTGACAAATGTCATGTGGCTCTTTGGTTTTTTAATTATTATTATTGTGGAAACACCTAATACAAGGCAAGTTCATGCAGACTCTTGAATAAAAGATTTCATTAAAAACCTTTGTGTGGCTATTTATTATGCTGTTGATCCCTGGAAATAGAAGATGTCATGTGCAGGAGTCAGACCTTCAGCTCTGTAGAGTTTCTGCTAATTAAATTGCTAAGTGTGTCTGTTATTAGGGAAACCATGAGAAATGCAGCAAGGGGAGGGAGAGAAGTGCCCATCTTGTCCTTTCTCTGCAGAGCAGCATTTGGAGCACTCCGACCTCCAGGTCTCGGAGAAGCTGGTTTCCATCCCATCCTAGCCAAGGAGAGAAAAAGGTGACGGGCAAAGAGTCAGGGCTGGGGGAAGTGCGTGGCCAGGAGTTCATCTGGAGACTTTCAGGCAAAACTTGCCCTCCTTAGACACACACTTCACCCTCTCCTCCCCCGGCAGCCCCGCGCATCTGACATTTCTGTCAAAAGATACCCCGGGCCGCCTCCTCCCTCCCCCTCCTTTCTCATCCCTCTGCCTTTTTTTTTTTTTTCCCTCTTCTTTCCCCTTATATGTGAATAGTGAGAAAATGACTGGAAACAATGTGCCAGTTTGCAGCACTTTACACTGAGGCCCTTTTCTCCTCTCCCCTGACTCGCGAATGACTGAGAGTTGTTTTATTGTACAAAGATTCTCAGAGAAAAGAACTTTTATTTTACCCAATAACACAAGAATGGGCAACGGGCAAACAGTTAGTGCCTTGTTCCCAGCTGCCACTCAGACTGCGGCGGGGGAATCGCTAATGGGGTCTCTGTGCTGCCTCTCTCCTCTCCTCCCGTCTCTCTGTCTAGTTTGGCTCTCGCCTCAGTTGGCTGCCTGTGAGCTCCAACAAAATGCTCCCGATATAAGCTGCTCCGATGGGTTTAATAACTCCACCTTTAGTTTCTCAGGGCAAAAAGATTGGGATTTTTGATCATCTAGTCTTGGCAGGCAAGCAGCGGGGTACGGCCATGGGTGGGGTGACACAACTTGTGATTTGTCCCTTTGCACCTTGGAAAAGTGGAACATAAGAGCTGCAGCACAGAGTGCTCATGTTAGAGAAAAAAAAATTACAAAATCATTTCACTAATACTTCAGCTGTTGATTCATAGTTGATATCTAAATGTCAGCCTTTTACAGCTTAATCATGGCTTTATTAACCCCTCTTTTTCTTAGCTGAAAGGCAGGCTGACTAGAAGGAAAGAATAATAAAGATTGGAGGATGGGGAAGCTGAAATGTGAAGAGTGAATTAGACTTGTTGAGAAAAGAAAAGACTAGACAAGAAAAGACAAGCTGGGAAAGAAGGGTGTGAAAAAAAAAGAAACAGAAAACATCGTGCCATTGGCTGTCCAAGTGTTTCACATTCTCAGCAGCAAAGTACGACACATAGTTGTTGGAGACATTGAGAATTTGGGAAAAAAAAAAGCCTCTACTTAATTTCATCCATAATTCTCAAAGCTCATCTGTCATTTAAAATCCTTCCAACTTGTTATACACCAAGTCTTTGACTACGGATAGGATTTTTAGAGGCTGATGAAGTTAGGTACTTAAACCCAATGAGACATGAATCGCCACATCTCCTTTGAAAATCACACAGTTTGGGGTCTGTTTCGATTTGTTTGATTTAGCAGGATGTCATTAGATTTGAAATAACAACATCAGGGGCCAAAAAAATTTTCACAATGGACTAATGTTTTCCTGAGAATTTCTAGTCATATATAAGAGAAGCAAAAATACCTATACCTAAAGATATGGGGCATCTTTTTATTACAATACTTTACTTTTGCTTAATATAAAAATTTCCTAAGAGTTTTTGAGTAAACTTCAGGCTTGAATATTAATTTTTATTGTTTATATTTTTCAGCAAAAAAAGTTTTCAGTCAATTTGAGAGACCGAAAGGTTGCCCAAGTTAAAGAATGTGCACTATCATCTCCACTAGACACATGGGAATTGAGAAAATTTTGTCTATATATCTTCCATTATGAATTTTTTTTATGTTCTCAGCTTATTTCTTTGTTGGGAAGAAAATCTTAATGTTTTTCTTCTGTAGTTCCTAACATGAGTTTCTGCTCCAGATTCTCCTGAGATTCTTTTGACTTCACTAACAGCCAGGTAAAGAGAGGAGGATAATATCATGGAAATTGAGCCAAGAATAATAAATTACTCTTAATGATTACATCTATTCTGTAACTAATAAATAAATAGAATATGTTTTGTTATATTAAGGATATATATATGGTATATAAGGATATATTATTATTATTATTATTATATATAAGTAAAAAGTAATTGGCATGCATTTGCTGCAGAGAATTTAAAAATTAGTGTTAGATCTCTTTGAATCTCTTTTCTAAATCCTGGAAAAGCTGTGATACTCTTACTAAGAAAGTCCAGGTGCACTGAAATCAAACTTGTACTAGGCCAGTTGAGACCCTTTCTGTAAGGATGCAAGATTGTTTAAATATCTTAATCCAGTTTTGAAATATGAAGTAGGTCTTCTCCAGTTTCACTAAAGCCTCATGTGCTCTGTGCTTCAAAGGTTTATTTCCATGAGTGTTTTAGCTGCCAAGTATGAAATGTTGCATTTGTCTTTCATCCTATTTAATCTCTTTCTCCCTCTTACTAGGGATAGGAAACGCTTATTTAGGAAATTGCAAAGATACAGGCAGATATCTTTAAGTTCAAAGGTGTCTTTCCTAAGCAAAATTAAGATTTTTAGTCAATAGACAGCCTGTATCTGGGTGTATTGATTCTGCCCTGTTTTTGTTGGCATTGCAGAAAAGGGTAATACATTTCATCTTTTCCGTATCAGAATTTCAGAGATGCAGATCCCTGCTTTCAGTATTAATATTCCATTGACTGTATTCAGTGGCAATATACTGTAGAGATTTCAGGAGGCTCCTAGAGAAGGGCTGGACAAACTTCAGTTTCAACATCCATACAGCTGCAGTACCAAAACTTCTGGCTTGGTGAGGCAGAATATAAATTTGGTTGTACCTTGGTCACAAGGCAGTGGTCAATGCCTGATCGAAGGCACAGACAGTTCAGACACAGACATCTGGGATCTGCACATCACTCATTTCAGGGGTGCAGATTTGTGGGACCAAATTAATTTGATATAGTCCATATGGGAAAATTATGGGCGGGGCAACAACTTTGTGTGCAGAGAGCCTATGAAAATGTCAAATTCCAATTAAGCCTTGATGCTTGGCCCATAAATTTCTCCAGGTAAGTGATGTACATTGGCTTAGTCTCCCTCCTTTTCCTGCTCACATTTGTGACAATCTCCACAGTGAGTATGATCTTACTTAACTGTTGCTCAGGTTGTAACTCAGAAAAGCAATTCAGGCTGCGAGAGCAACATTTCAATTATACGAATAATCAAATTCAAAATGTTATTTGAATAATTTGAGTTCTTAAATTAAGCAAGCACTTTTTTTGCAAGTGTTCTATAAATTACATTTTCCGCTACATTGGCAGTAAACGGGTAATTAATATCTCAACTTTTCCTTCTTAATGTTGATTTAAGAAAAAATAAAATAAGCTTAGAACATAAATGAGCTTTGCTTTCACAGCTCAAACATTACTGTCCCTGCTCAGTTGGCTGTGTAGCTCTGCTGGCTTTCTTTTTCCCATAACGGGCTTGATATAAGTCCTTCTGTTTAATGTAAATAGAGGAATTTTAGAACTAAAGAAAGTACAACTAAATTGTATTATTTTTTACTGTTGATTTCAGAGAAAATATCTCTTCATCTTCAAAATGAAATAGTTTCATTTGTTTCTTCACACCCTGTACCAACATTTGGCATTTTGGTTCATTTACCCAACATCAAGTGAATTTAAATTTTACTACATTCCTGAGAGAAAAAATGTACCTAAGTTAAACCATTACAACAATAAAAATTTAAAGTGTCATAAATGGAAAGAATATTTTAAAAATATGTCATCTAACTTCTCAGAAAGGCCTTGTGAAAATGCCCTTATTTTTTATTTTGCTGAAATAAAGAAGAGTCATTCAAATGGATAACACGTGATGAATTGTTAATACTTCTCAACCTGGGAGAAGATATTAAGTGGACCACTGGGTGACATAAAGAAGGGGTCACCAGTGACTACATCCATAGTTTAATCAGTTTACCCCTACTATAAATATTATGCTGATGGGGATGTTTATAAGAAATACACTTGTTCAAAGTGTGAAGGTTAAACACCTGCTGTTCCCTTTGTAGGGTCAAAAGTAATGAAGTTTCACCTAAGTGACAATAAGATATATAAAAGACAGCAAGGGAGACAAAGGGAGGAAAAAATACAGTATATTTCCAAAGCTGCAATTAGAAATAGTAGAAAAATGAAGGGAAATAAAACTATCTGTTTCTAAAGAATTTGTATTTTTCATTTTTATTTAACCAATTACTTTTTTTTTTTGCAAAATATATATAAAGCACATATCTTAAATAGCTTTGAAAATATATCTATTTCCTATAAACTGCAATGAGTGCATAGGAGGCTAGTGATAATCATTGTTTATTTCATCCCTTCCTTTGTTCATCCATCCATATTTTAGTGAACTGGCTTTGTTTACAAAATGTTAAAAAAACAACTCAAAATCGACTGAATTCTGATTTTTTTTTCTCTCTCAGACTCTATTTCCTCAGTCTCTGCCTGGAGCTATAAGCTGAGCCAGCAAGGTGGTGTGAAACTAGTGAAGTATCAGAGAGGAACAGTGGAATTTAGATCCTGGATTGTTTTAATATGGCACTTGGGAGATGAAGAAGGGCAGAAAGTGGGGGGTGTCTACATAACTGAAAAGAAACTTCAAAATACAGGAGAAGCCCTGATGCATACTCAGCACCTCACAGCCTTTATATCACAGTTGTTTAGAATCCTTCATATGAAAACAGTTTTGTACGATCAGAGCTTATCTAGATGGGTTCAGTTCTCACATTTGATCCATGAGTGTCAACCCAGAAAAAAAAACTGTTGTCTGCTTTGAACAGAACCTGTTATTTAGTATTTGTTTGCCCCACTACATCTCACAGGGTATTGGAGGTCAGAACCTGCAGAGACCTTGGCCATACTCCTGTTTTAAAGCCCTGCACAACCCCCTGCAAATCCCACAAGTGAGGCAGTGTGCTTCCAGCTGACATGCATTTCCAACCCTAGGTCTTATGGAACGTTTGAGAGTATTTAGGTGATTTTCTACGTGTTTCTTCAACCTAAGGAGACATTAGACAGGAATATTTTTTTTTTTCCTGTTTGAGAAGATGAATACATGACCAGAAATAATTACTCCATCGTTTCCTACCGGTCAGAATTGGTAGTTGGTTAATTATTCAACAGTCTCTGGTGTTGCTGCCAAACCCATGCTTTCTTCTCAGAGAGGAGCAGACAAGCTTGTTAGAGCAGCTTTCTTTGGACTGGCACTTTCATGTTGATATGGGGTTTACCAAGATGCCAGCACTTTAATTTTAGTTTATTTCTTTATTCCCTTATTCTCTTATTTCTATCATTAAAAAATGTACAACTTTCCCTGCATATTTGCATTGTCAAGCTAAACTATATTACTATTACCTTTGTTGTACTGTGGCATTCTTTTGCAGAAATTATATGCAGGGTTTCATGTCTTAGTGGAATTCTAGAATTAATGTGTGCCTCTTTCCTGGTACCGTATGTTGCTGTTTTCCACTCGTATGGAAATGCAGGTAATCTTATGCCCTCCATGACATGGGCAAGTGCTTTACAAAAATGCATCTTTGACAGTTATCTTTCATACTTTAACATGACCAAAGAGTGAGGCCCTTAACTAGTAGGCCTTGTACTGCTTTGGGATTGGACAAAAGGCAGGAGTCTTGTGATAGTAGTATCCATTTATGAGTTTGTATTATCATTTCATAAGGCAAAACAGAAGGTGATATAAGCCCACTGCCATTCCTTAGTTTTTGACGGAACATATTCATCAAAAAAGCATGCAGTCCCCTGAGCTTGCAGCCATATGCTACAGGAAAATGTCACCAGTTAAAGATGTATTCATTTGCTGTTTTGAAAACTCTGTTTGATATTCATGCATTCCAAGTGTTTTGACCTAGATTTCTGTAGAGGCATTAGATCCAGTACTGAACAGGAAGCTAGACAGCTGTTGCTTGTGTAGTCAAAGGAAGAATTTAAAGTAAGGGGGGGAAAAAAAAGAATAAAAAAATGAAAACATTTATTAATGCATGCCAACATTTTGCGCAGCCAATATGTTTAATACTAGATTAACTAATATAAGCATATGGAGATGCATTTGTTGCAAAGCTTTAAAGAAAAGAACAAAGAAAAAAGTTGGATGTATCTAAAGTTCACAGAGAATAGAATTTGCACTTTATTCTATAAATGAAAGCCTGGTGAAATGGCAACATACTTTAATTATAAGGTACTTGCTAATGTCACAACATTTAAGTTTGGGGGCTATGTTGTAGTACAAACCTTTCAGTGAATGCCTTGCTTAATCCAGAAACCTACAGGTAATAATAATCCTTCCTGAGTTTTGTTGCAGTCTATTTTGCACTGAAGTCATGTAAACACTTTGCTTGTTGTAATTGTGGGTTCCTTTCCTGTAAATCCAGGTACAAAACAGATACAATATAAAAGTACACGTCTAATTATTAAATACTGGCATTCATTCTACAGCTATGTCAAAGCTTCTGCATTCTGTAATTACTAGGTTTATACTGATAAAGTTCATCTGATGCCTATAGGTCCTTTGGCCTTTGGGTGACAACTGTAAATAGCATGGGAAACAAATGTTCTCTTAGTTTGAGAGGACCTTATGGAGGAATTCATCTAGTTCAGCTTGAACCAGCCAAAATTTAGATGTCAAAGCTACTTGTCCAGGTTGTATTTTCATAGGTCTTCATAGCACCTACTGCAGATGTCTTCCTTGGGCTGGGCTGGAAAGGAAAGGAGCCTGTTTCTTTCCTTTGACTGTCAAGGGGATTTGGCTGATTTGTCCAGATCAGGTGCCAAACCTTAAGACAGATACAGACAAGACATTCTCCTTTAACAGTAATAAATGAGCCCAAGTCTTTTTTTTAAGTACTAGTGGAAAAACTTTTTAACAATTACATTCAAGTAGTAATGTGTTACCAATTTCAGCATTTTCTGGCAATGGATTTTATACCAAGCCAGTTGAAAAATAGAGGAAAAAAGTGCAAATGTTTCTCTTACCTGAAAGCAGTTTTCATTTTCCCAGTGAAAAATACAGAGATGGATTTTTTTTCCCGATTTTTCTTTTCCTAAGTGTTTATGAGACCGTTTATGCAAACACATTTCAGCTTATGGTTTATTTATAAACCATTCAATTTCATTCTCCACAAAGGTGTGGAATTGGTTATTTATTTATTTACTCACCTATTTATGACTGGGTGAATGAAACTTTTTAAACAATGGAAAAATGAATGAAGAATAGTGAAGAAATGATGCTGCACTTCAGAATGAATAAATCACAGGTCTAGATAGCATGAAACTGAATTCTTCAGTACCTTTATGAATAGTCAGGGTACTTGAGGAGGCCCGTTGACAATTAAAAACCTGGATATTCCATGAGGTGGTTGAGCTATTCACACACAAAAATATGTACGTATTTGGTCTCAAATGATGTCCCATATAAATGCCCAGCTTCTGAGTTTGGATATGCTGTAGGTGTTGTGGCCTCCCCCATTAGAAGTGATGCTTAGGAGACGGTGACCTTCTCACACTCTCAGAAGTCAGTTAAGGGAAAAAGTCTTTTTGAGATCACCAGTCATCAAATACGATCCCACAGGTGTGGCAGAAACATCATGCTACAATCCCAGGAAATGGACTAACACTTAAAGAAGATAGTCAAGAAGGGCTGTGAGGGGGTGGGTTGAACAGTGATGAGAAACATATGCCTTTGGTGGCTGGGATTGCAGGATTTTGCAACCAGATTAAAAAACAAGAAAAGTCATAAACGCTTCCTTTCCTGTTGATTTATGAAAAAGTATCTTCCTGGCTGCTAGAGAAATTTCTCCTGTGAAGTAATCAATGAAACACTGGACTTTTTTGTCAACTGTACACTATCTGTGTAACATTTCTGTATACAGTCCTTATTTTCACAGAAGTATCTTGAAAATTTGTTCCACGTAATCCCGTTCAATGATGATTACTGTTGACAATGGAGTTTGATCTGTTTGATACTTCCCTTTCCCAAATCCATCAACAAAGTTAGAGGTTTTTCTAAGCCTAGTTGACCCACTGGAGTTGGTTGGATGCACAAAAGAAATGTTTGGTTTGTCTGACATATGGTCAGCTTTGACACCCACCCAAGCGTCCATGAATTCATTTCTGTCTGGATCATCTAGGCACAGGACCAGGATAAAGCTTGAGCACATTTGTCTGGTAATAAGATGTTTCAATCCTTCCACCCTTGCTTTCCCAGTCAGAAGACACTTTGCATCTCTAAACTGACATATTTTCAATTTTTATAGTCTACTTTTGCAAGCTCCTTCCATATGGTTACAGTTAAAATTCACAGAGGCTATAGATAGCTGGGCCAGTCTTTGTATTAATCCAAAATGTGCCTGGTTAGGGAGCACTCCCTCTGTACAACAAAACAGGAACAAATAATGGGTTAGTTCTTTGCTAATAGCATACCTGACACAAAATATCTTGTTATCCAGCCTCAACCACTTAGGAATTAGCAGTTGCATACTGTGCTATAGCCAGTTTGAACAGATGGATTTAGAACTGGAGACTCAAATATATCCCTTTTTGGAATTTGTCTGCCTAATTTACTCATGTTACTGTTACAGAGATACCAAGATAGCTGCTGCTACTGCTCTGCACTGTATTTACTCGGCTGCATTGCCACACAGAAATGTGATTCATAGACTCACAGGAATTGCAGATGGAAGAGCCATATTAGATCATTCAACCCATCTCCCTGCTGATGCAGAATTGCTCGCTACAGCTACAGTACATTTGCTAGTGTTTTGTCTGGTCTTGTTGTAAAAGTCCCCTGACATGGGACTTCCACTGCTTCCCTTGGGAAACTACTCCATGGTTCATCTTTCAAAATTGGCACTGTCAGAGACAAGCTAGAGAATTAGAGGAACCATTGACCTGTAATCAGTTGGGAATTCCTCCCTTCCTAATCATTAGATGACCCTGCATGACGATGCTGCACCATCAAAATCTCATGGTGCTTGTGGACATATCAGAGATTTACAGCAATGGACATTTTGTCTTTTCATTTGCAAGATGCACTTTTCTTTTTTCAAACCTGCCAACTTCTGTTCCCTTTTTATCCCAATCCCTCAGGTGCATCTGCCAGCCCCCTAACAAGCAATGGCTTGATACTAAAACCCCATCTGAACAACCTCAGTTCCTGTCTGTATCCTGTACTTCTCATGTAAAGTTCAAGTGTTTCATTCTCACAGATTCCTGGCTCAGACTTCTCTCTCCCCATACCAATGATGTTGTCCTTCTGGTTGCTTCTTTACTGATACAGCATTCTTTAGTTTATTCCATAAGAGTAAGACAAAGGAATTTTCAGTTTTCATCTTGTTCAGAAAAAGTCTGGCCAAGGAGGTGGGCACTGTTATCAATCAACAAATCAACAACAGTAAATAATTTCTCAGAATGTCAGATAACCAAGAAATTAAGGGGGGGGGGGGGGGGGGGGGAGGCGTTTTTTTNTAGGAGACTTGTTGATTGAATGGAACACTGCACTTAAAAATGTGAGTACACTGTAAAAATGTAAATAAGCAAAGGAAATATTTAGAAATGGAATTAGAAACATCTCTCAACAGAATGCTTTGTTTATCTGACTTTTTTAGGTAAGGAGAAAAAAAAAAGAATAAAAGTACAGGGAGGAAGTTCAGCTATCTGTATGTATTCCAGTTTTTCATTCATCATCTCTCCTGAAGGAGGTGATATGACCATCTCCCACTCTTCTTGATTATCCACTTTTATTATGACTTACCAAAACAAGGCAGGACAATATTCAAACATTTTATTGAAATCAGAGGGTTCTCTACTGAAAAAGTACAGCATTCTCTACCGTTCATGAACAATTAGGAAACAGAGACTGGACAATAAGAAATGAAGAAAAACCAAAATTTACACAATATAAAATATGCATATATTTTTTGGTCAATTACACTTTTTTCCCATGTTCTGAGCCAGAACTGGATACACCAAACACGAAAGGGGCAGTTATGTCAGTTAGTCTAAGCCATCTGGAAGCAATAACTAGAGTCAATCACTGAGTAAATCCTTATCTGATGAGATTTCCAGCCCAATTCTTTTAGACACGAGAGGTTCAGATGGTTAAGATAAGGTTTGGCAGCTGAATTGGTATTTGTCCCAAGCAAACCTCCAGAGGTTCACCAGTCACTGGCAATAAACAAAAGTCTTTATCAGGTGATGGTTGTTTTGTGGTCAGCATGAGATAAATTGGTGGTGCCAGCCCAGGTCCTGGGAGACAAATGTCTCTGTCCAAATGCCATCACGAGCCAGACAACATCCCTGCACAGGCACTGGCACCTGAAGGTTTTAACAAAGCCTCCTCCAAAGGGGGGTGGCTTTCACTTTTGCCCTGAGGTAGAGTGGGAACCCAACTGCTTTCAAGGGCAGCAGCTCCAGCACATTCATTCTCTGGAGCAAAAGGCTCTTTGAAGGAGACATCAGTGGAGAAAACAAGCTGCTTGGGAGGCAATACTCTCTGTGAGATCCACATCCATTCCATCTCTTTCCCGTTAGCTTGTTCGCCTGCTATGCCAGGTGTTCTCATTAGCCATATGTATAAATATTTGTCTGACTTTTTTTTTTATCATTCTGGTACTGTATGTATAGGAAGAATTGAAGTCAATCTGTTTGTGAAAATCAATGTTTGAAGATTTCCTCTTGTCTGCTGGTAGCTGGGGCCTCTTTAATAACCCCTGTTGCACTTGGCTGTTATCTCAGAGCCCCTTTTCCAACTACCAGAAACCAAATTAGAAAAAAAAGAAAGGATATGGATGAGATATTGACCTTCCACATGTTGTACATTTTACCAATAAGTATTAATGACAAAGACACTAAGGAGTGTAATCTCCCATCAATGAATCAATACAAATCCCATTAACCCTCGATGAGGGGATAAGATAGACTTCAAGAGTTTCACACTTACTCTTTGTATAGGACTCCCTCTAAAGGCTCTGGAAGTCCTTTTTGCCTGAGGACCATCAGTTATACTGTGGGTTTAGTGAAATGAACAGTTTGCAAGAGGCCAGGAAACTCAGCAACTGAACACACCTTACAAATTCCAAGCCTGCTCCATACAAAAATTGATTGCTTATTTGTGTCAGTTCTTTTAGAATCTGGAAACTAAGAAGCCTACGACATCAGCTGTTCAAGTTGCCAGTAAGAATAAAAAAACAAAAACAAAAACAACAACAACAACAAAAAAAACCAAAAAACCAACAAACAAAAAAACCCAAAATCCTAGAGACAATTAAACAATTTCAAACTTCTTAGAAACACGAGTTATCAGTTTTTAATCAGCTGTCTCCCAACTTTCTCACTTCTGTGCTTTAACTTGTCCCTCCACTTTCACAAGTGATACCAACACTATATGTATAAAGACCCACCCTTGACCTCTTCCCTTGTCGATTACAATCCTCTGCAATTGTGATTTAACTCACAGTCCCTCCACTGTGCAATTTCTGCTTCTGCTGAAGCCAAAAACTCGAGCTAAACTTCATGGGAACTTGCAAGAGACTTGAGTACACGGATTTAGCTCACTGAAGATAGCCAAGGATAAATTAGTTAAAGAAAGCACTGATGTTACTCACAGTAATTGGTTTGAGTTAACCATTAGACCTACTGGGCAACTTGAAAAAGTTCTTGAAATGCTTTTGACTCCAACACTGCAGTGGGAATAAGAGGGAAAATTGCTTACATATATCTAAATCCTTTGGGCAAAATTTTCATACCAAACAGTCTTAATTTAGCCCGATAAATCAGAGAAAAAAGAAAAATCAGATCCTGAGCTGTATGTTTTGACTTGGAAGGATCTTTTGGTTTTTCTTTTCCAAAGTACTTGGTGGGGAAATGTTCAAAGCCTCTGAGAGTAATTTGTACTGAATATTAATTTGAGGGAGGGGGCTTTGAAAGCTTTTCCATAAATCAACAGCAAATTTAGGTATCACAGTGTCAGTGAATTGGATAAAGCAGTTTTCCTTAGTATTCTACTTCCTTTTCTTCCTTCACTCCCTTGTATTTATGTGTCTCTGAAAATCTGAAAAAAAACCCTGCCTGCAATTCCATTTCTTACTCTCTGTTTTTGCAATTAGATGTGAAGTCTGTGTTACCAGTATCCTGGGAAGACAACCAGGCTGCCTGCCTCCTTCCTGGTTGCTCTGAATTGCTCCAGCCAGCAAAGAAAACATTGTGGGACTTTGTTCAGAACAGTAAGAAACTAAATATTTATCTTCCCTCTTATAATTTATGCAGCATGGGATTAATATGAAAAGTACCAAGATTGAAAGGTCAAGTGAGCTTCCAAACAGTGTTTCACAATGATATATCATTGCATTTTACCATGTCCTGCTTTCTAGAAAATGAAACACCCGTAGCAGTGATGCACCTAATGAAATGATCTGAACTTTGTCATGGTCCAGTTTTCAGTTATGCATTTGTAAGTTTCATTTAAATTTGCCATAGGAATCCTTATCTCTGCTGAAAATTTTAAATCTGTGTTAGTACCAAGACAGTCTATACTTGTGCAACTTTTTGCAGGCACCTGCTCATGTTTTAATTATTTAGTGGACTGGCTATGGCATGGAGATACTATGGTTGTGGGATTTTCTGCTGTTGGACCAAGCCAGCACAGCCCAAGTTCCTACCACCCACCTGGAGCAGGCCAAGGCCAAAAAATTCCTGGAGTTGAGAAGGAGTTGAGAATTCAAGAAGTTGAGAATTCCTGGCTTTTCTCTCAGACATATAGTAGTAAAAACACATTGTCCTTTCTCATGGAAGATTTTTGGGATGGACAATTTCCCTTCCTCCAAGCTGCTGGAGTCACAGTTCTCATATTTATACTCAAAGGACCTTCCCTGAAATTACAATACTTGTGCCATTCCCTTTGTATGGCCATTATTGTAGAGACTCCAAGTGAGGCCAGTGCAAGCCACCAGCCAGGCTGCACACCACAAAAAAAGAAAAAAAAAAAAAAAAAGAAAAGAAAAGAAAAGAAAAAAAAAATGTACCTCTGGTAATTTTAGTTTTCTTTAGGCCTAAGCTGGTTGAACCAGATAATATGACTCCTTACTATGTCCTTAAAGTTATTCACTTAACTGTGCTCTTCTTCTCAGGGTAGAAAAGACCTTTGCATTGCACCACGGGTCAGAACAGCACTCTAGTTTCTACTCAAAAGATATTTTAAGTGCTTTGCATAAGTTGAATGGCCCAGGCTCCTAGTGGATGTAGTGGTACAGATCGGGAGTGGATGCCTTTCTGAAAGATATTGTTTAGCAGAAAATGATTTATTAGCCCCACTACAGTGGGAAATGAGTGAAATACTAAGACTGGAATTATAAAGCTGCTTAGCATAGGTGACCTGATGACCCTCCCTGGTTTTAAAAATCTAACAGCTCAGCCAAAGATCTGAGAAGTGAATACGGCTTTTTTATAGGCATGATGTAAACAAGTTTATGTGGATGTTTTGTGAACCAGGACTCACTGAGGTTTTGCTAGATCAGGTTTGAAGCACTTTAGAGCATAAGGCCACCTCTTCATGAGTACAGAAGTCATAAAACAATAATTAAAAATAAGAAGAAGATCGTAGATGAGAGCTAAATAAAGCAGTGGCTCAAATCCCTCAAATGTCACATTCTTTGGAAGAAGAGAAGTGGAAAAGTATAGGTGTATAGCCAGAAAAAGGGAGGGGACATGAAGCAGAACCATCAGACATCAAAATCTTCTGGTTTGTAGATAAGATGGAAATGAAAGACTTCCTGCACACAGGGAGCAGAGGCCCTGGGGGCCAGAGCCAGCTGGGAAATGCCTAATGCTGTTTATAGAAACCCTGGCAAACAAACAGCTCCTGCCTGGCCCAAAAGTCATAAAAAGCAAGGGGAGGGTGCCGGTCCCGACCCCTCTGTGCCTGCCTGGCCTGACAGATTTAACAAGTCCAGCAGTCACATCAAAAACACCCGGAGTCTTTAGATGAATGAGCTGTTTGTTTTTCTTCCCGATGGCTTGATAAGAGGTCACAGGATGTGTTCAATTTCTTTTTTTTTTTTAAATACTCCCTCTCTTTTTTTTTTTTTTCAATATATACCGAAACAATAGGTTAAGAGAGAAGCCCCAGCCCAGTCCCAATAGGTCTCTCCGTCCCCCGCGCTGCTCCATTTCCTGCCTTTTTTGAAGCAGACATCCCGCTTTTGTTTTCCCCCGGCCCGGCCAGCGCGTGTCGGCGCGGCGGCCACCAAACAACCGGGGTTTTTGGCCAGTGTCACCTCCTCGCCCCCGCCTGCCCGCCCGCCGCCACTCGCTCATGGCCGGCGGCTTCCTGAGGCCCAGCGGGCGCTGCCGGCGCTGCGCCGGCCTCGCAGGAAGAGATGGCGCGGCCTTGCAGCCGCCCGGGCGGAAGGGACGGGAAATCCCTGCAGCCGCCCGATTGCGGCCCTGGGCATGCGGCGCACGGCGAGGGAGCCTTCCTGTCGGCCCGGCCGTGGTCTCCCCCCTGACGCTGGAGGGCCGTGGCACGCCGGCTCCCACACGCACGCCGGGGGAAGTGCTGGGAGCTGCAGATAAGCTCTCCTGCTGCTGCTCCGGCTGCCACCCGGCTCTGCCGCCGCGGGGAAAGCGGGAAATAAAGCCGTGGCGCCTGGGAGACTCGCCGTGCTCTTCCAGGACCTCTCCTACCTGGAAGGAGTGTCTCCAACCACGGTCTGTGGGAAGGGCAGGGACCAAGCAGCTCACTGGAGAGTGAGCAAGGGAATGCGCAGGGAACCGCCAGCCTCCAGGGAGAGGTGTGGACTCCAAGGCTGGAGTCAGGTGTTGAAACTTTCACAGCCCTTACCAACCTGCCAGCCTGTCCAAAAACTGGGATGCAAATGGGTTGTTCCAGACGTGTATGAATTCCGTGGTTTTCAGGGAGTTT
Organism: Nicator chloris; assembly: GCA_013400495.1. Classification (NCBI taxonomy): domain Eukaryota; kingdom Metazoa; phylum Chordata; class Aves; order Passeriformes; family Pycnonotidae; genus Nicator; species Nicator chloris. The sequence continues at coordinate 9,785 of WAAE01005460.1, read as the reverse complement.
GGTCCCTGCCTCTCAGGCCACCTCAAAGGAAATATATCCCTAATCACAATAAACACGGCTGGAATTAAAAAACCAACCACTGCACTGATTTCTCTTAAAATTCATACACACCTTGTCTGTACCCAGAAGGAGTTGAGCAGAAGTGGAAAAACAAATTTTCCCATCTGGCTGGAGCTGCCCAGTAAGAAGGATGATGGCATATGCAGGTGTTGGCAGACCCCGAACACTGAGTCTCTGCCTGTGTGAGGGATGGGGAGATGGCATCTTCAGGGATGAGCTGCTGCTGTCTGGAACTTCCCGGTTCCATGTCAGCCCAGCTTCTGATTTTGGTCTAAAATTGTAAAAATTGAAAAAAAAAAAAAAAAAAAAAGAGATCTCTTAAACTGCTCATTAAGTTTCTCAATTTTCCACCTTCCATCTGATGACCTCTTTATAATTCCCTAGGTATGAGTGACCTTTTCTTTTACACAGAGGATGCAAAGCTCATCCACCCGGCAGTGCATGAGTTAAAAATATATTCATATAGACAAATTTGAACGCTAAAATAAAATTGTCTTCCTGAGGTCATTGTCTCTGTAGACCAAATTGAGGGAGGAAGTGCAGGAATGTGATGCTGATTAAGATACCACATGCTGGGCAGGTATCAGTTTAAACACTTTAGACTGTTACCTGCTCAGCAGGGGAAACCTGAATCCACATTTGATGATTAGACCATATTTATGTCTCAGCTCAGCAAGTTTCTATACATTGGCCTGATGAGCAGAGTGTATAAAACTCACAGTGGTGTCTCCATATTCATCAGAGGGGTGAAAAAAAGGTTTCACAGGTGTGTCAGATTTCTAAATACGTAGCTGTCCAGGGCCCATTTACCCCAGGCTGTATTATGGGGAAATGAGATTCTTCTCGGTCTGCCCCCTTTCACATTTGGGATGAATCATGCAGCAAACTGAGTCATCTCAAATTAATACTCATTCACATTTGCACAGGCAACAAAAACAAGAATATGCAGCCTGAAGAAGGGAGTTTCTAGCACATGGAAGCTCCGCAGATATAGATACGTACACAAATATATGCACATCTATCTATAAACTCTACATGCACACCTATATGGGACCTATGTATAGATGTTTTGCAACTTTGCATGACAAGCAGTAGCTGTGTTACTTTGTATGGTATTTGAAGGTCTGAAATTCTGATTAGCATTCTTGATGGGTTCTTTCAGCATGGTTTACTCAGGAAGCCAGGCTTATGCAATCACAGTCTGTGTATGTGTGTACGCGTCTGTCACCATTAGACATCAGATAATTTACACAGGGGAGAGGCATTATGAATGTCCCTAGACCAGGAAAAGCTTCCTGGAGAAATAGCTGCTGTCAGTGTTTTCACCTTAAAGAAACAGATTGAACCCAGCTACGAGACATGTCTCCACTAAAAATCTTCATTAAGCTTTATTAAATCCTGTACTCGTGGAACTGTTTGCTCCGTATCTAAAGAATTATTATGAATAAGGAGTCACCAAAGAAGCAAAATGCTACTCATGTTTCTCATTAGTCTGCTACATTTTTCACTGCAAGATATACACTTTTAAAGGTTCTATTATTCAGTTTATAAAACTCTGCTCTTGGCTGTAGGTTTGCAGCTCTGGGCAGAGTTCAGCCTTCAGGATATTGCACTCCCACGTGACCCAAACCATCTCACATGACACAAGGACTCGTATTTCTATTTGGGAGTTAAAGTTGCCCTCCAAATGTTCATGAGTGATGTGTGAGAGGAGCCTTTAGCCCACATGCTCTGTAAAATAGAACTCCAGAGTAAGGTCTGATTAGCACAACTTCTGCTGATGGACCTGAGTGCTCCTGCAGAAACAGCCCATGAACATTAAACCCCATAAGACCCAATTATGAACCCAAGATATATACACAACCTTGGCACTGGGGTTCACACAAAAAGCAGAGTTGAGCTGTGCTGTTGCTTACAAAGAAATTCCAACTCAAACAGCTGTGGTTGCACCTGGAGAAGTCCTGGCTCCTGCCAAAATCCATCTCTGACTTGGAGAGTTGCTCTAGTACCCCATTAGGCATTTGTGCCCATGTACCCACTGCCTCAGCTCATTGTTACAGTTGGCTCACAGACAGTTTACTGGAGTTCTTTTGGGGCAAATAATCCAGGGATATGGGGAAACCAGAAAGAGGAAGGGAATTATGGTTTGAATTGCTGATATTTCTAAAGGAAAAACAGCAGTTGCCATGACAATGAAAATGTGAAATATTCAAAGAGGTCAAAATTAAAATACATGATTTACTCTTCACAAAGAAAGTGCTACACACACACATAGCTTGTGGATTTTAGTTTTTCAGATTCAATTTTAAATTTTTTTTCTTTTACATTCAGGAGACCATCTCTTGGAGTGTCCCTCACCATTAATATACCTTCAGACAGACCTCTGCTGTGAAGACCATTTCTGAAATAGGGTCCTTGTGCTTACTAGTAATTTCTAGAAAACCAGAAAAATGTGTCAAACATCTCTAGTCCATCTTTACATCTGTGACTAAATGGGAGTGAACAGGCCTGGAGAGATGGAGAATCCCCAGCTGGGAAAAGATGAGAGCATTTACTTCTGGAATACTAATATGCTGGCAAACAGAGATGCTTTGGGAAGGACAGACCAACAAACAGTACTTTGTGCTTCTTTCTTTTCAGATTCTCTGGAGAGGAAGGACTGTTTTGTTTTTTATTTTTGTTTTAGTTTTAGCCTCTTTGTAGCATATTTCCAATATAGCCACCTTGGCACTTCCCTTCTCCTTCTTTTTATGCTTCTGTAAGGAAGACTAGCTTTTACCAGAAGATTGATCCAGTATCCATATAATAAAACTGTCCACAGGCTCCATCCACAAAATTTCAAATTTGACCAAAAAATCCAATACTTTTTGGAACACTCAAGATACAAAACCAGATTTTATTTTCCCCCTTGTGGTGGCATACTAAAATGAAAGAAGAGATTGTCATTAAAACAAAACAAAACAAAACAAAAGCCAACAAAATACCCAGAAACTCCTCGTTCCAGGCTGGGACTGATCTCTGTTCACCTTGGGGGTTGCAGACTGGCAGGAGAACCTGCCATCTGAGCATGGCACATGCCAAGTTCTCCCTGCAGCCGAGTCCTTGTGCTGTAATTTACTTCCCATGGAACAGGGAAGCATCCAGAAGGATCAGTGAGGTGTAAACCTTAAAGTGTACAAGGCCTCTTTTGTTCTGAACTAATAATGTTGTTACTCATGTGTGTCTTAGGTTGGAGATGTCCACGGAAGAGCAGCCAAGTCTCTAATACCTTCACCCTTGGTCACTGTTCCAGCCATAGCACACGGCAGCATTTTTGTCCTCAGGGCCATCGAGAACAGGGCACTTCAGGAGTTCACAAAATCAATAAAGAGTAAAACCATGTGTGAGTGGGAAAAGGGAGGAGAAAGGTCAGCAGAGGGACCAGCCTACCTAATGTCTGGGGCTTGTTCAGTGTGGGGTGGGTAGGACCGGGGCAAGGTTTTCTCAGAAGCTCTCCATTTACTGAAATAGGTTGAAGAGGTTGAGCCACTTAAAATCAGGTTAGTTTTAGTTCTTTTGCTGTGCTTGCTCAGGAAATGGCACCAGTGACCCTTACCCACACTGTATTTTGAAGAGGACGGATTCTGCTCTCTGTGGTGCTGCTGAAAATCCCAACTGCATTAATTGTGCTGGATTCACTTTACCCAGATCCTTACCAAATTGTGCATGCATCTTATTCACTGTCACGGGTAAAACCCAGTTGAATTAATAAGTAATGACTTTGAGTATTCAGCTTTTTTTTTTTTTTCAGTCATGTAGAAGACTGATTCCTTTTATTAAGAAACTAACAATTTGCCACCAGTAACCTTTGAACCATTCATTTAAAATTCCTGAATTTGGGGCAAAATATTATGTGCGCAACAGACTCAGCTCTCCTTATCTCCATAGCCTGAAGTATTCCAAGTGCTACCTGCTGTACAGTGCATATCTCATTGCAGTACACGGGGCTCCGAGTGTGCCAAGTAATAAGCTATAAAGAGAGAAGCAGGACTCAAGCAACACTAGGATGCAAAGCAATATTTTCTCTTGACACCCAAGGTCATGGCATAAAGAAACGTGGAACAAGGGAGCGTCAATTTTCACTGGAGAACAGGGTACAGTGCTGCTGTACCGAGCTAACAGAAATAAATTAATGTGATGGCAAACTTGGAGTATCCTCTTAAAATGTGTTTGTAAGTGTGTGAGTGTGCATGCAGGGGGATGATGCTGCATTGCTCTGTATATTTTCATGGCTAGCAGAAACAGGCAGCTCAGACTTAAAAAGAAACACTTTTTAAAGATCATCTACTCTCTATATGCTATAAATACCGACACACAGTTTTGCAAGGAGCTCTGGGTTAAAGAGCTGAGAGGAAAAAGTATGGTTTGCTGCCCAGTGAATTACTCATCAATACGGTCTTAACTCGTTTGCAATTCCTAACCAAAACATATACCCAAGATAATTTTCTAGGAATGATTATACTTATACCTGGGCCCCTGTAAAGCTGGAAAAACTATTCTTGTATCCTTCCATTCTCTTGACTCCATGGTAGGAGCTATCTGTGTATAGGGAAATAGAAGGGACCTTGTCTGTCTGGTTATAAAGTATAAATAAGGAGGAAATGCAGAAGAATAGTTGGGTTTCTGATTGTTCTGTGCCCAGTTTGACTTGTGAAGGCAATGGAAAACCTTCCATTGGCTTAGGTGGGGTTTGTATCAGTCCCTTAGACATTATGAATCCAGCCAGAAGGATTCATAGCATTCACTCTATGGCTGCAATTTACTTTAATTCTTTACCTAACATTTCTGAAATGCAGACTGTAAGGGAGCATTTCTTTATAGTTAAGAAAGCACACGGTGCTTAATTTTAATGGAAAACTCTTTTTTAAACACAGACGGATCCTGCTGTGTTTGACAAATATGTTCCAGAAAGAAGCTCAATCTAGATGTTATGTGTAACTTTATCTTATTCCCTTTTGAGCACTACTGTTCTTGCAAAGTGATCTCTCAACTGCCCAAAGTCATTACACTTTTTCCCTTTCACATTGTACCTCTGTAAATGTCAGGCATAACTACATTTTTATTTGCAGAGATACCACTGCTATGAATGAGTAAAAATTTCCTGCTCCCCCGCCTCCTTCTCTTTACCCTGTGCGCTTTCTGCTAATATGATTTGTTGAACAAATTGTTCCATTAATCTGGGGCTGTTTGACAGAGTGAGAAAATAAGTGCCAAAGTGAGAAGATTCACAAGAATCGGAAATCTCAGTCCCTCTTTCTCAAGGTAAATAGTTATTATATCAGGGTGTCAGACTGGTGAAATGGATGTACTTTCATTCTCAGTTTGTAAATGTCACTTTTCCTCAGCCCATCAGGGTGACAAATGAGGTGTGGGTTACAGTAAGAGTTCATTCCTTGACAAAGTTCTTGCTGGCTTATTTCAACGGGAAGGTAACCTCCCCTTTCTGCCCCCACCCAAAAGCAGGGGGAGGGCGCACCTCTTCAGTCAGGAGAGAAACAAGAAACAAGGCAACTTGGGCTTGAATAACGCCCAAATTGCTCCCATTTGCGGCTAAAACCTGGTGGAGGTTTCTTCAAAAAACATGTCATGATGCACTTTGTTTGCTTTTCTACTCTCTTCTTGCTTGTTGTTTTTAGCAAAGACCTCTATGACATACTTTTACTGGTGCTTATGTCAATATTTATTGAACAAGTGGTCAAGAGAGGCCACTTTCTAAGCCCTGTGCTATCTGGTTGTTAATTACCACACTGCAATGTGTTAATGAAGAAGAACACACACCTCTTTTGACAGGTAATTGATAAGAGATCAGGAGGCCCAACGACTGAGGAGGAACATGAAATGGCTTCTTTGATTGCCCCACAGATCACAACTAGCAAGGAGCTCGCATGGCTCCTGGGGAAGCACAGTCGCAGGGAGAAGAGAAAAGGAGGATCTAAACAATTTGTGCACCAGGTCTTTTTTGATTTCTGAGTCTCTGATAACCCTCAGGAAAATAAGATTTGCAGTAGCTCATGAAATGTCTTCCAAGGCTGAACCATTACCTTCAGGACATAGACTGCGGATTTTTTTTCTAATGGTTAAGTAACCATGAAAGAAAACTTCTCCGGCCAGAATTTGCCATAGTAGTGATTCAGAAAGATATTTGTTTGATGGATTCAACTTTTTTCTTTCAGCTTGTAGCAGCTCTTAGTTTTTAAAATTATCTGGTGACTCAATTTAGATTCTCATATTGAGAATGGTTTGTGGAGTCACTGTCCTTTGGGCTCATGAACAAAACTGTTTTGAACCAAAAAGATGTGATTTTGTGAGAAATTCTGGAGAAAAAAGCAGAAAGAAAGTAAACGTGGATGGATTCTTTTTTGTTAGTTTCAAATTGAAACAAAATTTGCTTCAAAAATCAGGAAAACAAGCAAGCTGAATGGAAAAAACCAGAAACAATCAGTAGACCCCACTTATGGTTTCTCAGAAGCTTGTTAAAAGCAATATGTTTCCAAGTAACATTTTGCTTTTAGTGAATCAGCATTTTCTGATGAAAATACGTTTTATTGCAAAATGTCTGCTCCATTGGCACATAATCCTACACATGTCATAAGAGATGAAAAGGGTTGCGGGTGAATGGGAACAGGGACCTCCAGATCTGGATCTACTGCTGGAACTGAAAGGCTCCTAAATGAACAGCTATTATAGACCCCTGTGCGTGTTCGAACCCTCAGAGGGAGATATTAATTAAATGCAGGTAACATGTTTCTTTTCCTGACTGATAAAATGTCAGGCTTTGAATTAGCTTGACGATGACAATGCTTATGATTCAGAAATGGAAATTTGCTTTTCATTATTAAGAAAACCACTGTACTCCAACACTCACTTGAAAAAAATCTATTTCTACCAACACGTCTGCTGTTAAATTCCCATGCTAGAATATTTGTTAGAAATTAACATTAAAATGGAGACTACACATAATCAAAGCAAATCTATCTAATTTTATCTCTGCGTGTGCATTTCCAATATATTTATCTCTGTAAAATCCAAGTAGCAGATAGTACTGAATTTTGTGTGACATCATATCCATTTCAAACAGATCACAGTCTCATCACCATACGATTATCTTTTCCTAACAAACCAGGGACTAAAAGGCCTTACTGAAAATAGAAATTTCAAAAAGTAATAGTACAGTGAATAAGAAAAACAAATCACTTCATACTGTGACTTTATGGTTTTTTTAAAACGTTCTTCTCTTTTTCTCATCAAGCTTGCTCCTGAACATAAATTTGTCTTTGAAGACCTATTTTCTTTAGTACTGGCTAAAATAAGCAGAACAGTTACAGTCAACAATATTCTGCCCACTTTGCCAGAGCCTTCATAATTTATGTCTAACCTGGATAGGAAAAGCCCTTATAAATTTCAACAAATGTCTCATTAATTAACACCCCATCTCCCTAAGCCACAGAGCAGCTGGTGAAAGGAATTGTGTAGGTTGATTCTGTAGATATAAACTAGGTCAACAAGAGGGATCCATACTCACTATTGCAAGCTGATATTTCTCTGGAGGGTATTAATAGTTTCTCGGATCTTTCAGCTTAGGCTCATAACGATACAAAGTCAACAGTGTAAAGCTGCTCAGCCTATGTACTTAAATTAAATAAAAATAAAAAATATAACAAAGCAACAACCCCACAATGCATTACAAGGTTTCTTTGCCATCTGATGCAACGGGTCAGATCCTGGAATCCTTCCTTAGGCCTTTAGCCAAGACAGTAGGAGGCTTTCTATTGATTTAAATGAACTTTGTATTTCAAATTTTTTCTGGTTAGTACTTGATCATGCAAACTCTTTACTGATTACACTATATATTCATGGAGAGTCTGAAGTCCTTAGTCAGGCAACTCTTTCTTCTTGCCTGCATGATAAATTATCTAGAGAGCATTGTTCTCTGCTCATTTCTAAATACTCCTTTAGCCTATTCAGCACGCTAATTTTAGGGTAATTTATTTTTTCTATAACTGTGCATAACTGTAACAAAATTAAATTAAAAATATAAGACTGGACAGCAAGGAATTAATATTACAGGTCTATCTAATGCAAGGACTGAATACAAGGTGGAAAGACGAGAGGAAGAAAATGCCTGGGAAGCATTTCCCTTGCTGTAGATGTCTTGCATATGAAAACCTTGTCTGAAGTCATCTGAGGAGGCAGACAGGCAATTTTCACCCATTCTTAGTGTTAGTATATACTATATCATGATGGGATGCAGGGAAAGGAGAGGAGAATGCAGTGGCTAACAGGGAAAGATTAGCATACAGAATTTAAGCAGGATTGGATAGCAGGAGGAGGGAGTCGATGAGCAGGCAGAACAGAGGAAGACTTTTCCGTGCTGGCAGACTCATTTCTAAAAGGTGCAGAACCAGGAGTGTAAGACCAAAATAAATGATAGCAAGAGCGTGAGCATTTATCAGAGAAGAGGGAGAGCAAGTAGGGGATACAGTAGGATGTGAAAACAGCAGAGCAGTCAGGAGTGAAGCCATAAAGCTCCTTGGAGGAAATAATCCTGCCTCTAGTGAAGTCAATGGGAGTTTTGCCATTGACTTCAACAGGGTCAGGATTTCACCCAGGGAGTGTTAATATGATGTGGAGAGAGATGGGAAGACTGGGGAGATACTCAAGAGAGAGAGAGCAACATGGTCATAGCATATAACATTAGCATATTAATGGCTATGGCTGTTTTATTTTACAGCTCTGTATGAAGCATAGAGACTATAGGAACTTTAAGAATACTAATATGTCCCTCATTATTAACTAATGCAATGTCAGGAATCCTCCAAATACAGATCCCCCGCCCACCCCTGCCCTTATCTCCCCCTGCAATATCTCATGAGGGAGCTTGAGTCAGACTAATTTTGGTATTTTAAAAAAAGTCAGAACAAATATCATTGTGTACAGTAAGCCGAATGTATTAATTGAATCCAAGCTGACCACAAAATTTAATTGCAAGTCCTGAATTATTTGAGGTTAGGAAAAGTTACATTGTAGTTTCTGAGTTAAGCTAAATAGATCAAAACTTTTTATCTTGTAAAAGAACAACCTAGAAGAGGGATAAGGAGGTCAGAGGTAGGTCTTTAACATCCTGCCTGGCCTGGAATTGGCAAATAGATAATGAGTGTTCACTGTCTCTAGTAAAGCAAGATTTAAAAGTCATCAAAGGAAACTAGCACGAGGTATATTCAAAATGAACAAGACTTCTGCCTTTGTAGCACAAAGGCAACTTGCAAAATTCCTTGCAAAAAGATTTAGGGGTGGTTGTATAGTTTCAAAAACAATCTATGGAGAAATTCATGGAAGAAAAACACATTGAGAGCTATTCAATGCATAGAGTGCTTTTGTTTAAGGAGTTTCTGGGCCATGGGGATTTTTTTTCTGAAAAACAGCAGAGAAGTTAAAAAAATATGCTTGCATTGTACCCAGGATATCTGCTTATATCCAAATCCAGAGAGCACACAGGGTTATACTACTCTTAGGTCCAGCATGGTGCAGCAATTCTCTATTCTAAGGCAACAGAGGCAAATTTATTTGCATAAAGTCTACGTCTCTTTTTATTTCCATGTTATTAATCATATGTTCCGGGAGTACCAGGTGAGGGATAAAACTGTCTGCACGTAAAGGCTGAGTTTGTCAGAATAACTTCACTGGGC
>WAAE01005458.1:0-10118 GCA_013400495.1 Nicator chloris | reverse complement strand
ATTGGAAACCCGAATCGCCCTGGTATTTTGGAAATAATTACAAACTGTCCAGAAGGCGAAAAGTTTGGTCTCACAGACCAAGAGGAGGTGGAACAAGTGACAAGGGCTGAAGAAGCTCCAACGTACAACCAACTACCAGCAGAGGAAACACTCTATGCTCTCTTCACTGACAGTTCCTGTTGCATCGTAGGGATGAACCAGAAGTGGAAAGCAGCCGTATGGAGCCCCACACAACAGGTCGCACAAGCCACTGAAGGAGAAGGTGGATCGAGTCACCTCACTGAACTCAAAGCCATTCAATTGGCCCTGGACATTGCTGAAAGAGAAAAGGGGCCAAAGCGCTACCTCTACACTGATTCGTGGATGGTGGCCCATGCTTTGTGGGGTTGACTGCCCTGGTCTTCTGATTTCCAGGTTTTATCCAGGCAGGAATGCCTGGCTCCTCCTGATGGGTGGAACATCTCACAATGGGATGATTTAATTTTATCAGTCATGCGGTGAGCCTTAATGGCCCATTCACAGATTATATCCCCCTGGAGGGAGGATGGGTGGTGGAAGAGATAAGGAAACACTGCCCCACCTGGTTTTAACAGTTGGCCGATTAACAGAAGGCACCCACCCCCTCCCCTCGGAGTTATGAGGAATGGGTTATACAAGAGATAGAGAAAAACATCTCCTCAACCGGTTTCAACAGATGAAAATAGAATACACATTTTTGGTTGCTCATTGCAACCCAAGACAGAGAGACAACTACTGCTGTGAGGAATCTGCTGTGAAGTCAGTCTGTGTCTGCAGCTGGACCCTGTAGTGAGAGGAGGCAAAGAGATAGTTGTCATATTCCACTGTAATGTTTCTACTATAATACAGTCATATTCTAGTAGGAAAAAGCCAGTGGTCAGAGTCTGCAAAAAGAACCCTACGGTGGGAGTTTGCTGCAGTCAAAAGTCAGTGAGTAGTTAAGATCAGGCTGGCTGAATTATAAAGAAGAATAAACCTAGACTTTTCACATTATTAGGCAAGAGTCTGTAGCTTAACTTGTCTCTGTGTCAAACCTGAGGTCTGCTATGACAATATTAATTACATAGTGTGAATTTACTGATATGATAATAAGCATTATTCATAAGTTTATATTATTGTCTTATAGCCTTTTTTTTGTGTACTTTACCATTTCTGTGTGTAATTATCTACAAGACACGTGTCATTCCAGGATCCTTTTTTTTGTTGTTGTTATTATCTCATGATTTTTAAAGTATCTTTCAGAGTTTCAAGAAACAATATCTGAGCTTCGTCGAAAGCCTCCTCTGAACTGATGGTATTCTGACCTTTACTCTTAGGAATCAGATGCAGTTCCACTTCTTGTTACAGAAGCACTTCAACAGTTTGCTGTGTTAAAAGAATTCCTATCCAGAGAGAATTTTGGAGGAGACCAGCTATTAGATGGTTCAATTAGTTTTTTATCCTAAGATTCTTAAGAGCCTTGTTTTAAAATATATCTAGGGAATTCTCTCCCAGGTAGAGCTTGGGCAGTGGCCAGGCCTTAGTTCTCCCTGGATGAGAAATTTGCCAACAGACCCAGGTGTTTTCTGTATCAAAACAATAATCAAGTGTCGTGGTTTCATGTTCGCCAATTTTGACTTTCCCGGCCAATGCACTAATTTGTGATGGTTTCAGTATTTACTCTTCTGTGAGATCATGATTAGGAGAAAATAAAAAGTGAAACCAGCTTAAACTTAAAGTTACAAAGATAGTTTATTTACACACACTAAAGAATGAAGAGAAGAAAGGGAAAAAAAATTGAAACTTAAAACACTTCTCTTCCCGCCACAAACTATTTACTTTCCTACAAACAAAATCTTTCAACACTCTGGGAGAGGAGTCTCTCGAGTCCCATAGAGACATTCGCTACAAGAAAAAAAACAGTCCTTCCGTAGCTTCTACGTCACGAATCTGCAGCTGTCTATAAACTCTGCACATTGTGCAGTCTTACCCATTAGCAGCTTTCTTTTGCTGCCTATGGGCCTCTCAGCTGATTTGGGGTAGCATTTCCAAAATGCCTTTTCTAGTATACTACAAAGATTCTTTTCTTCTATCTCTGAAATCGTCTCTAGCTCAAGAGACCTCCTTTTCATCCCAGGAGCCGGGGAAATCTACTCTTTCGTCTCAAGCTGAGACCTCCTTTTACCCTAGGAGCGAAGGGCAAAATCTCAAAATTCATCTCTATCTGTCTCAATTACACCAGTCTACAACTTTGATTAGAATCAGAATTTCCCTAAACAACTAGAAAGAAAAAAAGTCTATTCTCCACAGTTTTACATGAGAAGTTCAGCTAAAAAAAAGGTCTACTTCTTCAATCTCTCCTTTAATAGCTTTATCATTTCTTTCACTTCATGCTGTCTCTCTATTTCTAATCACAGTATCTGTCCAAGGAGGAAGGAAGGGGTTAATATCTTTGTCTAGGTTCTCTTCTTCAGCCGCAGCTCAAGGTGTCAAATTTCAGAGTCGGCTAGTGTTGGGGGGAGGGGGAAGATCCCATCCTTTCTCTGGCCAGCGGCGCCAGCAGCCAGAGCCCAGGGCACGGGCAGCCAGGGCCAGCTGCTCCCTGCTGGCCACCACAAGGCTCGGGGCACGGCCTGGCCCTTTTCTGCCGGCCACCATGGGGCCCTGAGGCATGGCCCAGCCCTCTTCTGCGGGCCGCTGCAGCCCCAGACACAGCGGCTCCAGGTGCAGCAGTGTCAGCCTGGCCGAGGCGCAGCCTCCCCTGTCCCCCCCTCCACCGCTAGCTGGTGGGGAGAAAGGGCGCCCACCTGCCCGGGCCAGAGGCTGCTCCCCCCACTGTGGGCTCCCTCAGCCTGGCCAGGCCAGCTCCTCCCCTCACGGGAAGGAGCGGCAAGGCCGGGCCGGTTCAGGCCACCCCGCTGGGGCACAGGGGTGGCCCACCTGTTACCTGCTTGGCTGGCCAGAAAGCAACAATCTTCCAGAGTTCTCCGATATTTCACCCTGTGCTTGTTCACGTAGACGTACTCAATTGGCCCTTCCATAACTTCCTAAAAAATCACTTCCTGACCAAACCACCATATCAAGTCACCTTGACTTGGCAATTTGGCCTTACGAATATGACAGCTGAACCCATTTTTGTCGAGAGCTTGGAGAATCATTATCTGGACAATGGTTGCCCAAATCTCCATTGATTTGAGGTTCATCAGATTTTGCAGACTCTGGGATGACGGTACAGTATTTTAGTGATTAATAATCATCCAATTTCACATGTGTTAATAATTATGTGTATTATCTGAAATATTCCTAATTGTTGTACCTGACTTATTCCTGATTGCTGTCAGTCTCTTGTTTCAATACATATATTGTTTTGTTTTGTTTTGTTATTCCCTTCATGTTCTTAGCAAGAGTCATGCATGCTGTTTTTAAAACAAAAAGAAAAGGGAATTAGGAATAATGTAATATTTATACAATTTTATTTTTTTAAAGGTTTTTAGATAAGGACCCTTAAGAAAATGTGCAATGGCAAGGCCTAATTGTTTTGTTAACTTAAGGAGAAGATATGCCTGTGTTTTTATCATCAACAGATTAAAAGTAGTCACCTGTTCATTCAATCAGACACTAATCACCTCCGAAGGATGAGGCCCAGTAAAAAGAGAAATCATTGTACAGACTTTGTAGACAGAACAAGAACAGAAGTGGGACTGCCAAGACATAGTCATGTCTGGAAACTACAGACAGTTTGACAACCAAAGCCCTACGTCAACATCATGGTATCGTGTTCCTACTAATCTTCTTCAGGTATTCCTTGTTTTAGGATCCAGGAAGGCATTTAGTAACATCTTCAGATCAACATTTCCAGCTAATGGACCTTTTCCTGAGTCTCAAGTATTTGGACTTTAAAACAATAATCATTTATCTCAATTTCCCTAAGAGACATTAGACATAAATAGAAATGCAAACTTATGGTGTAATTGTACCTCATGCAATATTTCACACGCCTTTAATGTGCATTTGCAGTTACCAAAGGGTATGGTTTTTAATTTGTGGTGATTGGGATTATTCTGATTTATAAAATCAATGAATATCAATCTAATATCAATATCTAACTACGACGGACAAAAGACTCTCTAACCAATGAAGTTAGAAAGTGTATGTTTATTGCAGCGCTGGGCAGCAGCGTGGGATAGTTCCCAAAGACGCGCTCCGATTACAAGCAATTACAAAGCTACATTTATTTGCTAAAGTGTTGAATATACAAAATGCTAATACATATGCATAATACTAACCACTCCTATTCTCCGCTTCACATGCAAATTAGATTAATAGTCATTAAGCACGCGCAGTATGTTCTTTGATTTGGGTCGGTGGTCTTTAATTGAGGAGGGGGTCTGCCAACTAAGGAAGTAAAATGACTCTTCCTCGTTTTGACCGTTTGACCTTTCAGTGGATATAAGATAAATGAAGGCCTAGGCATACTTCCAGTTCTTTTATGTGACATCTGAATACCAGTTCTAGATGTCCTAATCCCTCAATTGTCCATGTTCTTCAAGGTCCACTCGTCAGTCCCCTCATTCTTCATTAGCAAACACAGCTACACAAATATTATAGTGACAGGCAATAATTTTTCTTTAACTAACTACTAACTCCTACTCCTAGCAAGGCTTATTTAATTATCCACTTTAATTAGTTCCAACTCAAGCCTAAAATCTAATTTTCTTCATATCCTTTAAAACTCATATTTTATTCCCCACTTCTCCTTGGAAGTGAGTAAATTCTTTTACTCAATAAGTAAATTCTTTTACTCAATATATGGATTCTTTATCACTTATCTAAGGTGTATGGCCAGCATCCTTTAATATTAGGCCATATGCTGTTGACCGCATGGTTAGGGTTGCCACTCAACGCAGCATTCTCTAATTCTAAACAAACAACACTAGGGATCAGATAAGACTAACACTAACTAAGATAAGTAATATAATAATAGGGTGAATTAAGGCATTAAGTACACCGGTTGCTGTTGGTGACCATCTAAAAAGCACATCTCACTAATGATGAGACAAGTGTTCTTCAAATCGCTTAAAATCACTTTTGATATTTTCCGTAACATGATATATTGTGACTAGAGTCTTTTTCCCTGCATCTCTAATTTCTTTTAGCATTTCTTTTAGTTCAGGATGCTTCAGTAACTGTGGTACTAAGGTTAAATTCATCCCTATGGGCACAGGCATTGTTTCCTGAGCAGTAATTAAATTTGCCTTTATATACTGATATGATATTACAGGTGCCTGATAGGAAAAGTCACATCCTTTGATCTTAACAAAGTTGCAGAAACACGTTTGATTGGGTCTCATTCACCACTTCATCGTCTGTCATTATGGTGGGACATGCTGTCCTAAGACAAACACAACCTTTTCCTGTGTATACGAGTGAAGTTATCTGGTTAATCGGATGCATTTCAAAGCGACAAATGCTCTGGTCTGTGTCTAAACACGTATCTTTATTGTCTGCTAAAGTTCCTTCACATATATATCTTAATTGTTTCCTCATAGTGCAGGGCTCTAAATTAATAGTTTGCCACTTCCCTTCAACTTCTCGTGCCCACATTCTGTGTTCTGAGGGATACAACACAGTCCTCTCATGGTTCAATCCTAGTGCAACGATTGGATGTATTAGACTCACTGATGCATTGTGTATGGTTAATACAAAGGCTGTCACTATATTTGTCAGAGGGTTATAAGTAAAATTAACTAAAACCCACTAGGACTGGAGTTCCTTTTCTTTATCAGAAGCATTGTCCCAAACAACTTTACAAATCTCGGTGGGGAATATCCCTTCGCCGCCTTCCCTGATAATTGCGGTGGCCACCGATTGCATCCACAACTGTGCTTGAGTACGCCCAAGAGCTAAAGAAATATTTTCACTAGCCATGCCTAGTGCCTTAATTATTACTTCATGATCTTGCCCTTTTGTATCCTCCCACTCAGGTAATACCTTGGACAATTTCCAATGATTGTTACCTAAAGCCAACAGAGAGGATTGCAAAGGCTGCTGTAATTTTACTAAATCACTCCCCACTGTGGTTAATTTATTCATTAATACTTCTGAGTCCATAGTATTCAAAACTCTTAGTCCCGTACCTAATAATTTAGTAAAAATCCTCTTTCTCCTAAAGTTAGAGGGTAACTGCTTTTGGAGCCAACTAGCCTAATCTATAAAAAGATTCCTGAGAAATGGGGCACACTCTGGTTGAATAGTAGAAGCATTTACTTGCATCCCCATTTCTACTTGTTTCAAAGACTATTCTGGATTAACTAGGAGTCTCTGGATTCCTGTTTTCTTAATGTCATATGGCCTAATCTTAATCCTTGTGTGAGTCACAAATTGTTCTTTTAAAATAATTGGAATTTGGGTTGCCACAGCCCTCTAACACTGGTGGGGTTAGCTTAATCCCATTTTTGTGGGGCTGAGTACATACTTGGGTGATGTTCAAATCAATATTATGCCCCTTTCTTGCACATATTTTAATTTTGAGTCTAAACTCTGGACACTTAGTCAAGCATTTGTCACAGCATTCAGGACTAACTTGGATGAGTTCCATAGGTGGATGGTATACCTCATGAAATCCATCCTGTACAAAGGCAGATTTACATCCCCAAACATCTCTTCTTTCTCACAAGCTTGCATTTGTAATCAGTAGCATCCTGTTTAAAGCCTCACGAGAGTGAGAATCATAGGCTTTTCTCTGACACTGATATATTCTAGTCACATTATACCTGCATGGTATTGCCTTAATCTTCATTATAGTCATAGCAATGACTGCTAAAGTCTCAACTCTCTACATTATGTCCATAGTAACTATAAGTCTACTATTCACTTTCTTGGGTAAACTTCAGCTTCAATTCTTTGTCACCTGGTGTGACCTTCTAAACTTCTTCAGGGGCTTTCTTCACTTGGGAGTGATGAATCTAAGCCTTCTGCTCCTTGACCTTGATTGCGGTGAAGGTAGTAAGGAGCACCTGGAATGGCCCTTCCTACTGTGGTTCTAGGGTCTTCTCAGCAAAAGACTTAACATATACATAATCCCCAGGTTGTATATCATGTACTGGCCCATCTAATTCCCGGTTCTGGGCTCCAGCCACATGTTTCTCAATCTCTCTCAGTTTCTTATTCATTGCCACCAAGTATCTATGTAGGGTCTCTTTCCCTACTTGAACAGGTGTTGTTCTATCTTGAACTGCATATGGTCTCCCATACAGGATTTCAAAGGGGCTCAATTTTTCTTTTGCTTTTGGTTTTGTTCGAATTCTCAGCAATGCCAAGGGAAGCACCTGGGGCCAGGGCAGATTTGCTTCTTGTCCCAATCTCACAATTTGCTGCTTAATTAAATGATTCATCTTTTTTACCTAGCCACTGGACTGGGGGTGATACGGAGTATGCAACTCCCAATCTATTCCCAGGTGATGGCTAATTTGCTGCACAACCTTAGAAATAAAATGTGGCCCCCTATCTGAAGATATTGTGGCTGGAACTCTAAAACGGGGTATTATCTCTTGCAACAATGCCTTGGTTACTTCTCGTGCTTTAGCTGTTCTGGTTGGGAAGGCTTCTGGCTATCCTGAAAAAGNGATTGTTACCTAAAGCCAACAGAGAGGATTGCAAAGGCTGCTGTAATTTTACTAAATCACTCCCCACTGTGGTTAATTTATTCATTAATACTTCTGAGTCCATAGTATTCAAAACTCTTAGTCCCGTACCTAATAATTTAGTAAAAATCCTCTTTCTCCTAAAGTTAGAGGGTAACTGCTTTTGGAGCCAACTAGCCTAATCTATAAAAAGATTCCTGAGAAATGGGGCACACTCTGGTTGAATAGTAGAAGCATTTACTTGCATCCCCATTTCTACTTGTTTCAAAGACTATTCTGGATTAACTAGGAGTCTCTGGATTCCTGTTTTCTTAATGTCATATGGCCTAATCTTAATCCTTGTGTGAGTCACAAATTGTTCTTTTAAAATAATTGGAATTTGGGTTGCCACAGCCCTCTAACACTGGTGGGGTTAGCTTAATCCCATTTTTGTGGGGCTGAGTACATACTTGGGTGATGTTCAAATCAATATTATGCCCCTTTCTTGCACATATTTTAATTTTGAGTCTAAACTCTGGACACTTAGTCAAGCATTTGTCACAGCATTCAGGACTAACTTGGATGAGTTCCATAGGTGGATGGTATACCTCATGAAATCCATCCTGTACAAAGGCAGATTTACATCCCCAAACATCTCTTCTTTCTCACAAGCTTGCATTTGTAATCAGTAGCATCCTGTTTAAAGCCTCACGAGAGTGAGAATCATAGGCTTTTCTCTGACACTGATATATTCTAGTCACATTATACCTGCATGGTATTGCCTTAATCTTCATTATAGTCATAGCAATGACTGCTAAAGTCTCAACTCTCTACATTATGTCCATAGTAACTATAAGTCTACTATTCACTTTCTTGGGTAAACTTCAGCTTCAATTCTTTGTCACCTGGTGTGACCTTCTAAACTTCTTCAGGGGCTTTCTTCACTTGGGAGTGATGAATCTAAGCCTTCTGCTCCTTGACCTTGATTGCGGTGAAGGTAGTAAGGAGCACCTGGAATGGCCCTTCCTACTGTGGTTCTAGGGTCTTCTCAGCAAAAGACTTAACATATACATAATCCCCAGGTTGTATATCATGTACTGGCCCATCTAATTCCCGGTTCTGGGCTCCAGCCACATGTTTCTCAATCTCTCTCAGTTTCTTATTCATTGCCACCAAGTATCTATGTAGGGTCTCTTTCCCTACTTGAACAGGTGTTGTTCTATCTTGAACTGCATATGGTCTCCCATACAGGATTTCAAAGGGGCTCAATTTTTCTTTTGCTTTTGGTTTTGTTCGAATTCTCAGCAATGCCAAGGGAAGCACCTGGGGCCAGGGCAGATTTGCTTCTTGTCCCAATCTCACAATTTGCTGCTTAATTAAATGATTCATCTTTTTTACCTAGCCACTGGACTGGGGGTGATACGGAGTATGCAACTCCCAATCTATTCCCAGGTGATGGCTAATTTGCTGCACAACCTTAGAAATAAAATGTGGCCCCCTATCTGAAGATATTGTGGCTGGAACTCTAAAACGGGGTATTATCTCTTGCAACAATGCCTTGGTTACTTCTCGTGCTTTAGCTGTTCTGGTTAGGAAGGCTTCTGGCTATCCTGAAAAAGTATCTGTCAACACTAATAGGTAACGATAGCTCCCTTTTCTGGGCAATTCCGTGAAATCAATTTGCCACTGTTGCCCAGGTCTACAACCTTTTCCAATTTGTCCCATTTTAGGTTTTGGATTACTTTTGGGATTAGTTCGGAGGGAGAGACTGCATTGCCTAGTTACCTGTACTACAGTGCCCTATAATTTTCTGGCCAAAATTCTGTCCTTCAAATGGTTATACAGGGCTTCAGTTCCCTAATGTGTTTTCTCATGTTCTTCCTTTACTAATGACCACAACAAATAGGAAGGTACTACAAGTTTTCCTTCTTCTGTTATAGCCCACCCCTCCTGATTGTAATTTGCCTTTTCAACTTTAATAAGTCTCTTATCTTTCCTGTTATATACTGGCTTACTTTCAATAAAAATTTTCCCATCTGGGATTAGTGCTGCTTCAATTACTTCATCATTTTTGGCTGTCTCTTTAACCTCATCAAATACTTCACCTTTGGCTGCTTCTTTTGCCTCTCTATCCGCTAGCATATTTCCTTCTTCTAATTCAGAGCTCACTTTTTGGTGCGCTTTGATGTGCATAATAGCTACCCTTTTAGGTAACTGAACTGCATCTAGTAGCCTCAGTATCTCTTGTGCGTGCTTGATGTTCTTTCCTTGTGAGTTTAACAGTCCTCTCTCTTTCTAAATGGCTCCATGTGCACGAACCACTCCAAACGCATACTTTGAGTCTTTGTAAATATCAATTTCTTTCTCACTTGCCAACTCTAAAGCTCAAGTCAGGGCGATTATATCAGCCTTCTGTGCAGAGGTGTTTGTTGGCAAGGGTCCAGACTCGATTACTTCTCGGCTAGTAGTAACAGCATACCTAGCATGTCTCTTTCTGCT
>WAAE01005457.1:0-13355 GCA_013400495.1 Nicator chloris | reverse complement strand
CTTTGCACAATCTTGGTACTGAAATGACAGGACTATCCCCAGCTTCAGGAAAGGAAATTACTATCCTCAGCTTCAGGATGTCACTTTGCATGGTGATATTACCTAGATCAAGACTACACCTGGATTTCAAAAAATGTGAGTTTGATTTTGAGTTCAGATACATATTAGCATAAACTAGATGACAAAGCTTTTGCCATCTTTGAGTAAGTACATTTTTATGCACTCTGCAGGTTTGGATATGTCCTGGGACTTCTGAAAACAATGGCATTCTGAGTACACAGCATGTAACATTTTGGACAACAGTCAACGGCAGGAGAACATTAAGTGGAGTGAATACAGAATTAAATGTTTTTGCTAATAGTCACAGATAAATGCCTTAACATCTGTTGAAATACCTCTAAATTATGCACCTTTTAATTATTTTTATCTAAGCATTGTACTGTATCTAAATGAGACATACCACTAAATAATGCTTACTGAAAGACAGTATCTGAACTATATCAGAATGTAATCAGTGCTGTTCTATTTAATTTCCACCAATAACCCTTGGATGAAAAAAGTAACACAAGCTTATCAATGTCTGCCTATTGCCATGAAACTTTTAGGCTAAGATTTTAAAAATAAATTGTCTTTCAAATTCTCTTCAGGTATTTGATAATGAAGTGACTTTTTTGTCAGAGACACCAAACAGTGAAAAAGCTCAATGGTTTTTGGAGTAGAGTTCACAGCTTTAGAAAATACAGTATTTTGCTTAGATTTTGTATTTTAGACACTCCAATTTAATAATTTCAGAATACTGTAGTATTATTTTGAGTTTAAAACTTCAATAAATGACAAAAAATTCTGACCTGCCTGTATAAATGCAGGCTTATGTAAACACAAAGCATATTTTGATAAACTAATTTGGTAGCCTCAAGATTTCAGCAGTTTGAACTCTACTGAGTATGTCAACAATACAAAACAAATCTTGACTGTTTTGAAGATTGCCACAAATTATATCAAGGGAGCTTAATTACTGATTACAAGTGGAACAGCTGTTTGTTTTCCTCTGTTTCATTGCTTATGTATATCAAGCCTCCTTCTCAGAGCTAACATGTTTGTGAAAGCAAAAATGCAGCCCTAGAAGATAGTACCAAGAGTTCCAACTGAAGCCTGGTTG
Organism: Nicator chloris; assembly: GCA_013400495.1. Taxonomy (NCBI): domain Eukaryota; kingdom Metazoa; phylum Chordata; class Aves; order Passeriformes; family Pycnonotidae; genus Nicator; species Nicator chloris. The sequence continues at coordinate 12,196 of WAAE01005457.1, read as the reverse complement.
AAGATTTGATTCCAATTCTTTGAAACTATATTTATATTGAAAACCTTGTAATTATCTTTTTCTCTAAAGGGTCAGGAAGATTCAAAGAGTTTGTGTGTGTTTCTGCAGGTCAGTGGTTCCCAACCCCACAGACAGGTCTTGGATTGGTCTAAGAACATCACCACGAAGGGATAATAAGCTTTGCTAAGCCCGTGGCAGTTTTGTGGGATGCAACAATGGCAGTTTTAAGGGAAGGGGAAATAGGAGGTGGGTGGGTGATATGTGGAACACTGACAATTCTCTTATACTGAGTCTCTGCTACAACATTATTGGGAATGATGGGTTTAGTCAAAGAACTAGAGAAACCTCATTAGACTCCAAGTTACTTAACACGAGCATGCACATGAAACATTATACAAAAGGAGGTAATTTTCATTCACTTGAATGATCAAATCAATACATGGCTGCAAAATATGTCCAGTTGTGCAAAATCAGGTATCAGGAAATACTTAACTGCAGCATTCTTAGCAAAGTAATTGTCCCTGGATCAGGAGACATGTTCTTGCTATGCTCAATTACACAGGGAAGCTGCATGAATATGTTTTTAAGGTAATATGATCCTTTCATTTCCAGAAATGAATGCCTTAATAAAGTCCTGCTTTTACGTCTAGGCCTATTGAGAAATTAAGTAGGAAAGGTGAAGGCCATCATATCCAATTAGCAAAGTACAGAGTTTACACAGCAACTACATATCTATTATCTTATTGGAGATTACATAAAATTAAAGACCTAATTTATTTCTTAATGCTCTGCATTAAGAAATATTTCTTAATGCCTTTGTAAACAAAGCTCCTTAGGTCTCGTTATCTTTCCATTCAGAGCAAAGCAAAAAAGTAAAGTAGGGAAACAGAAGTTAGTGATAATCATGCAAATCCAAAGATCACATAGGAGGCTTTGTTCCAGCCCTTTAGCACAAACCAAAGAGCATGTTATTTCAGTTCTGACAAACCACTGGTTTGACACAGGAAAAAAGATATTCTAAGGAGACTTTACCCTGGAGTGTGCCTACTAGTGAGGCAGGCTGTCAGTGGAGAGCAATTGTACAGCAGATTTTGAAAACTGCTTTGCGACTGTGGGAAAATTTCTTAGCCTTCTTTAAAATGGCTACTTGAGATTTCTAGTTAAATGACTTAAATTTTTCTTATGGCATGTACTTTCCAAGCCAGTATTGTCTAATAATTTGTTGCCTATTATTGACAATACAGTAATATTGTAGAATAAAATAACAAGTTATTAAAAAGAAGGAAAAGGAAAAAATAACCATTAAAACTGGTCAAACTCCCTGGGCTGGTGTAAACCGACTATATGTGACCATAAGATGGTGCTAGTGCTACTGCACTGGCAATGAACATGGCACTGGCAAGGCCACAAGTGTCTAGCACAAAAAGCTACTGGGTAACAGTTTCCTTTTCTCATTACTTTTATGAATGGCCTTTGCTGAGGTCCAGTAAAAAGAACATGCCAGTTCTTGCCCACATCTCTGTAACCGCAGAACATGTTGCAGAAAGGAAGCAAAGAGTGGGAAAAGAAAGTAAAAGATGTTTTGGCCTAATATATCTCATTCACAAAAAACCCCAACCAAAACCAAAGAGAGATCTAATTAAGAACAGACTCATTCTGTTTTCCCATTCTGATTAAAGATGCAACTGAACAGTCCTTAATGGTGATCACACATATTAGCCAGTGCATTAACACTCGTATATACATACATGCACACATGCACATGAATATGCTGTGTAGTTTTGGCATCTACCTAAACATTCCACGTGAGAGCATGGCTGTATGGAGATCCTTGCCACTCTGCTCAGCTGGGAAAATGATCAAGATTAGCCAAAGGCTCTACTGTGAGTTCAAGGCATTTTTTACCTAGGTTTCAAGTTTCTTTTTCAAAGTAAAACCTCAGTATTTTTTTTCCAACAATTCGAATTCTGGAAAAGTATATAATTTTCTTAAAAATTAATTGCATTATTGTGCAGTCTGAAAGTTACTGCTAAAAAATCAGCAGGAGATAAAGAATTTATTTGCATTTAACTGCACTGGAATTTGACAAAAATACAAGCAGTGTAAGACAAAGGGTCTGTCAGCAACCATAATTACAGGGGTTACAAAATGTTTTTAAATTAAACTACTGTGCCTCTTATGTTCAGGAAAGAAGTCTATTAATTTTTTTTCACAGGTGCACTTCTGCTTCAGTGTTTTTCAACACAGCTCTCCCCTCAACTCCTTTCCCAGCTGCAAACTCAGCCACAGCTCATTTTGTTACGTTTTCCAGGTCAGCTTTGTGAAGTCCTACCTGCACAGGACGCCCATCTTCCTGGCCAATCATGTTCCTCCAATCCTGCAGTGACTGCTGGAGGCTTTCCAGCCCAGTCTCCCAAAGCCTCACGCCTCCTCCCATGTCCACAGTAACCAAACCTACTTTGCCCAGCGGTGCCAGCAGGGCATCAGCATCTGAGATCTTAGAGAGCCAAGATGTATATGGAGAGAGAGACTGTGACCTGAAAAACAAGAAATAATGTCATTTTTCTTGAAGCTGCAATTAAAAGGAGGATGATTATTTCTGCAGTTAAGGTGACAATTAAATTAAATTACATCCTCATTTCATGACAGACTATACTTAATGCAGACCCACTATTTTATCTGAAACTCTCTACCTCCTGAAACTGGACATAACCAAAAGACACCTGACTGTGTAAGAAGCAGTATAAAAGACCAGGCTGAAAGGCAGTATGTTGCCAAAACCACTGCTGTAGTTTACATACACTGCTGTATCTGATCTATCGAAAAGTAGTCCATCTTAAAAGAAAAAAAAATTAAGTATATAAAAACTGTAAAAAGATGCTACAGAAAAAATACAAAACTAAAAAAGAAATAGAGAGAACATGATCTGAACACTGAGGAAAATACATTTCCATCAACTTAGAGTAACACCTTTCTCTAGTGCTTTAATAAAATATTAAGTTTTAAATACTCTTTAACGATGACACAGCTTTATGTACAGAGAATTGCAGCACTTTTTTAAACAGCCAGCTTGCTGACAAAAAATTACTGCTGAAACAGGGTCTAATAAGTACCTAATATGAAGGGAAATTTAGACAATGTAGGGAAGAAACGATGCCTTCTTTAGTACTGCTAATTACATGCATAAATGACTTGGCAACCTGCACTAACTGCAAAATTAATAATTTTCAAAAATATAAGAAGGAGCAACACATATGCTTCTACCTATGGCTGAAATGACCATGTACTAACTCAACTGAAAAGAGTTATCTCAGCATTTGATTGGGCTAACTTTGCCAGAAGGAAGAAAGGTTGTTAGATTTTCACAGAGAACTATTCATATATATGAGGAAAACTTACTCATCAGCTCTTACTGGAGTATATTTTTAAATCTGGACTTCTGCTTAGATCTGCTATACACATCTTAAATCCTAATTCTATCTTAAGGGTCCTAATGTTGAAATATGGTTTTGTAATTTCTGGTATTTCCACTAAAATCCTAGTGAAAAATAAAGTGATTCCTTACTATTTTTATGGTAATGTCTTTCATTTTTGAATGACTCTGTAAGATGTAGGCCAATGGACTAATTATAAATGGTGAACAGTGCAAAAATAATTCTCTCTTAATTAAAATTTTCCCCAGATTATTAATGAACCAGGATGAAATTAAATGAGAACAAGTACTGTCAAAATCAACATTAAGTGAATAGAAGAAAAAAAAAATCTTCATTTGTGAGTTTCATACATGTATTAAATATGCAAAGTGGAGAGAGTGCCATTTAGAATAAAAATGTTTATTATTATTATTATTATTACAGTAGAAAATGACAATTTGGGACCAAAATATATCTTTATACAATAAAACATCTGCAAATACTCTCTACAGTTGTGAGAGACAGATGTTAAAACCAAACAGAAGCCATAGAATCTGGCTATTTTAATTTATCATACAAGATACTTGTGTATCATGCAAGTTACTTGGGAATGTATTCTTTCCAAAGGGAGAACCACAGAAAAGCTCAAGCTACTTTCAAAGTGAACTTTATATTGGATCAGAACTTGATTACCAGTTTCCTAACACCTAGCAATGGATCATTTTGCTGCTCTTTCCCAGATCCTAAAGATAGGGAAAAAGGAAAAGAAAATAAAGACTGCAAACCATAATGAAAGAGGGTTGAGAATAAAGTGGATGGAAGAGGGGGAAGGAACAAAGGGAATGAAAATCAGAAGACAAAGCTATTATTCATATTTACTAATTAATTCCTGCATTTTCATTGGCATTAGCTAGTAAAAACAGATAAATAATGTTGACAAAAATGTACTGCAATGTTTGCAGAATTTTACACTACGTATGAATTAGTCTTACTTTCCACATCAAGAAATATTTGCTTATCCTGAAGTAATTATAGACACTAAATTATCTTTGCTCTTCTTCTAACATGACAGTCCTCTAATCAATAAAATCAGTTACCTAGGAATTGCAATGTATTTGATTTTCTTTGAATTAAGATCTGTTACTTCCAAGTATCCAGCAGCCGGTGGAGGAGTGACATCTGAAAACAAACAAACATGTTATTTTCCAGCTGCATGATTAACTGGTTATTGCATTCACATTTAGCAGATTACATTTAAACATTTTATTATACAGTACCTGTCAGAAAATGATAAGCTTTCATATTCAATACAGAAACATAACTTGCAAATAAAGAATTGTTTTAGCATTACGATAGTGAGTAATCAGACAGCCACAAAAGAACAATGTATTTGTATGGTAAATGTCAAAATTACACACAAATATAGCTCTGCTCACAAAAGCACTATTCAAGCATTACTGCAATCCCTAACTCACTGCTTTGATCTGTCACTGAAGATAATGTCACTTGTATTTCTGACTGTAAAAGCATATTGAGGAACATTTCAAAATATTGTGCTTATGACTTCCACTTGAAAACTTCTCAATAATACTAATCTAAACACTGTTCCCTGAAACTGAACCACTCTTTTTGGAGGCAGATTCTCAGTATGCAAAGATTTTCTAACTTACAGGCCCTAGACGATCAAGCATTAAATATTCTGTGTATGGAGAGTTTAATGAATACAGCTAATATATGGTCCTTCCCTCAGAAATAAATCTGTGTTTGTGTGCCTACACTGGCTCTGCCAACTTATGAGTACACCGTGCCTGGGCTCAGAACTGGCTTCCAGTTAGGAGCTGACTTTCATCTGTGTGGAGTAAATTGAGGCAGTTTTTCAGAAAAGAAACCACAAGATTGAATCACACTGCCCAGTATGGATACAAAATGGATGAAAGCAAGTCTAGATTTTCGTCTGAAACAATGTATCTTTCACCTCCTTAAAGTGAAGGAGTCTGACATAACCTATAGGAGTGTTGATGCTTGCATAGAGCACACAGAAAAGACCAGTAAGGTCAGCAACACAAGGAGATCTAATATTCAAAGGAGCACCCAGAATAACTCACAGTAGCACTTTATGCATATCCAATGTATTTATATATCTACAGTAGACATGCCTACAGCAGCACATCTACTGACTTTACTCATCTTCATAAAAATGGGAATATCAAACACATCAGAGACAGGGGGAAAGGTCTGGAAAAATGCAGGTTTGTGGTCCAAAGACCACTTTTGGTTTCCCCTAGATTTTGTTACTGTTTTAAAATGTACTCTCTCTCTTTTATTAGTAATGAAGAATAAGATACACATTAAAAATTCTGATGAAGATCTAGAACAAGGGCAGGTATTGAACTAGAAAGGGTAGAACTTGGGGATAAGAATTAAAAATTAAGTTAATAAATCAGAGAAAGAACACAAATCAAACAAATTAAAGACAAGACAAAGGATTGCAGAGTAGGAAGAGGACAAAAAGGCAATCAAATGTTTAAATGCTACACAAGAACTGCTGGCTAGGCCCCAGAACTGCAGTCAAGAACCTTGACAATGAAACATGAACATCAGACACGAACAAGTGCAGTTAGTTCTTCTTTTGCCAATGCCTGACAGAGAAGAGCAGCTATGCACAGCTCCAGACATCAAACTTCAAGGAAAACAGACACTATGTTTAGTTCTGGGCTCCTCAGTACATGGAGCTCCTGGAAAGGGTCCAGTGGAGGGCTATGAAGATGATGAGGAGATTGGAGCAACTCTCTTATGAGGAAAGGCTGAGGGACCAGGGCCTGCTGAGCCTCAAGAAAAGAAAACACCCTCCCTTTAGATACTGACAGACATTCATGAGAAGGGACCTCATCAATGTCTGTCAGTATCTAAAGGGAGGGTGTTAGAGGATGGACCAGCTCTGCTCTGTGGTGCCAAGCAATAGGACAAGAGGCAACAGAAAGAAAATGATGCACAGAAAGTTGCACCTGAACATGAGAAAAAACTTCTTTACTGTGATGGTGACTGAGCACTGGAACTGGATGCCCAGAGAGATTGCATAGTTTCCTTCCGTAGAGACGAACTGTTTGGACACAATCCTGAGTAACATACTCTAGAGGACGCTGCTAAGACCTCAAGTGGTCCCTTCCAACCTTACCCATTCCGTAATTCTGTGACATGAAATAGTCCTGAGGATGACGGAGTGGTCAGAACAGATGGGTTAAAAGGACAAATGCAAGAATATCTCTTTTTGTCCAAACAGAGGGGTTTTTTGTAAAAAACACATCCAATCCTATTGAGAAGATGGTTATAAAGAGAGCAATATTATCCTGAGTGAGTGAAGGTGACATGAAGTCTCGGGTTTTTGTTTCCCAAGACATGACAGATAAGAGTCTTTTTTTTTTTCCCTGAATGCCCTGTTGTGAAGCAAAAGAAGAGCCAAGCCGCCGTTTCAGGTTTTCTCTTGGTTGTTTATTATTTCTTATCTACAAATTCTTTCTGTGCCCTGTGAAGATCTTGCTGCAGGGGCACNGCCAGGATCTCAAACCCTCCAGGGCAGTCAGAGGAGTGCCCTGAACTCCAACAATGAAGTATTCAGCTTTGTTTAGAGAAAGAAAAGATGGATAGGAAAAGCTTTTCTTATACAAGGAGAATGAAACAATGCAATAGGCCAATTGTTTGACAAACATCAGTTAAGAAGAGACTACACATGTCCCTGTCCCTATATAAACAGGTAGACCAGATGATGTGTCAAGGCTATTTTGGTAACATTGTGTGTTACACTACATGCTGTTCCAGTTACTGTCATACTCACAGAGATACACACTCAGCAACAGGCTGTTATTTCATGTTGATCTATAGAAAGTGCTGAGAATCCAAGTAAATATTTGATCTCAAGTAGTCCCTCGTCTCAACAGTCTTGTTTTTAGAATAAACATTAATTCTTCTTTGCTGGATTTCGCCATGATCTCTTTTCTGAGTTTATATTTTGTGTCCATACATCTGTTTGGCAGTCTTTGGGGAAATTATTACTTGTTATAATTTCTTTTCAAATATAACTATAATTTGGTTTACAGTTTCAATAAAACATATATTATTTGCTTATTGTTCCTGGAACAGCTTCAGTAATACATATTGGAGTATGCTAGAGTTTGGCTGAGTACTTGGAATTATTAATAGAAATGGAAGGCTGTATGCCAGAACTGACCATTTGTCCAAGAAGATGAGAAAGAAAATCTGATAGATATGGAAACAAAATAAAATATATAAAACAACTTCTCAAAGGCAATAGAATACAACAGTGCAAGAACTTCAAGGGACTGACACATACTTGATTTCACGTAGCAGGATGCCTTTGCTTCACTTTACCATCTCCCAGGGAAGGACACAACTTTCATAGGTAAGTAACCACAGGTTTCCAACACAGAAACAATGGAGCACCATTAGAAATAAGCAACACTGAATTTCAAGGGACCAAGACTGTTAAGCAGCAATTAGTAGCAGAGAAATGTGTATTCAATCAAATATTCTGTCAATTAGTGACAGTGAGAGGCAAACTCCAGAAGAAACAACTGCCCAGCAGAGAGGTTGCAAGAACAGAATCTTAAATGGGCATCATAAGGGCTACTACCTTATTATCTCACCTTCCAAGTGAGCACAAAGACATATGCTTCTCTTTTTCTGTCTTCCCTTTTTCACTTGGAAGTATTTTTGATTTGTGCCATAACAAGGGCAATACTAGGTCTCTCTAATCTAGCATCCTGTCTACAAGAGTAGTTAGATGCTTGAAACGTGTAAGAACAGACAAGTGCACATGGTATTTTCCTCAAGTCACCAACCATTTCCAATCTAGGGGCTTCCTAAAGCGAATGTGGTGTCTGTGTTTTTAAATCTATGTATTTAGTTAACTTTCCAGGAGTTTGTCCAGTTTTCTTTTGGATCCACATTTCAGCATTCACAATATTGTTTGGGAAGTGGTTTCACAGGTTAGTACCCAATGAAAAACTATGTCTTGTACGTTTTGATGAAGTTCCTAATAGCTTCATTAGCTGCTCCCTAACTCTGGTACTCAGTGCAAAAGTATTGGTTTTTTTCCACATCTCCATGCCATACATGTTTTTGTAGAACTCTACCATATGTCCCTTTCCTGATATTGTCTTCACACATTGGAGGGTCGGCCAATGCAATCTTGCTCATCCTTCTTGTCTTTTTCTGAACTTACCTCAGTTCAGCCTTCTACCACCTTGAGATGGAAGACCAAAACTGAACAGTGTTATGGACACGTGGATTTGTACAACAGCACAAAGAGATCCTCTGCTTTTTTCTGCTTCTTCCCTAGTAATTCTTAACATTTGGTTTGCTTTTTTCAAGTGCTATTGAGCTTTGAACTGCTATCTTAATGAAACCATCTATCATGAAAGCAAAATAATGCTTGTAAGATGTTCTCATCATCCCCATCTTTTCTGATGTAGAATTACAATTTTTTTCTTCTTCCACATATTCATCTATACTGAATTTCACCTGTTATTTCTTTTGCATTTAGAATTGTAATCCTTCTCGCAATTCTTCATGGTAAATCCTTCCTACCATGAATAATAATCACTATCAGCAGCACTGTTACCTCAGCATTAATTAATTTTTCAATTTTTTCATGACATGCTGAGTGGCACAGGTCATCGTGGAATTTCCCACATAGCTCCTCCTCCACTAGAAAATCCAGCCATTAACTGATAAATGGAAATTTCTTGAAAAAGTCCTGAAAAAGTCTATGGTACAGAAAACCTAGAGTCTTGCTCAGGTCCTATTTAATTGAATCAGTAAGGTTATATTAAACATGACTCAGTTAAAATTAGTCTTTGTAATTCATAAATTAAAACATCACTCAGAAAAGAAAAATCAATGATAATGATCTTCAAGGCATGAAATCTTTCAACTTAAATGGCCATAAAGCACTGTACAAACCTCACACAATTTTCTATACATTTAAAGCTATCAATCCATGTTCATAAACATATTTCATCACAGCTGAGAAAAAAATTTAACTGCTTGGCCAGACAGAAGCCAATTCTCAGACTGATAATATCCTCAGGTTACTGGTATCCTGGATTCATGAAGAATGTGCCCTGGTTTGTAATTGTAATAAACTAGCAATACAAGGTGCTACATAGCACAGCAACTTAAAAGGCTTTTAGAAATAGCAATCAAGATATCAATTTAGGTATCATTTGGAAGCACTGAGGGAAGATATCTCCCTCACTCCCAAATTAGTAAACTAATTTTCACGAAAGATCAGAAGATTTACCCTCTAAAATATCCACTTCAGATTCAGATTTTTTTTTTTTCCTGTGAAGGCCTGAAAAAAAGTGACCCAGTCGGACCCTTCTGCAGTTTATAAGGCATGAGAAGATTAGAGTCTGAACTGTATAATTAGTTCCAAGATTCTAACTTCAACTAAATTTATTAAGTTTAATCTTTTTAAGAGGTAATCTTTCCTTCAGTTACAGAAGAAGGTAACTGAAGTTTTCTACATTGTTGATATCCTTGACTTGGCTTCTTTAGTCAAGTAAATGTTTTATCCTCTTGGTAATAAATAAAAGGGTTTCTTTACATAGGGAAGTTGATCTCTGTTAAATAAGGACAGGTAGATTAGATCATTCATTCTGCTTGAGTTAATTTGGAACAAATTTTTTATTTGGGGACAGGGAGTTCACACAGAGATAAAATCAGGAATAGCTTCTTGTGCTGATGAAATCAAGCCATTCTACCATACACAAATATTTTGGGCATTTTCTCTTTTGTTAATAAACTTCGGAGATTCCTAAAGGTAATTAATGCAAAACTCACAAATGCTGTTATTTAGCACTAATAGGTATATTTTAAGTTATTGGCTGAAAAAGCTAAAGCTATAATGATAACAGAAAGCCTGGCATGGTAGCACAAAGATGTCTGAAGATCTGTAGTCTACACCTGCTTCACCGGTGTCAGAATGGAGGATGGTTTTGCCGCATGTGAATGTTGTTCATGCAACATTCTCTTGGACAGGAAAAGAACTAAATAGTCTGGGTCTCCTCAGTCTGGAGAGAAGGCAGGAGTGACTGAAGTTTGCCAAGTCATGAAGGTGACGGTTAAGGTGAATGCAGAACTGTTACTCTGCAATGCTAGAAAAGGGGCACCTGATAAGAGATCAGTTGATCACAAAAGATCATGAACTTGTGAGTTTGCTGTGGAAATTCACAGGTTCAAAGAGGCACCAGGTAAACTTGTGGACAACAGGTCCTGGTTAATTCCTGAGAAGTATAATTCAGCATGCTAATAAGATTCAAATTAATTTTAAAACTAAGTGCAGCTACACTCATTCCTTCTCAAATACCTGCTCTGTGACTATTTAAGAACATTCTGGAAAAACTAATGAGTGATAGCAGATTACAAAACAAAAAACAGTGTGTTTTGCACAAGTATATGAACCTCTTACCTTTTGGGTAAATGTCCTTCAGAGGCACATCTCCAGGTGCTAAAATTCGGACTATTTGATTAGAAGCCAATAAAGTAACACAATTGGTTTGTTTTGCAGCTCCTGTTTTCCTCTGGGCTCCATAATATAATGGATCAGAAGGAGAAGCACGTTTGTGACTCAGAGAGGAGTTTCTTTTCCAGCTATAGACTTCACTGGGAGACTGCAAAAGAGAAGGTGTCTACTGAAGAAAACGTTACTATTATTAAATCTAAGAACAAACACTTGGTAAATTCCACTTCTTATTTAATTTCAAATCAAATGCAGCTATTGTGGTCACTTCTTACGCTACCACATAACAAGGAATGACCTGGATTATTTTGTCATCAAAAACTCCTACAGGGGTGAAAACCAACAAACCATCTACATGAGTTTTAGGCATCAAGATGCTCTGATGATCTGAAGTTGAATCAACTTTTTTTTTTTTAATTTGAATCAGGACCAGAAAGCATTGAAATAACCTAATTTGGAATCGAACTGTGTAAAAAACTGTTAGATTTCCACTAATACAGATAAATGCAAACAGATATTTCAGTAATAAATTCAAAGCTAAGCAATAAGGCTGGGACTTAGCTCCAGGTCCAGAGATTTAAGTGTGGATATCCACAGGAAAGCCAATGGCTTCATCTCCCACTGTAGCTGAAAGAGTCTGGCAAAAAAATCATCTCAAAGGTCTCAGTGTTCAGTAAACTGAGCACTGCTATTACAAAAAAGAGCTCAGATACCTTGTTCATACTACACCACCAGCACTAAATACTGAATCTGAAGTTTTGCCCCATCACTCTTACATCCACAATTAGCATTGCCAATTTGAAATTCACATGGATATCTGAAACTAAGTCTGAGGAAAGATGGTACCTCACTCTCAATGAAGCAGAGCCAAAAATGCTTCAGCACCCACCCTGGTGTGTTAGTATTGAAGTGTGCAGCTTCTTTAGTGCTCCCTCCTCTAGACCATCTCCCTTTGCCAGCAATAAGCTCACATCTATTGTAAGTAATATGAAAAGCTTGAATAAACCATCTGGTAATATAAAACCAAACCAAGGAAAACTCAAAAGCTAATTGCAAAGATGGTCTTATTGACAAAAATATATTTTTGAATAATTTTGGATTACAAAGAATTTTCTTCTGTCACTTGGCTTTCCCAAAATTCATGTCTGTTAACAGTTACATTTTCTAATTTGCCCCAATTTATCAAATAAACATGACATACAATTACTTACTCCACAGTCACTACCCTTTTTATGTACCGTGA
>WAAE01005455.1:0-12291 GCA_013400495.1 Nicator chloris | reverse complement strand
TGCGCGGGTTCCGGCCGGCCGGAGCTGGTGGCGGGCGGCCCCGGGCTGTGCCGGCCCGAGCGGTGCCGGGGGCGGGGCGGGCGCGCCTGTCGCCCACCATCTTGGGGCGGTGGGGTGCGCGCCCACGTGCGCGGCGCCGCCTTTGTGCGCGGCCCCGGCGCCCCTCGGCGGGGAGGGGAAGACTCAGGTCTCAGGGCGGGGTGGCGTGGGCCGGGACACCGGCTGGAGCTCCGCGGTTGTCTCCTGTGTGCCCGGAACACGCGGAAAGCCGGTTAATGTATAATGGCGCGTGGAGGGCAGGGCTGGTGTGTCGCCCTGAAGGCGAACCTCCTGCCCCGCTTGGGTGCCATGAAAAAAAACAAACCTGTGCTTGGAACACCTGGTTTTCCCACGGAGAGAGTAAAATGGGGCTTAGAAATATTTTGTGAACGAGCTCGGGAGCGGGAGAGATGTTGTTGCGGCTTTGGTTGTAGCGGGCGGCGCTCACCGGGAATTTTATGTTGCAGCAGAGTCGGGAGGTAGCAACAAAGTTGTCCCGTGTTCCGAGCCAAGGTCAATGGCATTGCCTGTTATCTGGGAACTCGGCTGATGGTTTCATTGCACAATGCATTTGTAGATGGTCTCGGGCTGGAAGTATACCCTTTTGCGATTTCTGTTTTCATTTTCTTGATTAGTAGCCATGAAATAACTACAAAGATTAGGGTTTGGGGGTTTTCTTGCCTTTATTTATATGCTGGAAGATGCTGGTGCCCTTCCCAAGCTGTCAGTACAGAAAATGTCTTCCTTAAACATCTGCTAAGTAAATATAATGCAGTGGGAAGAGGCCTGATCTCAAAATACAGGCACTTGGGTTTAAGCAAAAAAAATTATTTCCTATGTGGTATAAATATAGCCTTGGGACCATGCTGATGAGTTTTTCCTAGTGTAAGGGAGAAAGGCACCCAGCAGGAATCTTGCAAGGTCTTGTTATAGCTTTTTTCTTGAGTTATAGCTTTTCTTTGGTCTCTGAACTCCAACATACTTCACCATTTATGTGACTTTAGTATTTATTTTTGGATGCTACCCCAGCTCAGGCTTATTTGGAGGTTGAACACCTGAGCCACTGTTACAGCTTTTTGCACCAATTGTAGTTGGAAATTCATGGTTAGGGTCACCTTTGTCAGTGATTTCCATTCATTCTTTACTTCCTGATACAACTTCTTGTCATTCTCTTTCAGTCTTGCATCCCATGAGATCACTGGCTGCTTCAGAATAGTGTTTGTGTGTAATGACATCTTTTGAGGCTAAGGATGATGGTAGGGCTGTATAAGAAGAGTGGGTACTGACCATTATTGCACTGCAGTCCTTTGTGCTATTCCAGATGGAGTTCCTGTATCGCTGGCATGAGACTGGACTTTGGCATCATGCAGGTAGACATACTTGAGGATGAAGTGAATGGAAGAACATCAAATCAGATTTAGGACATAGATTACGTGTGTGGAAACAGTTAAAATCGCATTCTGACAAGTTATTTCCAGGAAAGCAGTGCCAACAGCTTGAACTTGCTTAGGAGCTGTTTCCCAAGTACCAGCTTCCTCTGTGTCAGTACAGAATCTATTCCTTTGAAGTTTGATGCCTGACTGCTGGTTGTGATTAACTTCAATCACCAGCCATGTTCTCCAAATTGGGTGTTTGAGGCTTGCTTCTGTCTTCTTGAACACTGTTGTCCCGGTAGTTGGTCTACTCCATGTAAATGGCCTCACTGTTTCTTTTGTAAGTCTCTAGAGATTGCACTATCAATTTTCAGCCTAGCTACATAACCAGGGTGTTTAAGTGTAGGGTAACTTCTGCAGGGAAGGAGCACAAGGGTGATACCTGGGTGACTGGAGAAGAAGGGAACAGGAGACTCCTGTAGAAGGTATTGGGAGGTGGATGGGAATTAAAGGATAGAATATTTTTCATAATTTCTTTGACTTACATGATAAGCAAAGAGTTGCTTGATATTGGAGTTGAGAAAAATAGAACCATCAACTGAAAATAATTTTTAGCAATACATTTCTTTTTAGGAGTCTTAGAAGCAAGAAATCCAAATCTCAGCTTTTTTTTTTTTTCTGGAGATACTGTCTGCAAGACTAAATTTGTTCTACTTTTTATCTGATTAGGCTCTATCTTGAGGAATGAGTATCTATAGCAATCTTGTGATACAAATCTTAGACTTAACCTTTCTTTCTACTTCCATTTTGACTGTCTGAAAGTCTAGTCCCTAGCCGCTTAGAGCTGAGCTTAAGCTTTTCTCCTCCTTTCTTGCACTTAGCTTTCTGACATATCTGTTGACAGCAGTCATTCCTTTCTTAGCATTTTTTATCAACTTCAAGTTTTAAATCATCTTCTCTTAAAAACAGTTTTCTCTTTTGGTCATCATGGTAGCTCTTACATCTCATATTTTTTAATTTGGGTGACACTTGTGGTTGCTTTAGATGGGATCGTGCTGTGCAAAAGGTTGCTAACACTTCTCTAGCTGTACCAGAAAAAATGCTGTAATAGGACCCATCTCTATCATGATTGTAAAGCTGTTGTGTAGTCATCTTGTGTTTACTGGTGATATCCAAGTGTCTAACTTGTTGCCACCTCATGAACTCTCAACTTGTGCCAGAAATCCACAGCACTGTTCTTACCTGAAGGTGATCCTTCTTCTGCAACTTCATGTGATATCATGACTTCTGGACACTGCCTCTTGGCTAAAGACAGGCATTTTCAGTAACAGCTTTTTGTGCCCATTGACAAAAATTGGGCGGGTCGCTATAACATTTAATATCTATTTTGTTCATCCAGGAAAATCTGCTTGTTATGGCTTTCTGGTTAATTTCTTAGCCATACTGCACTTCTTATGCTACCTTGGTAGCCTCGTTGATGTTACAGCTGAGTTTTATGCACAGTGAAGTAACGTGTCAATGGAAAAAGATTGGTCAAACCCATCCCTTATGTTTCATTATACATCTATTTATTTTATTATTACACAACTATTTGCATTGGTTTTCAGTTTGCTTCTTTATTTCTCAATTTGAAACATAGGTGTGCTGTAGAATACTGCTGAAGCAAAATTCAGCCTGGTGGTTCCTGCCTGCAGTTTGAAATACAGATGCTGAACTCCTACTTCCCAGCCACATCACCCTGTCCTATTAGACTTATTGCTGGACTTGCCAGTCCTTGCTGCCAGGCTTAAAACTGTCGAGTCAGTTCTCTTGAGTGTTACAGGCTGCAAACTGAGCTTCCCTGCCATCCTGCAACCTGTCAAAAGCTTCTGCTTTGGGAGCTGATATTCTAGCTGAAAGCATGTACCTGAGATGACTGATGGTTTTTCAGCTGCACCACTGAAAATCCATGTTTCTTCATCTTCAAGTGCCTCCACACAGAACAATTTAGTGCTGTATAGTCCATTGTGGTTTAGATTTTGTTTCCTTCGTGCTGTCATAGTGTATGATTTAAAAAGGAGGAAGCCCAAATAGCCAAGTGACATGCCCAGCAGCTTTGGGGTTTTTTGAGTGTTGAAGGAGGTGGTCTCTTAGACTACTGTTATTTAAAGTGTTGCCTGTTTTGGTCTCAGTGCTGTCATTTGGGTTGAACAGACAGCAAGATGGCTGGATATGAGCTTAAGTGCTGGTTCCTTTTGTTCTTCAGGGAAATAAACCAGTAATTGCAGGGACTGTCTGCCCTTTGAAAGAAGGAAATATCCTGGAAATGGAGCAGGAGAAATCTCATTGAAAAATGAAACAAGGCTATGTGGGCATGCAGTGCATGGCAGGGTGCAGCATTTTTGCTTTGAACAAACAAGAAGCTGGTAGGTGTGTGCAGAAAGCTGATGGTATTCAGCAGGCAGGGATGGGCTGGTGGATTTGTCTGTGAGGAAATGCAAGTTTCTCTGGGGCAACTAAGAGTGGATGGCAGCTTTAGAATAAGCCTGCAGGAGAGCCTTCTTGGTACCAGGAGGACCAACTGCTTCCACAGGTTGGAATTGTTTATGCATTCAGTGTTCTGCAAATCGTAGTTTTACATAAAAATCCTCCTGTCTTAGAGTCTGGGCAGAGGGTAGGCAAGGAAATTCTTACTTTTCAATGCAGAGAACAAGGCACGCCTTTAAAGCAGCAAGAGCAAATAGTAATAAACATAAATTTTGTAGCAATTTGAGTAACTGAAATAACTTTGAAACCTAATTTAATTTTTTTTCCATCAACTACATCTTATACAAATAAATGAGCAGTTATTTTTAAGTATCTTGAATATAAACTTTGAGTGCATTCTAATTACTTTGGCATCTGTAAGAATGTTTTATGTAATCAAATATGGTACTGAAAGCCCTACTTTAGTGTTCAGCTAGCAGTTGCTCGTGGCAGACTTTAAATAGTCTCATATGCAAAAAAAGTCTTCAAGCTTTTAAATTTTTAATTTTACCTTTGTTGTTCAGCCTTGTACATGAGACAAAAACAGATGGGAAGGGTTTTTTAATATTGAGACAGTAGTGAGGAAAAATGTATTGTTATGCACCTACAGGATATGTAGATTTTTTTCCCCCCTCTGTAGCAGGGCATACACTTGCATATCAACTATTTATCTTAGTCTTGAGTTAAAAATTATAATCTTCTAGTATTATAGCTCCTTTTTGATCTGATTTAATAGCTTTATTTGCTTGTAGAATGTCAAGATAGATTAACCATGTGTTTCTTATGTGTTGTTCTGGTGGTCACAGTTTCATAATTTTTAAAAATAGTGTCCCTCAGTTTTGTACAGCTGTTGCTTCATATTAGCAATGGTTTTATTAAAGGGAAATGTAAAATGTTTTTATGTGCATTGGTCTAAATAGTCTGAAAGTTAGAAAGACTTTTTGTTATACAACCTGATCCATAAAACCAGGGCCCAGAAGTATCACCTGGCTACCCTGGCAAAATGGGGTGTTCTAGGTATTATTGTAAATAAACTTGCACAGTCATGAGAGGTATTCCATACTTGACATGGAATTTTCATTTGGTTCCTTTATCCTTCAGTGTAGAGCTTTCAAGTGTAAACATATAAATAATGTGTGCTTTCCAATATCTTGGGGTATGACCATGGCACCTTATTTAAGGCTGGCATGGGTTACCTACCTTGCATTATGATGGTCTGATAAAATATAGGCATATTTTAAATGCCAGAGAATACACATTTCACTATGAACTTCAAGCATACTGTGGCTTTTTTCTTTTTTTTTCCCATGTCCCTGCCCTGCTAACAGACAGGAAGAGTAATTAACATAGGATAATTGCTGCCTTAGCTTTTCCTCAGCATTTTCTTGACATTTGGACATGATCAGCCAGGTTGGATGAGCAGTCTGGTCTAGTGGAAGGTGTTCCTGCCTGTGTCAGGGGGGCTGGAACTACCAGATGATCTTTAAAGGTCCCTTCCACCCCAAACCATTACATGAATCTATGATCTGCATGCTGTAGAAAAGGGTATAGCTTGAAAAATCAAGACCTGTAAACAGCTTCCAGAATGGCTCTTTATGATGTGTCTGCAGAGGCAGTGTTTGCTTATAGTGTATCCCTGCAGGCTTGTATGGGATTAAAGCTTGTGTTAATGTTAAGAAAATTTGAATGTTAGGTTGCTGTGGTAGGATTTATGTCAGGTAACCAGCTCTGGGTACAAGACACTGGTGTTTATTATGTCCACAGAAAAGCAGCTTTCTGTAGGCATGGCATATGCACCTTGTTTTCATGCTGGAATGTTTTTTGACAAATTCCAACTCCTTGCCAGCAGTGGAAGCCTGCAGGTTTAGTGAGGCTGTGGGAATTCAACAGTTCACCATGGCAGAAGTCTTCAGTCTTCACTCATAGGTTTTCAGATACTGACATTAGTCAACCATGAGGTTTTTTTTATTTTGAAACATCAATTATTTTTTCCCATACCTATGGTATTACTTGTCTGTGCCATATGGATGTGTTTCATGGGTTTGATAGTTGCTCGTAGTGGGCTGGGCTGAGGGGGGAAGGAAATATGGCTGTACCTGTATAATGTCAGGCTAAGATGTCCTGTAACAAAGCACTTTCTGCTGTGTTTAGAAGATGCTGTCTTTTTGAACTAGTTATATTTAAGATACTGAAAAAATACCCTTTTAGCTTACTTGCACCATCATAAGTTTACTTAGGATTTAAACTGGTGGCAAAGTTTCTATTTGAATTGCTTCAGTTAACTCAGTGGTGCCCAGAACTTGCAATTTACTGTGAAAATAGCATAGTGGCAGACTTCTTCAGATATAGACAGAGATATAGATAGATAGATATATACACACATACATACATTCTTATCTCTAGCTAGAGTTTGTAGACACAGTTTTTTAAAATGTCTCTTGTAGATATGTGAGTTCACAGACCATGGGTTGATGTGTGGTTTTTTCCAGTCTTATTTGTAGAACTCTTGAAAAGCTTACTTTAATTCAGTGGCTTTTTGACTTAGTGCTTAAGCACTTTGGTGAAACCAGTGCTACAAATGTAAGTACTTTAAAACAAATTCTTGTCTTCAAAGATGTATCTCAAAGATAGAAAAGGCTAAAAGGTGACTGGTACTTGTCAATAACCTTGTCAAATCTTTACCTGCAGCTGAACAGCTCTCAAAGACCTGGAGCTCTTGTTTCTGACAAATGCTTGGAAGCTGATCCCTTAGTCAAACAGATTATGTTGCTGAGTAACCAGTAAAGCCCATTTCTGCTCAAGATTAGGCCATGGTTTCAAGTTAAAAAGAAATGGGCAGCAATATTAATTTAGCTCTTTCCCTGCTACCTGAAATTGTGGTTTCTCCCTTGGCCTGCATTTGCAAGCAGGAGGGAAGAAGGTTGTTTGTTATGTATAGTGGATTGGGGAACTGGCCCAGCGTGAGAAGTAAAACTTCTTTTATAGGCACTTGTGGGAAGTTTCTTGTTTGTTTGCAGGTTTGTTTTTCAGCCAGGAATCTCCTTTTGTCATATGTCTGGGTGCAAGATCTGCACCTTTCATCACCCTGTGAGACCTGTCACATCTGTTTCTGCAAAGCATGCTAAAGCTTTGGGGAAATCGAATGCCACAGGTGACTTGAGTCACTTTATGTGAGGAAATGTGTTCTGACTGGCATGCCTTAGTAGTACAGTGCTGTTCTCTTCCTGGTATGAACACTTTAGCCAAAGAACAAAATGAAGTATTTGAAATAGCCAGAGGAAGACACTCAAATTCTCTATAATGTTAGGCAAATATTTGAATTTAATGTGAAATAAAAATTTATAAATATTGTAGCTGTAATTGCAAGTCAAAAGCAAAACTTCTTCTGAAAAAGGTTGAAGTGTCTCTCCTTATTGCCCTATAGCCTTTAAGTCAGAAGGTCTCAAAGGAAAAATAGTTTCCAGATCTAATGATGAAGTATTATAAAGTTATATCCATATTTCTTTACCATTCATCTTCAGAATGGGGGTAAAGTAGCACTGACAAGTCCTGTGTTGCTGCTTTGAAAAGTGATCCTAAAGTTGGGAGGGTCTTTCAGACTTTATTTTTGTTGTGTAGGCAGAACTCAGTTTTCTGAGATTCATTCAAGATTTGTGCTCAAATTAATGAGCATTAGGATTAATGTACTGCTAGTTAGCCATTCCTCTGCTGTTGTGCTGGCTCCTGTTCAGTGAGGCTAAATCATCTTTTTAATCTGTCATAGCTGGGGACTGCTTTCCAGTCTACTGTCTTTAAAATACTTTGCTAGAGGCTCTTGAATTGGTATAGGCTCATCTGAAATTGGGAGGTTGCAGTGGTGCCTTTCTGTCCTGGTTTGTGCAGCGCTGCCCCTTGAATGGCTGTGTCCTGATGGGTGTTGTGTGTGCAGGCTGGACACTGAGCTTTCCTGGGGAATCTGCTTTTCATCCACATCAGCTTCCTGAACTCATTATCCCAGTATCAGGGGGAAAGTGAAGGTGTTGGAGTCTTGACTTAAATTGGCTCTTAAAATGCAGTCAAGTCTGATCCTAAGGTTTTGTTACTACTTCACAATAACTTTGTGCATGTTATTTCTCTGTGTTTAAACAAGAAAGTAATTTTGAAAATTATTGCAGTAACAAATGAGGACTATAAGCAGTCGCTCTACTGAGAAGCTTTTCAGGAAGGCAAATGTTCCTTACTAAATGTAGCATTGCTATGGCAAGGATAAAGCTGCATTTTCCAACCTGCTGCAGTCCAAAAAAAGGCAGTGGCATTCCAGGACAAGGATACCACATTAACGTATAGGGGAACTGAGAAGCTGCTTCAGAACTACTAAAATGAGGCAGTGATTCTTAAAATAGAAAAAAAAAGTATTAGCTAAAGGAAATCTCTTAACTACAGTAGCAGGCTGACAAATGCTTTCTGAGATGTGTGCTTTTGCCTAAAAATTTATACAGTTAATTCTGCAAATATGATCCAGTGTTTGTAAGAGATGCTTTTCCTTGCTTCTCAATAGTGTTCTTGTGTTGCAGCAAAGTTGTTCCCTAGTGCTTTTAAGGAAGCTCCTGAGCTGAAAACAATTGGAAGTTGAAAATGTTAGGGAATAATAAAACATTTACTGTTGGTATTCTTCCCCGAGTATCTGTTTATGGCTGGTTTTAAACAGATCATAGGGCTTGCTGAGGCTTCTGGCTGTATTAGGGGTAAACCATCTTTCTGACTCTTTCAGATGCTTGTAACTTTAGCAGACCAACCATGTAGGCTGCGTTTCCCTACTGAGTGTGTTAAATTATATTATATGAACCTCCATTAGAGTGGGTCCAGACTTTTTTCTCAAAGTAGGCTTGGATGTTTTATCCTCCCAAATGTTTCTGATGCCTATGAAAATAGGCAGTACTTCTAACAGCATTTGACACTATTTTGTACCTGAGGGGTATCTTTTAATGTCTTAATCATCTTTCTATACTCTGATACGTTAAATCTTCTGAAATTATTTGTGTGTACTCACATGTGTAGGGTTTGGGAGGTGAATCCTTTGTCTTCCACACACCTGTCTTCTGAGCAGCACACCTGAGCAAAGGGGTGTTCTTTGCAGCTGAGTCACACGTGCTCAGTGGTCTTTTGGGAGTGAGGGATTGATTCCTTTTCTCTTGGACATTGCTGCTTTTAACTGCCAGCTTTGCCATAAAGTAGGGCAGACTTGGCTATCTCCATCAGGTAATTCAAACATCAAGTTGGACATAGCTACTGGAGTAGTGGGAGTGATGAGAGGGGAGAAAATGGGGTGTGCAGTGGGAAAGACAGGAATAGATGGGATTAGGCTGGGAACAGAGAACTTAAAGACATCTGATGACAAATAATTATTGTGAAATTGGAATGGTATATTTTCAGCTGTTTTTCCTTCAAGTTGGGGATGACTTTGTTTTGAAGTCTAAAGAATCCAGCTGAGGGGGTTTGCTCTAGCTAATTTAAACTTTCTCCTTGCTTTTTTATGTAAATTGGTTTTTAATACAATTATTTTGGTAAGGTATAATGTCCTTCAGTTAAGAAAGATAGAAAGCAATTATGTTTTATGTAAAACTTAGACCATTTTCTATCTCTCCAGTGCTTTATATGAAAAAAAATACAGAGTTTAATGGCTTGTGGTTATAATTTGGATTACTCTGAGCTTTTGCCATTTTGGTCTTCTGGAATACATGGCTACTAACGGTTTCATGAGTGGTTTTGACTTGAGAACACTAAAGAGGCCAAAACATCAGCATCTTTAGAAATTTTCAGTTGTTTACCTGCAAGCTTAGCATTTATAGTAACCAAGTCCCATGATGCCACCTGCCCTGCACCTTTTTGGTTAACCATATTATTGTTACGTGTATTGATAGGTGCTTATTGCAAGCAGGCTGGCTAGCAGTTTCTCCTCCTCACTACACTCAAAGGTCATTGCTATTCCTGGACTTGGAAGTGAGGTGAAACTTAGCTGGTAACTCTTAATGGAAGAATTTTTCTTGTTTCCTCTTAGCTGAACTTTGTAACTTCACTTCTTCACTTGGCAGCATTATGGTATCTTTACCTTAGTCTTTGGAGTAAGATAAACTTAGCTATATAACTAGACAAGCAAATTTCATTGCAATACTCTGTTCCTTTTCTGAACAAGAGTTTTCAATGGTAAGTCAGAGAGGTGAGAAAGGCAGTGATCACTAGCAAGTAATACAACTCAAATCTTAGTCCTTTTTCAGCATCTGGGGATACAAGACACAGACTTCTTTGCATAGGAAGTACTTTGCCTTTTTTTCTTCTGAGCCTAATGGGGTTATGATGTAAAATTTGGTGTGCATAAGCCAGAAAAAATACCAGGGGTGTGAGATTCTGCAGTCTTTTCCAATAGACTATTGTAATCTGCTTGATCATGAGCCTCCTCAGAAAAGACTGGATGTCCAGGCAACTTAATCAAACTAGGAGAAATGTGATCTGTCTTCTATTAAGGGAAGATGAATTGCTGCATTTTTGCTGCTGATTTTTGCACCTCTCTTGGCATGTGAGTGCAGTGTCAACCAACCATATCTTTTTGGTGTCTTCTTAGATAAATCACATTTACATTTACAGCCTCGTCATTTAGGTACTGGAGGATGTATCTTCTGGCCACTTACAGATGGAAACACCTCAAAACTACATAGAATGAAAAACAACATACAAAAAAAACAAAAACATGGAAGACTGCTAATGCTATGACTGAAAAAATCCGTGGAATGCTTTTCAGCCTTACCACGTAATCCTGCAACTGCTACGTATCAGGTCTTGTTGCTTGTTGAACCTGATTAACCCCAAGTACATTTTTGATAGCATTACCCCAGGATGGATGCTTCATGCCCTAGTAGCTTCATGTGTTAATGGGTAAAAAAAAACATTGTGTATCTGAGGATCTCAGGGATATATCTTAGTGTGATCACTTAGACTCAGACTGTCAAAGTAGTGGGATCACAGGAGAATAAAGCATAGAGGGAAAGATGTTTGAGCAAATGCTTCAGTTCCAGGGTTAGTAGAGGTTTGGATAGTTGCTAAAATGAATTCCCAGGCTGTAATGCTTGGGAGTTTACTGTATGCATAGCTGTAAAGCCTATCTACAAGAGTTGATGCATTTTAATGTTGATTACTTGCTAGACTATTTGTTTCTGCTTTTTAAAAGGGTAATTTAAAGCTAATATATGTACAAGTCCATCTTAATAGTCTATTGATCAGATTAGCAGTAGTCAACTACTGTACATAAAGGCATAAAAAAAATCCTGGCTTTACACTACACTGCCAGAATGAGCAACCTGATTTATCCCATTGTAGTAATTAAGAGTTTTATGTTTAGCCTTAACTAAGCAATGAATGCTGATTTTAAATTGTTCTCCCAAGCTGGGAATGGTTTAATGATAATCATCCTTTTGTTCATTATTGTTGCTAGCTTTCACATGACTGGATTGAGTGCTAGTTTCATCAGCAGAAAATTATGTTTAATGCTTATATCTGGAACTCAGAAGTGAATTCATTACTTGATTTTTGTAACTGCTCTTCAAGCACTGCTTAAAGTGGTTCTTTGTAGTGATATAGGTGCTCCACCTAAGTGTTCAAAAACATTTCGTAAAATTACTTTTAGTAGGGCTGTGTATGCTCTGTGAATCTTTTGTTAATGTCAAAGGATCCTAGGAAACCAAAACCTTTGGCTGTAAAGATCAAGTTGAGATGCATTTGTGCTTGACCTTACTGCTCTTGCTGAATATTTTTAGGTTTTTAGATAGCTGAGTAAAATACTTTAGTTGACTGAAAACATGAACATTTAGATCAGATGCTAAGAATGCTTCTGTACTAAATGATGTCTCTGATTCCTTACTTAGCATAGGAAGGGGAAATTAGTCCTACCCTAAAGGATTCTCCACTGTACTAATCTTGACCTCACATAGGATAAACATTAAAGACATAAATGAGACTGTATCTGTCAGATAAGGCTCTTCCAGGTGCTCCTTAGATAACACACGTATCGTTGCATTCACAAAGTGTGCAGTCATCTGAAACACACTCCCAGTTCCTGTAGGTGAACCTACAACCTATTTCCATGAGTGCCAAAGGGCCATAGTATAAGTGGTAATCATTTCCCTGTTGGTGTCATCAGAGAGTCATTTTCCTACTTAACCCAACAGGGGGTAAGTTTGAAGTCCATAAGGGTGAGGGCTGGGACTGTCACTTCAGTTGTCTGGCACTAGTTAAAACTATAACCTTTAGACTTGAGGTTCTTGTTCTAGTCTTATAACTGCTTTTCAAGATTCAGGCACTGACCCTGCCCTTTTACTCCCCACAGTTGTCCTTTGACTTCAGG
>WAAE01005454.1:0-21261 GCA_013400495.1 Nicator chloris | reverse complement strand
TTCATTTCTTGGTAGATGAGTCCTGTTAGGTACACATAAGCACTCATGAAATCTAACCTTCAATGACTGATTTTTTTAAGCACTGACTGTTTTTGTAAGTTTCTGAGGCTCTAAAATGGCAGAGTTGGGAAATGCCATCCAGTTCACCCTTCTGCCAGTGCAGACTGCTCCTTAATGATCCCTGTGCTTCATCCAGACTGAGTTCAAAAAGCTTCAGAAACTATGGTTACACCATTGTGTATCTCTTTGTAGTCTGTTCAAGGAGAATTTTGAAAAATGGCACTTAGTCACCAAGGACCTGCAAGGATTTGGTGAGGAGTTGCAATCCTGTCTCATTGATTTCTGTGTGGTCACAGACAGCTGGAAAGATGATTAATGAGGAAAAAATTCTACTGAAGACCATCAGCCATCTGGAGAAACAGGGAAATGCTTCAATATCCGGCCCTATTGTCAACAATAGGATTAATAGAAGCCTTTTACCAGAATTCATATTTGCTAGCCATGTAAGAAATGCTATACGAAGTAGGAAATATGCAACTGCACTTTTTCTCTTCTCCAGGGGATAGGGTTTAGCACAGAGAAGTAATGGCAGCCACATTTCCCTACGCTAAGCATTAGCTTTAAACTCAGTTCTGGAGGTGCCAATTTATGTGTGTGCTCTGTCTCATCTCAGGAAGTCCAAACTCAAGGTTACAGTATTCTCGGTTTACAATCCTGATCCAGGTCTATCTCAAACCCTGACTATTTTGAATGAAGATACAGATAAATTCCTTTATAAATTATTTTATGTACAGAGATATAAATTAAACTGTATCTCAGCTTCTATGACAAGCAACTTTAAATTCTCAGCATTCTTAGTAAATTCCACATATTTTCATTAATTGGGAATAAGGCATTAACGAAATTTCTCAGCCTGTTGTCCTGACAATAACTGATAGAGATTTTAAATTCTTCATGGAAGTAACAAAAAGGCTAAATTAGGAAGATACAGAAGAAAACCTTTTTTTTTTTTTACTTGTTAGAGGTTTTAATAAGGAAACCAGTTTATGAATATTTTCAAAATGTCAGCAGGCAGTCATAAAGTGATCATAATATTGAAATGCACAGGCCAAACCCATCAGGCTTGTTCCTGCCTTCTAAAGCACTTTATTCTGTAGGTTTTGCAAGCATGAATGCTTCCATAAATATTAAATGGTACAAAATGTATCATGTGTTCACAGGAGCATAATGAAGAAGGAATATTTTCACAAAATATGATTGCTAAATTTGGAGTACAGGTGTTACATGTTTTCAAATAGAAATATAAATATTACATAAACTGTTCTTGAAATGAAGAATGAACCCTTAAAATGGATTAATAGATAGTCATGATCCATTATTCAAGAAACATAATTCTTTATTGACCATAGTAGGGTAAAGGCAGCTTTGGCTTACAGTTTATCTAAAGCAGATATGAAACAGAGCTAGAGAGAAGTATATGACAAATAGGATGAAGAAAAAATAGGTTATTGTTAATATCAATTAGAATTTGTCAAGAATAAAAAATCAGTAAAAGAAATTAGAGATTGAGCTAAACAAATATGCACGGTTTCTAGGGATATGAAAAATTTAAAAGATAAGAATAACCAAGATGAGTACATCCAATGTTCAACAAACTTCAGTTTGGTAATCTCATCTTTAGATTTAGTCAGCAAAATTATCAATAGTGCACCATAAATATTTTATCTCTGTATTTGGACAAAAGTATCATACGGCATTTTATTTTACTTTCCAGTCTTTTACTAACTTGGAAGGACTGCATAAATTTGTGCTTGACATTAATATTTCTAAATAGGTAGTTTCTGTAATACATGTTCAGAAGTCCTAGATAAGGAGATGTAAAGTCTGTTGATACTTTTCCTAGTTAATCTTGGACTGGTAAAATGAAATAACAACAGTGATGAAGTGCCAGCTGTTGTTGCAGTACATAGTGTCTTTTCCCTATTAAAAATGTCAAGCAGGATGTCCCAAGTGCTGGTTAGGCTGACACCTATTCCTGACAAAAACAAGAAAATGTCAATGAAATTAAATTAATAAAGACTCAAAGGACAAGAAAGTAATCAATTTCAGACAGCATGACTTTCTAAAAAGAAACTCTTGTCAACAAACTTGATTTAAATCTCAGACGTCATGGCAGATTTGGCTGATGAATGTAATTGGATAGAAACACTACATTATGATTTATTGCAAGGGGTCTGACTTTGTGACTTATGACATTCTAATGTACTGAACAGATGTCAAAAATCTGTTGCCAATGAGAAATTATCCTGGATGGGAGTGATTTCATTGGACTTTCATAGACATTGGTACAAAGCTGCATTTTAATCAGTTATCTGGAGTTAAATGGAAATGACCCATCAGGGAACTGGTGGATGGCACAAAGACTGATAGGAACTGTAGACAAAGATGCACTCATTCTCAGCCACTGAGATCACAAACCAAATGTACTTTAATATACCTGCACAGCTGTACAATTACCTCCCAAATATATTACATTTAAGAAAGAGGTGACCTTGACATGGATCATTGGGTTGTAAGGGACATTCAACCACCCATGCAGTCCCAGAATGATGCAAGAAAAACAGGTGAATCTTGGATGTGAGAATACATACCCTTATGTTCCCACATTTGAGTGGGAACAGCTGAAAATTTGAAGAGGATCTGATAGAATTTATTTTATAACTGGAAAAAATGCCTTAAAAATTGAGACTGCTCGATTCATTTAAGTAAGCAGAATATACTGAGGGATGACTGATCCTCTTCCTGGGGACAGTACTAATGGATTTTCTAATCCATCAGAGGATTTTAAAACTAATAATGTAAGAGTTTAACAAGAACCAGTGTATGAAAACTGAAGCCAAACAAAACTGAATTGTACTAAGATTGGAAGACCTTGTGCTCACCATAGCTTTTCAAAAACAAAGTTATTAAATTTGCACAATTAGTGAATCAGATGTTTTCACAAATGATGATGCAAATATTGGATTTACATGAGTAGCATTAGACACAATATACTGAGCTTAGCAAAGCAGTGCAAGTGCAGTCTCATTGCCTTTTCTTCTATCTTATTTTCTCTGAATGAATGCTGAGTTATATAAGAGCATTAAAAATATTGAAAATATTCCACATTTGAGTTAGTTAATTATTGCTGAATTTGGAAGACAATTTTCTTTTTGTAGTGGTGACGTTTCTTTTTGGAACTGTAATGTTATACAATGCTTTTTCTCCAGAATAGTAACTAAATTTAAAAATAAATATTGTTTAATCTTAAGTATGGTTAGACTTGCTCACTTCCCATAGCAAACAAATCATTCCATCAAGTTTTATTTGTGCTAATGTTCACAAAAATAAATTGCACATCACATTTCACAGAAATATTTGCAGAACACATTAAACTCGTTAGCAATAAAGAGTCACAAATAACAATTCCCATTCCCTTGTAAATAGAATTGACCTCTAATAGAAAAGTCAGAATTGAGAAATTCATGGTTATGTTCATTCCAGAGAACATGCTTGCTGTGATGCAGCAAATAAATATCTTTACTTTCTCTCTCTCTCTTCTCCTCCATTGTCTGTAAGAACAAAAGAATTCTACTAGTAAAGCATGTGACAGTATTCAGCTTTTATGACTGACCACTGCTGTAATTTTTAATGTCTTAATTACAAATGAAAACAAATGAATGCGCTACTTGGAAAAGACAGTAGACAGGAAATAGCCATTGTAGGCAGGAAAGGGATCTATAAAAAGAAAACCCAGATAAGTCAAATTATACAAAGAACACCCAACTACACTTTGCTTGTCAAAACGATTGCAGTTTTCATCTATAAAAAGACGCTTCTGGGTGGTGACTCAAAACCCCTACATTTGCTATTTCAGATGTAATTTCCCTCATTCCATTCTCCTCTGGTGTCAAGAGTATAAAAACAGACACACAGATTGCATGCTCCCTCGGCAGACATCCTGTGAGCCAATGCAACCTTTTCTGAACTACATTCTTTATTTTAGTCATACTTGGATTTTCCTGTGTGTGTAGGTATAAATGTGCCACCAAAGTGCAGGACTTTGAATTTGGCCAGTCTTAAAGTTTTGCCATTCAAAGACACCTGGACTTTGTCTTTAGTTGGTTGTGGAGGCAGGACTACACTGTCTCTGCTAAGTGGCTAGGGACAAACCTCATCCCCTTCATTTTTCTTTTTTTCCTATTTCCCTTGGCAGGGGAAGCATCGTTTCCTTTATTTTGGAGGGGGTGGAAGGGGGAGAGAAGGGCCTGGTAGTTCCATTGGAGATTTTCCCTCTGGGTCTAGAGTTTTCCTAAGGGAAACTGAAATCCTGGTATTTCAAATTTGCGACCAAGACATATGCTCAGCAACGTGTCTGTTCCTCAGCGTGCCCAGGGCTGCATTCACCTTCTGGGGACATCCTTTATTCAGCTCTGCCTCTCTTTAAGCCTTTCTAGCAGCTGGTGCCCTTGTAAATTCAAGAGCTGCCCTAGGCCAAGAAAAGCCAGAGGCTAAAGGAAAAGCTCTTGTCATCTGCTCTCACCCTTACTAAATGTCTTGTAAGGCAGTTTGACCAAATCTTGTGGGAAGACAGCAGCTCCTTGCTGTCCAACAGCCCTGTCTACACAGGGTCACCTTGATATGTCCCTGCCAGGCAGGACTGGCTTAGGAAGTGCTTGAGAATCAGTCCAGCATGTGGACAAATGCATTGCTCAGCACTGAGACATAAACTGATACGCAGAAATAGAAATGAATGTCATGAAAGAGAATCTCTTCCTTTTCCTTCAGATAAGATGCTATTATTTATTTTTCAGTCTGCATTTTGCATAATCTGACGTTCAATAGAATAGAATTTTCCTATCAAAGCTGACCCACATTTAGAGCATTGGAAGATGAGGATGTTCCCTGTGTGGCTTGTGGCTGGCGTGTCAGATTTTGCATCTAAGTTGCAAGCAGTCTGAAGTATCCATTGTAAAAGATGTATGAATTTTACAAAGCAAAGCCGGAAGTTTCTACATGCATTCTTCTTTGCTTCATTTGAACCAGTGAGCAGCATTTGTTTTGTCTCTGGCTACAACAGTGGAAAGACATGGGCGTTTTGAGAGGAACCACATTTGTACTGAATTTCTTAAAAGCCTTTGGTCGAACTATAGTTGAAAAACACTCATGACAAATGTAGCTGGTACGTAGAACTGAATAGAGGCAATAGAGCATTGAATCCATGAGGTATTTCTAGTCACAAATACAGCTTGATAAACTAATCAGTACAGCCATTCTCTGTGTACGCAGAAGAAAATTCATTTTAGAGATTTTTTCTACATATTATTTGATCTGTGATCCTCAACACTTACAGCTAAGCTCTCTTGAAACTGTATAACCTCAGAAGAGTAAGTAATCATAACCGAGACCTGGAAAGAACATTAGCTTTTCCAATGATAAATAAGTTCCTTTTCCAAATCTGTTACAAAAATGTTATGGATGAAGAGCTTGGAAGTCAAAAGTTAAGAAAATGTCGTATTAGCATATGCAGCCTTGACTCAGCTGCACAGGCATCATTAATATGTGCACTTATCTTCTTAGTCACAGTCACTGGCAATGTACCATAAATGAGCAGGGTACAAGGCCCTGAGTATGTTGATATTGTTTCTGATAAAGCCTGGTCGATCCCGATGGTTTTATTAATTGTGACAACGGTGCATTAGTGACACAGCACCTGTGGTTTGCACAGGTTTTTGGAGGAATGGCAGGCTGCATGTCATTAACCAGTGAAGCTGTCAGATAATTTTAGAAAGAGTGTGAATACTCGGTATTTCTTCTTTTTAGAATAAGTTTAATTTTCTCTGAATGACAGGAGTGTCTGAATTTAGAACTGAAATCCATTCATTTACAGGCCATGTATAATGTAGTCTTTGACAACTAAAGAATTTTACCACAGTTCTCTGTTGATATCCTGATCTACAGAGACCATCCTCTGTTGGTTGAGAGGATAATTTGCCTTTTATACATAATCAGCCCTGAGCTTCATCTGAAAAAAAAAAATCTCAGGATTCTTATATGTATATATGTATATAAAATCCTTATTCAAACAATTCCCTGTTCTCTTGTATTACAGTATAAAAGTAGTTGAAGAAAATAGTCTTAAAAAACCCAACTCCTTTTGCATGTTGTTTGATCTGTTTTTCCTACCACAGCCCCAAAAGTTCAGCAAGTACAGTAAATAATGCACTATGTGTTCCAGAGCCCTGTATTCCTGATAATGTTAATGTGCCATGTTCATATGTACTTTGTGTTCTTAACAATATTCAGCATAGAGATGGGTCTTTGAAGTGAAATTCTACAGTTTATTGTACTACTAAGTATTAAAATCCATGGGCAGAAGTTTAAAACCAGATCCAAACTTTGCTCAATTTCTCTTGCTTTTACTGGGAGTCTTATAAAAGCCTATGCTTCATTGGGTTGTAAGAAATCCTCAGTGTCTGATTTTCTGGTTGCAGTGTTTGGAAATCCAAATTTCTGTGGTTTATGTATTTCAAATAAATATGTACACAGTTAGGACACTGGTACTTTGCACTTTGGGAAGAAAGTGAAAGAGACAGAGAAAAATGTGAAAGGAGGGCCCTTTCAAATGAAAGTACAGATTCTGGTTTTCTACTCTATCATGGTGTGATAGGCAATCATAGGATATGCTCCTGATGACTGAACGGAAGAAATAATCACATTCATAAGTAAAGTTGCCAGAACTTTGTGTGCTTACAGAAGGCTTTTGCTGGTTAGGAAACATAGAAGTCAAATTAAGATTAACTGGGGAACGGAGGTTGCATGTGGCAAAGGTATTTAGGCTCAGAATTGCTTGATGACATTGAAGAATTTACAGGTTTTCTGGTCTTGGGCATTGGGATATTTCTGTCCAAAAAGGACTGAGTCCTCCTTAGTGCTGGGAAGTGCTTCTGAATTTTTTGAATCTTCTGTTAAGTTTAACAGGACTACTGAGATAAGTAGCAGGTGGGGGAGTCTGAAATTGGGGGAGTGTGGGTGGTGTGCTCCTAGGGAACATCCTAAAGCTTTGACATTCAAAACTAACTGCATTTGGGAAAAAAAAAACAAACAAAAACTAAAACAACATCAACCAAACAAAACAACAACAAAAAAACCCCACACCCCAGCTGTCTGAATGGGAGGAAATTTGCTTAAAGTTGTACAAACTATGACAGACATTTCCTTTGCTTGCAGCCTGCATATCCCATCCTTTCTCTTACAGCTCTTTTGTTTAACTTGGTCTTTCTGGGTCAAGGGCTTTTTCTAAGGTTTTATGGAATACATACCTTGTAATATAAATTTTGAAACACTGCTTGTAAACCTCACAGGTAAGATGAAAACATGTCCAAGGCTCTGAATTAGAGCTGCTGTCATGTTTGCACTGCAGCCCCACTTTCCAAAGACAGCGAAGCCGCTGATTTCTGCTACGCAGAGAACACGGAGGACACCTCCTGCCCTCGCCGAGCAGCCATGGGCCAAGCTCCCAGCTCTTGGATAGCCCCTTTTAAAGCTCATTCATGAGAAGCCCTAGGTGTTTTGGTAGCTTAAAGGGCAATTTCCAGCTGCTGATGTCTGTGCTGGTGTGCAGCAGTTGTGTTCAGTTGCTCTGTGGTTATTTCACAGCGGTTTCCTAGGTTACAGTTGGCTCCATTTTGTCGCTGGTGGCAGGTTCCTTACAAAAGCTGGTGAATGATCCCCCCCTCTGTGTCACCTCAGGCAGGAGGTGCCTCAGGTAGCCCCAGTGTGACTGAGCTGTGCCAAGCAGAGGGAGCTTCTGCTCTCTCTGCTCTCACAGAGTGCAGATGCTCACAAGGGTTTCCCAAAATCTGCAGTGCTCAACTCCGTCTCTCAAGCATTAGGAAGTGCATTAGGAAGGGCTTCAATACACGGGTGCTTCACCAGAATTCTCAAATTCTTATAGGCAGAGTGGTAGGAATGCCTGGAAAAGGGAGACTGAGAGCCAGTGCCGTAGGTAGAAGTTAAAGGGATCTGTCCTCTGACCCACCACATGAGGGATTTCAGTTTGCACGTTTCAGAAGTTTCTGAAGTACTTCCCAGAGTCATTCAAAAGTGCAAGGGATAAGATTCAGGACTTGTGACTTGCCAGTGATAGCAGCTAAAAGCAGAACCAGATAGCAATGATATGAGTATTTCAGGCTACTGTTAGCTACCCTGGAGATTATTTTGCAAGCACTAGTTCAACAACTGATGTTAGAGCACTATTGTTTCAACAGAATTAATAATAGTAAAAATAATGTGTGAAAACAACAATAATTCCATGGATATGTTACTTGCAGAAGGAAACATAGAGCTCCAAAAATAGATGTAGAAGTCAGAATAGCTTCCACGCATAAAAGAATCCCTGCTAGTAAACCAAATTTAGTTGCAAATCTGTGTATGCTGTCTGACTATTTCAGCATCTTGTCAAAAACTCCTCTATTGTCTTGGAAAGATATCCTGTATTTTTCTGATGTTCCTAGTAAAAGGAGACCAGAGCATTGCATTTTTTTTTCTTGTCACCTTCTAAAAAGTAATCAAGTTGTAAATTATTCAGTAGCAACTTGCATTTTTACTTAGCTATATGAGTAGTTAAAAAATTCAACTGGTTTACATTTACCTATATTTATAGTTAATGATATATGCAAGTGTTAGCCAGCTTGGGAAATAGGCTTTTTATAATTCTATCCACTATGACAATGTTTCTACAAAACCCTTAAAAAGATGAGAGCCTACACACATAACTAACCTGGTTTGCTTCATTTGAGAAGTATCTACATAGAAAATACTAATATAAAGTATAACTTAATTTTAAAAGAAAATTATCAGATTAAATTTGCTCAGATTATAAATGCAAAATCAATCCATGAAGTATCTTAAAATCAATATGCATTTTCCCTTGTGCTTTTGTTCTTTTAAAATATCCATTGATCAGCAAACAATCTGTTTACTTTAACTTCCACATTAGTCCTTGCAGCACTGAAGGAAAAGTTCAGTGTTGGTATAAAAGATCTTGAATTAAATTTTGGGTTGAAACTCACTGGATAGGAGAGTAGATGTGGATTGCCTCATTCAATTACCCCAGCTGTTTCTAAAAGTAAATGGCAAAATGTAAAAGCAATGTCAATTTTATAAAGTCAAGTGGGGTATTTTTTTTAGTAGGTTAGGAAGTATAGGCACGTTTTAACCTAGTCAGTTCACATTAAGAAACTCTCAGGATTGCAAAAAGCAATGTAAAAAGAAATTACAAAAATAAGTGTGATCTGAAGTAATTCAAGGGTAAAAAATGTCCCAAGTTATATAGCATTCTCTCTTGCCTTTTGTTCATGGTATAACTAAGAGAGAATTTAATCTCCCTGTTTCAAATATCCATTAAAATACTTTTTGCTTCTACTTTTCAGCAGAAAAGCAAGATGGGGTCAACTTCTGCTACTCAAATTTATAAAGATACATAGGAACTTTATTGATCTGAAGGAACTGGAAGAGCCCCAGTAATGAAAAAAGAGGTTAATTGCTGTCAAGGACCGCTGTTTCTCTAAGCTTATACTGAAGGCTGTATAATTTATAACAGACTGGGGAGAAGGATTGGTTTTGAAGCCTTGCATTTCAAATTTGATTTTAAATTCTCATTCCATAAATAGTTTTTCGTTGTTTAATGTAGCACCAGATCTATTTCTATGCAGTCAGCATCTCATACACAAGGAGCGAGTTTCTGAGCTGCTCCTCCAGCAGGGGCATCACAGAAAATGCAGTTTCATGAGTGAAGTTGCAGAGGAGTGAGGCATGCTTTCCATTTTGAGTTACTTCTGGCATTGACACGACCCTCAACACAGTAATCTGCAGGATGGAGCCTTGCTGCACTGTAGCTCCTGCAATCACCTGGTAGAGCTGTCACAGGACTTCATTTTTGGCTCTACTGCCCAACAAGTTCCTACTGCCAGAGCTTGTTGGCAGCAGTGGTGGGTGTTACCAGTGCCAGCAGCACTGCCCTGGTACCAGTGCCACAATAATGCCCAGCTCTAAATCTGGGTGATGAAATTGCAGCCCATGTTACAGTGCTCCTGCCCGTGCCACCCTGGGCAGTTCATGCAGCCTCACTGAGCCCCAGTGCAGCTGCCCTGTCCCAGGCCAAGCACTGGCACACCTGGACTCTGCACCTGGGCAGAGGCAGAATGGCCACGCTGTGCCAGCCCTGGTGTCACCAGGAGTAGCCGTATGCAGGTGCCTAGGACAGAGTAGGATAAGAAGAAGCAGGTGTGATACTTTTACATTTCTCAGACTCCAGTTAACTAAGGATATTTCCAGAGACAGATGTGTCTGTAATTACTTCCTTTGGATTTGTCTGGTGTGCACTTGACCAGTGCACTTGACTTCTCTTGGAAAGGTGTAGATTTTCAGCTTGTGTAACATCCTTTGGCAGTAAGGTCCACAAACATTGTGCATGGCACGAGGAACCTCCTCCTTCCAGGAAGCTGCTTTGAATTTTACTCCTTCTATTTTTGTTTGATACCTCCTAAATCTGGTACTGAATCAGAGTACATAGCCACAAAAACATACAATAAATTTAACTCACTGCTTTATCATCCAGTCTTATAAGGTTCTTCTACAGGTCTTTACAATCAGCTTTCATCTCTGCCTCCAAACAATGCAATGTCATCTGCAGACTTTTTTCACCTTGCTGCAGACTCCTGGCAGGGTGTGACAAATAGCAGCTCCTGGCAAGCATCGCCAGGGAGCTCCACTCACACCACAGTTGTACAGCAAAAACTGGCTGTCTGTTGGGATTTTTTTCTCTGTATTGTGTCTGCCTGCAAAATACCACCTATTTGTTTCTGTGTAGGCCTCTCTGTGCTGCTCTTAAACACCTAAATCAGATTTCTGTACCTGTGCAAGTGTCTGTATTTCATTCTAGGGCATTACATACCGCAGTATTTAACTTCTGTGCACCCACATCCTTTATTGGATCTAGCCTGAAGTACACACCAACACTGTTCCGTTGTATAAAAAAGCAGACTAGAAAAGCATTTGAAGGTACTACCTTTTTACAGTCCTTTACTGGGAACCCAGCTACACTTCTGAAAGACTGCTAAATGTTGGGCTGAGCATGTCTGCACAGTCAGGAGGCTGAAGCCTTTCTTTTGCCCAGACTTCCTCTCATACTTCTCTCTCATCAGTAAGTCTTTGTATCTCTGGAGACTTGTATCACTGAAATGGAGAAGCTTATGTGGGAGACAGAACTAGTCAGGTTTGGACCCTGGGTGAGACCTGCTGCAGGGCATCTCACTCCCAGTTTTTTGCAGATGGACCTCAGCTGTGTCTGCTGTACTTTAAGCCACAGGATTCCCTTCACAGCCCCCCTTCTAAATACACATCAAAAGGGATTGCATAATCCTAGAGGTTAAGTCAGTTTTAATAAATGGCTTCATGTTGTTCTGAAGATATGAAAACCTCTCCCCCGTGATTAGACTTCGTTTCAATGTAATTCATTTATTCACTTAAAGATGATTCACGTAAAGAGACTGAAAGATAAACACACTGAAGATTAATCATTATAAAATAGTAATTACATGAAAGAGTCCTAATTGACTTATCTTTTGAACCCCACAGGTATTTACCCTAACTGGACAGTAATGAATTCTTACTGTATATTACAGCAGCACCTCCAACTATCCAGAAGCTGTAGCGCTGAACTGGCACAGTTTTTCTTGAAAAGAAAAGCATGCTGGCAAAAAACAAAAACAAACAAACAAACAAACAAAACACCAACGAAACAAACAAAAAAAACAGGAAAGAATTTTCCACTTTTGGAGAGATTTGATTAAAAAAATACCAAAGCAAATACTACATATACTCTTTTTATATTTATGTTTACACACTACACACACATACACACAGAACTATATATGCATTTTTATATCTCTTATACTGAACTAGAATGATGCAATAATTTTAAACATACAAAAGTCAGTGGCCAAGACATTAAATAAATATATTTGGGATAAGATAAACCTTTCAGCATGTCATTCCAAGTGTGCCATTACTTCCATTTTGCTTTCCAGCCCATCAAGTGTTAGTGGCTTTTTAGGCTGCAACAACGTCACAGAGAGCCCTCCAGATCTTTAAGAACTCATCAGCTGTCTGTGAGGACTTAGCTGTGGATTTGCTCCCTTCTTCATATAAGTCCCCAGTACCTCCTGGAAGATTCCCACCCTATATTCATGTCCTAGCTGCCAGGTCTCACTCCCTGTTCCACTCTGTACTCCCAGAGTTTGCCCTGCATCCATGAGCACTGGAGGAGCAAGCAAGTTCCTGCTCCCCTGGGAGTGCAGCACCAGACCCAGAGGGCAGCAACCATGACAAGGCAAAATGCAGATTTCCTCTTCCCTGTTCTGAACTCTCTTAACGAAAGCATGACATTGCTGTGGCTACAGAGCCAACTACGAACAGTGGACACTTTTGTACCCTCTGTTGTGCACGTAACATGGAAGTCATTCTACAGCTCTGTCCTAAGATATTTATTGACTATGCATTTTATGTGTGTGGTAAATGGGTTATGTTTGATGTGTCAATCTGTTTGCCCTTGCAGCATGTATACTTGCCAATGCCCTCTGCTGCAGTGAGTGTAGTCGTGAATCAGCTCAAAGCCTCATTAATCAGGAAACCATAAAACAAATACCTTTAAAATGTTACTGTTTTGTCATCTCTAGGGGAGGATTAACATAAGTTATGAGCTCTCATAGTATTAAATAGACATAGATGATTCATGAATTACCACTAGCTGATAATGGCATGACAATGAGCCTATATTTAGCTTTCTTCTGGCTTTTTCTTGATAGTTTTTGCTCATGAGCTCACATTTGCTTATGACATCAAAATTTTCTCTCTTGGAAATAGCAGTAGTGTTGCAAGCACTGTGTTAGGGTCTTATCATGAATGAATTGGTAGGAAGGTTGAAAGGAAACGACTCCTACTCAGCTACCTTGTTAATCAGCACTCACAGAAAAAAAATCCTTCCCAGAACAGAATGGGGATTATTTGATATGAGAGAGATTTGGGAGTTGTTTATAGAAAAGTCCCTAAAGCCTTTGGACTAAAATACAGCTGCACTGCTGAAAGCAAATCAGATGCTGGATTGTATTTCTGGGGTAAACAAAGTGAAGCAAAGCCTAGGAGGGGATGGTCTCGTTACATAAGATACCACATACATGGCATCAAAAATGCTGTAACTCCTATTGTGTCCTGCTCCTCTGGGTGTAATTGCTCTTGAAACAAAGGAACAAAACAGAACAACCAAAAAGATGACAAGTTTCAAACAGTTCAGCACTGAAATGTTGGAAAATATGAAGTTTTCTTTCAGTTGGGAAAAAAAAAAAGAAAAGAACACCTTTAGAGTAATCTATTGAAAATGTTTCAGTTTATCATACAAAAAGCTAACCTGCATTTCTTTTTTCACAGTCAGAGAGAGCAAAAAATGAATCTCAGTAATGTGAAAATCAGATGATGGAAACATAATGAAGGCTAATGATCACATAAAATAGGTTACCAAAACCCTATTGAGGCCTTTAAAAGATATCTCTCTTCCTTTCAGAACACACAGCAGAAAAAGGGTTAGAGACTCACAGGAGCACGAAAGAAAATGATATGAAGAGCACAAAGAGGAGCAGATTTAACAATGGGACATGTCACTCTGTTCCCTACTCTGTGAGGGCTTACCCTGTTTTCATCACTGTGTATCTGTTCCATGTTCCTGTTCCCTCTTTATCAGCAGACTTTGCCTGTCAGTGTGAGAGGAGCTCACTTTTTTAATCTTGTTTTTGTATGGAAATTAGTCTCATGGAACAGCACTGTTTCTGTGTCTTAGATCTGTGTGATCTTTCACACCCCCTTAGGAACTTGGTAACCTAAGGGGCCAATTTTAACTGTATGTTATCAGGTATATTTCCACAAATTTCATTAATAGGTAGTGGGATAGAAGAGAAAAGGAGAAATTTCTAGTGTCCTGAGCTGCATTATAACCTCAAGCCTGATCAAACATCAGAAAATCCATATCATCTCTCAAACTCATTATACAAATGTCTGCAAAACTTTCTTCTTGATTGCTAATGCTCGTAGGAAAGCTTCCTTAATTTCTTTTATTCCAGGGAACTCTTAAAATGGAGAAGTTTTTGGGTTTGGATCAAACTGAATAAGCCACTAGATATCCAACAGCCCTGCTCAATATTCTACCTGTACCAACTGGTCCAACAAAAGGTATTAACTGTCTCCAAAGATCTTGCCCTTGAACAGGATACTACATCTCAGCATATGTCATATTTATTTATGTCATATTTATGAGATAATTAATAGCATGTGAAATAACTGGAGAAATAATCAGGTGTGGATTTATTATGTATCTTTACAGCTGAAATAACATCTTAAGAAATTCTTACAATGTACAGTCTTGATGTTATGCTGCTTGAATTTTGAGGTATTCATTCATTCATCTGCTTTAGTATGAAAGCTGTATTTTAGTCCTGCATATGGGTTTTATATGATCATTACTCACAGGAAAAAAAAAAAAGAAATCACAAGAGAAACTCACTCATGAATGTGAAGCACTTCACTAGTGTGGAACCCACTGCTTCAAGCGGACACTAAGACAAGTCTTCTGCTGAGATATTTTTAAAAGTTGATTTGCAATCAATAGTTGGACTGTTATGCCAGACAAAACCAATACGTACTCACAGGACAAAGAGGACAAGTGCTGGTTGTTCTTTGCAATGGTCTGGACAAGTTTCCCATCTATCTTATCTGTAATTGATTGTCCAACAAAATTAGAAAGCATTTTCTGTTTTCAAAGAGTAAAATTCAGAAACTTTGTTAATGGCATTACTGAAAGGTTTAAGTGGGAACTGGATTTTGCTGGTTTATTATCTCCTAGTATTTAATCCCAAAAAGCTGAACTGGTGCTTTTTTTTTCCTTAAATGCAAAAGACTATAAAATCCAGAATAGATCCTGATTCTTGCTAAAACATCATGTAGGGTTGCAAGATTTCCAAGCAAATTGATACCTTACTGTTGTTTGATAAATGAATTGTGATGATTATTGGTTTGTAAGAATCCTTTAGAAAAAGATTTCTATTTTCTAGAAATTCTGAACCCACTAAATTTTGTTTAATTCAAAACACTGAATTATTCTTGTTACAGACATACAGATATATAGACAGGTAGATATAGATATGGATGTATTAATTAAATTGCAGGTTGCAAAATTTGTGTCTGCATAGGGCTGTGGTATGATCCAGTAGAGTAACTATGGCATTTCAAATCCCAATCAGAATTATAAATAGAAGTGTAAGAAATGAAATATTAAGGTGCATGAAAAAAAAGAAAAAAAAAAATCTTTCCAAACTATCTCTTCCATTATTTCATTCTTGTTTTAATGAAGGACCTTTTGGGGAAATTGCTATGCTTGAATAGCATGTAGAATGTACGTGACATTTTATTTCATTCACCTGTGTCCCTGTCTATTGTTCTCCTCAGCAGTCCAGAAATGAAATATTTCATGAACTATTTGCTCTTTTCTGCCCATTTAATTATTACGCACCTCATTTCTTTTGTTTAGTTGTTAAATTAAAAAAAATAATAATAATTTTCTGTGAGTTTGAGGCTATTTTATAATTTCGTAGGCTATCCTAAGGTGTGTATGTTGCTGCTAGATAACCCTGGCAGGTCACTAAAAGCATTTGCCTCAGCCTCACACTCCTCAACACCCACAAGGCATGTGTTATCTCAGAGCAGCACACGTCTTGTTAAGCCTCACAGTTTGTGTGGCTGATGGACAAGGATACTGTCAGGGTTTTAACAGAAGTGCTGCTCCTCTATGTTTGTAGCTCTGTCGTTGTCTGCAGTTCAGTGCCGAGCCGAGCTGCGCATCCATCGTACGTCGGGTGCGTACGACGGGAAGGCGCTCACACCAAAGCCAAGGAAGGCATCGGCATAACGCTGGTTTCCTTTGAAAACCCCTATGAGCGTGCACACATTTTGAGTGCAGAGCTGCTAGCGGGCTGAGATGGCCCAACAGGAACACCAAGAACACAGCCAATATGTCGAATTATTTTCTAAGAAAGAAATTCAGTGGAGAAGGCACGAATAAAACAAGATTTACAAGGACTTGCTGTAGGTCGACACGTCAATTGTCAAGTTTTTCACCAGGTGTGAAAAATGATGTATTGAGAAGGCTTCATATAGGTAATCATGTATTTTAGTTGCTTGGCTTTATATATTTCTAATACAAGCTCTTAGAAAATCTGAATAAAATAAATGCACTGTGCATTAGTAGTAAAGTCCTAATGAAAATTTACTTAAACATACGCTTGTACTTGAGATCGATATGAGTGAGACTATTTAAATGCTTTAAATTAAGCCTATTCTTAATGGGGACCTAATGTCTGGCCTGCTACTCTCAGGCATTAGACATCGCTCTCATTAAGAATTATACATCTTAATTCCTTGTGTAATGCCATGTGTATGCATCCCTAGCAGCCATTATGCAATTATACATCTTAATTCCTTGTGTAATGCCGTGTGTATATATCTTTAGCTCTCATTATGCAAGACAAAACATCTAATTGGATCCCACAGCAGCAGTAGCATCTGTCAAAAATCAGAGAAATTCCTTTTCTTTAGAGGAAGGATTTTCAAAAAATAGCAAATGTGTGCATTATTCTTCTACTTCAAATTCCTTTTTTTTCATCCATTGTCATATTAATAGTTTTGGTGGTATATGCATGCTATAAATACAGAAAATCGTGGGTTTGCATCTTGTAAAGTTGTTTCCCTTTGGAAGTTTTTATGTGTCTCATCAAGAACAGGTGCTGTCATGTAATTCTGCTGGGGGGTGTGTGCGTTCATGTGAACTGAGCAGACAGGTACATAGCTCAAGCATCCAGGATGGTGGACAGGCTAGAGCAAATAGTTGTTCATTCTGACTTTTGAACCTTATCTTAACAAGTGATGAGCATTTAACAAACTCCTGAAAGTGCACACTGGTTCCTCAAGAGCTAGAGTCCCCAAGAAGAGGCTGTGTAAAATGAGCTGAACCTAAGCGTGGGATTAATTACCAGCTTGTTCCTCGAACATGAGACTGGACAAAATGTTGATACAGACCTTGAATTTTGTGCCTTTGGACCATTTTTAATTTAAAAGCATAGCATTGTCTGTTAATGGAAAATAGAGATAACTTGAACTGTAAGTCAAATTGCATCCTTTTCCTGTTAATACCTCCCAAGTTTTCATGAACTACAATTTTCTCACAAAGCAGCTGAGAAAAATGATGCACACTTGATTCTCCAGTGGGAAAATAACAGATATCACAACTTACAGGAGCAAATTAAAGTCCATCTCTATTTGACAAATGTGATTTTGCCACTTCAGTACAAGCAGGCATGCCTTGCCTCTTTTTGTTTTGCTGCTTATAGAAAAATTCCAACCTCCTATGTATCCAAAAATGAGATTGAAATCAGAACAAGATTGTGGCACACAGTTGAAATAAATATACTACACAAAGGTAAGACATCAGAAGATTCCAAACAAGGTTTT
Source organism: Nicator chloris (assembly GCA_013400495.1). Lineage (NCBI taxonomy): Eukaryota > Metazoa > Chordata > Aves > Passeriformes > Pycnonotidae > Nicator > Nicator chloris. The sequence goes on along the minus strand of WAAE01005454.1, from coordinate 3,609 downwards.
CTTATTGATCCTTATTTATCAACAAGCTACAGTAATAGCCCCCAAATACAGCAGTAAGACAACTGAGAGCTGTAGTGGTTTGGGGTCATTATTGTTGAGTGCTTTTAAGACAGTTTGCAAAAGTAACCTTTTTTGTTTTCTGTGTGAGCTAGCAGGTTATCTTTGAAGCCAAAGAATAGAAATACAGTGGGGTCATTCACTAATTGTGGCTATTTTCTCTTGTCTTTGCATTAAACTCCCAATAGCAACAGAATTTGAATTTTGAGGGGAAAAGATAAAAAATTACAACATTTTCCCCCCAGATTGTTATTATTTCAAGGATAACGATATATTTCTATTTATGAGTGACTCAGGGGAATGTTACTCTTTCCTTTGATTTGTGCAAAAATAACACCCCCAAAAACCCAAAATACCATGATTAGCAACAGAATAGAACTACATGTATGCTTAAGTAGTGGGGATTAGACACACATTAATAATTTCCTCAGGATCAGTTAAATCTGAATAATATATTAAAAAAAAGCCAAGTTTCTTCCTTTTTCCCCCCTTGATTAATTATCTGCTTTCTATGCAGGTCCTGAATACAGAATTTGGCTCCTGCTACCCTAATTACCATTTGCTCATTTGCATAGAATGCCTGAAGGATGTACCTTGGGAGGTAGAAAGGGCGAGCATCTCCAAACACATACCTTTTTGTTCCTGTCTCAGGAATCCACCAAAGTCACGTGCCTTCATGGCTGGAAGGCTTCCAGGTGTGGCTGCTTCCAAGTCCTTTGAGAGCAAGGAAGGGGATGAGAGGAAGGGATGATACACGTTGTGTTTGACAGTAGTGTGGTTCTTTATTGTTGGTATAGTGGTATTGTTAGCACTGTTATAGTTGTATTTTTGCTTTTGTGAAGTTTTAACAGCAATTATGAGGTTCTTTCTGTCTTCTGGAGAAATGTGAGAAGAGTAATGCTTCCAGGTAAAAAAAAGAGGAAAATGAATGTATTGAGAGAGAGAGAGGGAGGGGGAAAAAAAAAAAAAAGGCAATTTCAATTGCTTTAAGACAAGAGGTTTTTCAAGGAATTGGAAAAAAAAAAAAAAAAGGCAATTTCAATTGCTTTAAGACAAGAGATTTTTAAAGGAATTGGAAAAAAAAAAAGAAATATAGTGAATACCTTGAATTTTGTTTCGGGAATGCAATCAAGAGAGTCAAGATGTAAATGTAGCTAGAGAAATTGAAGGAAAAAGTGAATTTAGATGGAATGAATAGGAAGAGTAGTGAGAGGGGGGGAGCCCAGGAGGGGGTGCATTACTGCAGCAAAATATCTCAAACGAGAAATATTTAGCTATGTGCTGTGCTTGACTAGTGAATCTTGATGCCATACAGCCATAGGAATTCATATCCTTGGTGTCAGAAACAGGCAGGTAGGCTCTGTCCTGAGCAGCTGTAAATTAATGTAGCTCCACTGGAGAAAATGGAGTCATGCCCATTTGCATAAGCCCAAGAACTGGCTATGATAGCAAGGAATTTCACATATAATCAGGTCATCAGACCACAATCTAATTATCACATAAGATGAATTCTTGAACTCCCTTCCTTATGAAAAACAAACAATAAGCCCTGTAACATTGGTTTTTAGAAGCAGTACATGAATGAGAAATTCTTCAACTACGTGTGCTTATTCTAAAGACCTAGATAATTTGCGTTGTAGTCATTATTTCCAGAAACTTAAAAAAGTACCAGTTCAGAGTTCTGAGAACAAGACCTGTTTGTAGGCACAGGGATGTCCTAGAGGTGCTTGGAGGGCCTGGTTCATGCTCTCCTAGATTTCAGACAAACTTTGTTTCAGCCAGCGCTGGTATTCAAATGCACTATGTTAGATTTGTCTTCTTGCAGGGGGTCTTTTGAACCAAGACTGTTTCATGCATATTTTTTTAGTCAATCATAAACTGTTTTTATACAGAGGTCTGTTGTACTCACGTGTTATTCAGAAGTTCCAGGTTGGAGTCGTCCTTCTGTCCTCATGCACGTGCATCTCCTTGGGATTTAAGAATTGTATTTACTTTTCTTACAGTGCTGAGGAAAGGGTGAACATCTGCACTTTGCTTTAATGTTATTTGTTGTGCCATCCAGAGTGTAATTGCATATCATATGTTTAAGTGAAATTATGCTACTTGTGGGTCCTAGGACTGCACTGGCTTTTTCCATGTACTTTCTCACCAAATTCCGTGCCCAATTCGTCATCAGGCCCACGCTTCCCTTGGTCTTCCTTTTGTTGCGGTTGTACTTGCAGAGATCCTTTTTGCCTTTTGTGTCCCTTACCAGATTTGAGTCCAGGTGGGTTTTGGCTTTCCTAAGCCCACATTTGAACAACGTCTTTATAGTCCTTCTGGATTCTTGCTCCAACCTCTTGCACGCTTCATTTTTATGTCTGAATTTTGTCAGCAGCTTCTTATTCATCAAGCGGGTCTCTTACTATTTTTCGTTGACTTCTTGATGGTCAGGATGGACCACTGTTGAGCTGCAGGAGGTGATCCTTGAACATCAGCCACTGTCCACAACCCCTTTTTTCTCGAGGGCCAGCTACCATGGCCCTAAATAGGCCAAAGTAGGTCCTCCTGAAGTCCAGATTTATGCTCCCGCTTTTTGCCTTGTCCCATCCTCTCAATTCCATCAATTCAGGGTTGCTGCAGCCTAGGCTGCTTCTAGTCTTCACATATGCACCTAGTTTTTCCTTGATGAAAGTGCAGCAGACCATGTCCCCTTGTTGGCTCCTCCATCCTTTGTGTCAAGGAATTGTCATCAGTGCACTCCAGAAACGTTCTAGATTGCTTGTGCCTTGCTGTTTGGCCCTCAGGCAACTAGAGAAATGTAGTGCTTCTTGGGTGATTTGTAGATGTCAAAAATCCAAAGAAAAGCAAGAAAATTGCTGAGTGGTAAAATTATCTTGATAAACATGAAATATTTATGGAGCATATTTTTTGTAGACAGGGATCTTGCTACCTGTCAGTATATGCTGATACAGGACAATATTTGCGGGTTTTATACACATGTATGTGTATTCAGAATCTGAATGGAGTTTCTTCTGCAGTAAAATGTTTGTGTGGTTCTTCAAAACGGCGCTGAGACAAGTGCCAAACTGTATTTCCTGTAAACCAGGCAATGTTCTGAGCTCACATTTCAGGGATCATTTTTTGGTAGTTTGTGTAATTACTTTACAGTAATGTCTAGGATCAACGAACCAGAAAAGGATTAGTTTGAAAGGTCAGACAAGAAGTCACATTATTGACTTGGTATATACACTGTGAATACAATTAGCACGGATTCTGTAAGTTTGAAAAAACATTCCTATTTCAAAAGAAAAATACCTGAAACCACACAGCTAGGCTTTGCACCAAAAAGAGGGTACAGAAATTGAGGTATTCTTAATGGGAACTCTGCATTGTGACAGGGTATTCCTGGCATAAACCAGTCCAGCTATCATTGCTTTTTGATTAGGCCTTTTCAGGAAGCATCTGCTTTTGTTCCTTGAAAGATGAAGCATGGTATTTTCATCATTATTCCAATGCTTTCTCCAGCAGTGTTTGTAGAACATCTCACAAAGATGAACCTCTGTTCAGAAG
>WAAE01005453.1:0-11464 GCA_013400495.1 Nicator chloris | reverse complement strand
TATTTAGGCAAATACAGTTCAAGCGGGCTTTTGTTTTATTAAAAAAACAGAACTACTCAGTGTGATTTATATGTGTAAATGACATTCATCTTATTCATCACCACTAACATAAAGCAAAGGGAACAAAGAGTATTAAGTTTAGGCTACCAAGAAGTGTTATTTCCTGTCCTCATTTCTTCTGAAACACAAACTATTTTCTTTTTCCCTGACTTAGAATGTCAACTCAAATTCATTTCTTGCCAATTAAAAATAAAGTAGGATCCTGAGACACAAAGACAAAACTAAAACACCTTCCTCCCCCAACCCCCTTCTTTCCCAGGCTCACTTTCTCTCCTTCATTTCCAACTTTCTACCTCTTCCCCCCAACTTCAGGGGTGGGGAGAGAATCATAGAATGGTTTTGGTTGGGAGCAACCTTAGAGATCTAGTTCCAACCCCCCTGTGGAATGGGAGGTTGCAGTCAGTTCTTAAGAGCTTATCAGCCACTCCTTCCTCTTCACACTTTTCCCCTGCTCCAACATAAGGTATCTCCCACAGGATAGTCCTTCACTAACTGCTCCAGCATGGGTCCTCTCCATGGGGTACAGTCCTTCAGGAATGGACTGCTCCAGTGTGGGTCCCCCAGGGGCTGCTATTCATGACAGAAAACTTCCTCCTCTCCAAAAGTGAGCTCTCTAGAGGCTGCAGCTTCCTCCAGGGCACATCCACCTGCTCTGTCATGAGGCCCTCCATGAGCTGCAGGATGGTTATCTGCTCTGGTCTTCTCCATAGCCTGTAAGGAAATCTCTCCTCTGACACCTGGAATACCTCCTACCCCTCCTTCACTGACCTAAGTGTCTGCAGAGTTGTTTCTCTTGCATTTTTCTCCCTCATACCTCCCTCTCTTCTCACATACACACACTGCTGCACAGCATTTCTTAAATGTTATCACAGAGGTGCCCCAGCTTCACTGATTGGCTCATGTTTGGCCAGTGGCAGATCTATTTTGGAGCCAGACTTTGTCCAGCACAGCAGAAGCCCCATGTCTCTTCTGATGAAAGCTGCCCCTGCAGTCTCCTCACTACCAAAACCTCACCACATAAACCCAATACAACTCTCTCTATACATATACACTTTTTCCTTTTTTTTTTTTCATAATTGTATTACATACTTCTACCAAAAAGAAACCAATAGATGAAAATGCTTCCCTAATTATGCTTGTAGAATCTTTCTTTTTAACTCCCACTTGGATTTCTTGAAAGCAGGAACTTGGAATAGTGGCTTTCAACTTACCTTTTTAATCTTCTGTGGAAGGTATGAGTTTATACAGCAAATTCAAGCTTGCTGACAAAGAGCTGGCTTTACTTAACCATCTTTTGTGGTCCATAGACTACTGAATCAACAAAGCAAATTCAATCCACAGAAATTAGTGTCTTGCATTAACATCAGCTTTCAAGAGCATAAACAATGGTAAGGGACCTTGGTGCAAGAAGCCACTTTCTGCTTACTGGAAAAAGGAAGTACAATTGGACCCCAGCCAGCTACTTTCCATATAAGCTTTACTGAGCACACACTTTTTTTACCTACAGAGAAGTAAGGTCTGTTCAAGAGTTTCTTGATAGCAAATGGCAAGCACACAAATAGGTTTTCCAAGATCTGTCTGTGATTTAGGCTACAGGGTTACTGACCGATACAAGCATAAGGGAAAAAACATTTAACATTTTAAAACTTTTTTAAAGCTTTAAATTGTGCTCAGCAGCAAATTTAAGATGCAAAACCAAGTCGTACTTCAGAGGCAACTATCATGTTTTAAGTAATTTGCATCTTCCTGATATTTGCTTATAATAAAGTTGTCTGAATACTTTTTTGATATTTAGTTGGTTTAGTCTTATGATAATTACTACAGCTTTTGAGTAATTTTGTTTTACTGGTATTTACAAGTGGTCATAGTTTGATATGCAGTATTATTCAAACATTATCTTTAGCTAGGTGGCTCATTTAAAGTAATAAAAAACTTCCTAAATACAAAGTCATCAGGGTTGTCCCCAGTAAGTTAATGTTTATTAGAGGTCTTAGTTATAACTCTCTAAAAGTTCAAAAGTCTAGCTTTGGTCAAAATTTTATTTTGTTCATGTTCCTCTACTCAACTGACAAAAGTTATTGTTGGATTTGGTTGGGGGGGGGGTTGTTTGGTTTTGGTTTTTTTGTTTCTTTTTAAATGTAAGTAATCAGGAATATTTTGTCACTTATTAGAAGAAACCCAAAATTTGTTTGCTAAATAAACAAGTACCATCTTTACTAGAAGTAGAAATCACAACAAAAAAAGTTTACAAATTATTCACAAGATTCAAAGTTTATTGACTTTCTAGAATATTTCTAGGTATAACTTCAAAGCTTGACATTAACAACTTTTGTGTGTTTTTTTTAAGTTTCTTTAGTTTTACTGTTCATAAGTTTCTTACAGATTTACACCTAACATCACCTAAACACTTCTCTCTTCCCCCTTCTTCCCACCCCATTACTCACACTATGCTACATGCAAGCTTAATGGCCAGCACGTGCTGAATGATCAGCTGGCCATTATGTTCTTGGATTTTTTTCACTTGGGGCAATAATTTAGATCTACCCCCTTTACCCAACTGGCTGTTTTCATAAAGTCCACAGAACTCAGTTTTCTTTATGACCTCTGACTCATGAAATCAACCAACAGGTTCAACAGGCTGTGATCAGAAAGAGGAGACAGACAAGATAGATGGGTAGACTGACAGCATGATCACAACAGCTTCTATTTGTAAGTTTACCTTGCCTTCTTAAATCTGAAGCATTCATCATATTCCCAGTTTTAGAAATGTTAACTTCCTAGTGCAGTAGATACTTATTCTAGAACACTTCTAAGTTAAACAAGAATTCAATTCCACTCCTAAAAGTTCACTGTTATCCATATCTTGCAGCAGGAAAGTTCTAATCAGGCTTTATCCAACCAAGTAAACCTTCTACACATCCTAGAACACCAGCATCGACATTAGAGGAGTGTATTTTTTTTTTAATTAAGATAACAGCTGGGAAAAATGTACTTTCACTTTGGAAAACAAACATGAAGTTAACACTTTCCGTTATGCTGCTTTGACAACTCAAAAAAAAAAAAGGAAGCCTCACTGGAATTAACAGTCCACTGTTCCAACTTTAGAGATAGCATAGTTTAGGGTTTATACAGCACATATTATGCATGCATGCCATGCACGCTATAGATAGACATGAGTTTTACATTATCATTTCAATCTAATCTGTTTCAGCTTTTGACACTCCAGACAACTTTTGAGGAAAAAGAGAGTAACGCTGATAGAGCTTAAATAGAATTAAAACTGTATTATGTAAGGTATATACACGATTGTTACAGTCATTAAATTAAACTATCCGATTTTAACAAGCAGATTAAGCATCTGTAAAAATGCATGGTCAGTCCACTTGCTCACCAGGAAGCTTTAGCACAAAGTTAAAACGTAAACCAGTTCTAAAAAACAAAATACAGGAGAATATGTAACCAAGGACTGAAAGTGCTTACCTTGACTCTCCACTACTGTTTCTTACATCTTCATCACTGTGCCCATTCATTGTAAATATTAAGAAGTTTAAAAGATAATACAAGTCCACTCAGAAGGCAGATGCCAAGAAATTACTTCTTGGTACTCTGTTTTCCAGATGACTCAACTGTTCTCTGCAAGATTTTTCCAAAATTGCCTAGAGTAGTAAAGAAAAATGTTGACATAATTTGAAATATTTGGTAGTTGCAACTGAAAGATACTGAAAATAACTTATCTTGTAATAACACCGCCAAAAAGGAGTATCTATCACATCTGGAATCTTCTTTTTAACTGAAAAATAGCTTTTGGTATGCCATAGTCCTGTCTTAAGAACAACCTGATCTTACTTTTAAAGGAAAACAGCCTCCCCAAACACATAAATAAAAATTATAATTATTAATGCTCTAAGATATGACTAGCAAAAATATTTCATGCACAAAACACATATCATAAGCAGTTCTAGACACAAAGTTTACATTCTGTTGGGGGTAGAGTCAAGAAAATAGACTGTCTCATTTTTAAAAAATGGCTCAACTACATCAAGCTAACAAGATGCCACAGATGGAGTGATCACTATTTCAAACATCTTCAATCAGATCTCTACCGTGTCAGATGCACCTAGAAAAAGTTTAGGTTCACATTAAATGGAGTGCAAGTATAAACTCACTGGCAATAAGCTAAAGAGCAGCACCTCTCACAGATGTACTGGTGGGAAAGCGATTAGGGGCCCGCCTGCAGGTTGCCTGCCTTGAGGTGCTCTCTAATACAGCCCAAGCTCCAGCTCATGATGGAGGCAGAGGCCGCCTCGTACCGGGATGGTAAAAACCCTGCGCTCAGGCACTATCTCAGACACCAGGGCCACTCCAGACAGCAAACAAAAGCAATGACGGAAAAAAGTGATAGGAAAGAGCCCTATAACCCCAGAGAGGCCGCGAAGCTAGACTGGGGCCCCCGCGGCGGCGAGCCAGGCAGATTGGTGGTTCCTCGCAGATAGGCCGCTGGCTGCCCAACGAGGCCAAGATCCGCGCTGGCTACCCTCCCACGCCCAGAGTACGAACACTCCGCCTCCTCTGGGACTGGTACTCTCTGGGCCCCAGGAAAGATCTTTAGTGGCCATAAAACTCTCCTTGTCGGCCACTCCCTGCTTTGCGACGATCTTCCCCGATTCACCCGCACCCCGCTGTCGCGGCCTCCCGTGACCGACAGCTCCGAGGAGAGCCCAGGCCAGGGCTTCCTACCTCTCGCGATTCACCTCCCGCCCCCGAAAATGGCCCTCTGCTGGTGGCGCGACCTGCACAGGCGCTGCTCCTGGTCAAGGCTCCCGGGAAGTATTGCCAAGGCGGCCGCTGTCCTCTGTGCTCGCTTCTCCCAGCGCCCCCTCATGGCCAGAGAAGCGCGAAGGCCTCCCAGCCAGTTCGTCACAGACCCCGCTGGACCCAGCGAAAGAGGCTCAACCCCGACTGCCCACCTCAGTTCTCACAGCTCCTTCCCTCTTCGGAAAACAGCGACCGGCTCCAGGAGCCCAGCGGCACGCTAGGCATCCAACTCCTCAACGCCAGTCGCCTCTCCATCCATCTTTGAAAGCGACAACCACCACGCAACTCCGGACCAGGGAAAGCGAAAGGAGCCATGGCGGGCCTCTGCCTACCTGCGTGTGTGCACTCGGCCCGACTTTCCTAGGTCTGCCCTGGTCCGAGACGGCGCTACACTCCACAGAGATCTGTACTGCAACCTAGGGTCGAAGGCTGCTCCTGCGGCCACCACAAGGCCTGGGCCACCGGCTCTTTACAGCCCCACGCAGTGGGCTCGCCTGCAGCCCCCACCGGTTTGAACAAAAGGACCCCAAACCGGGCAGGGAGAACGCTGGTAAGTGGTCTATTGCTCCGCCGCTGTTTCCTACGTCCTCTCGACCACCGCCATCACGCTACCACTCCGCTCAACCTCCTCCTCCCTTAATTGGATGGAAACCCTGGGCGTGATGTCAGTCCTGCGCCCTGGGACAGAGCGGGGAGGAGGAGGAGGAGGAGCAACAGCCGGGAGGGGACAGCGCCGCCGGGACATAGCGGCAGGAAGGGCCACTTGGAGGACATGGCAGAACCCAAGCGGCTTCCCAGCTGCGTTGGATACTGCAGGGGCCGGAGGCAGTAGGAGCTCGCCTCCCCGCCGCAGCAGCGAACGGGCGCTGGTGCCGGTGCCGCTCCTGGTGCCCGCTTGCAGCTCCTGTGTGAGGGGCCAGGGCGCGGCACGGCCTGAGGGGCGCCCATGACCCACCCAGTGTAGCAGGGAACCTGGCCTAAGCCTCACGTTACTGTTTAGTGCGGTGCGGGGTGGGGTTTTTTTGTTTGTTTCAGGTTTTTCCTGTCTAAAATGAGAGCTCCCTAACAAACACATATGCATTTCTTAGTCTTCCTATGCAGTTACAGTTGGCATTAGGGCATATTTAGGAAGGCTTGGCATGCAGCTGCACAGAGAACACTTGCCTCCATGAGGAAAGCATCCCACAGCTGGAGGCAGAACACTCCTTTCTTTCTCTTAATATCTAACTCGAGTTGTTTTGAAGTGATTAATGAGAAAGCTGTTTGTTTAAGGTGGCTCATGTTCAGAAAAAAAAAATTTAAAGGCTCCTACTGCTAGAGTCTACCTGTTCCCAGAGTAGCAAAAGAAAAGTAGTGGCTGCTGAGTAAAAGACAGCTCTGAGCAACACAGAGTGCTGGAAAGAAGTAGTAATTTACCTGCTTTGTCCTCTTTGGAATCCTGCATATTGTGCTGGTTTTGGCTGGGCTAATTTCTTCATAGTAGCTAGTATGAAGCTATGTTTTGCATTTGTTCTGAAAACAGTGTTCAGAATTCAGGGATTTTTTTTTTAATTGCTGAGCAGTGCTTATACACAGCCAAGGCCTTTTCTGCTTCTCACACCATCCCACCAGGGAGTAGGCTGGGGGTACACAAGAAGTTGGGAGGAGACACAGCTGGGACAGGTGACCCCAACTGACCAAAGGGATATTCCAGACCATATGACATCATGTTCAGCATATAAAGCTGAGGGAAAAAGGAAGGGGAGGATGTTCAAAGTTATGGCATCTATCTTCCCCAAGTAACCGTTACATGTGATGGGGCCCTGCTTTCCTGGTGATGGATGAACACCTGCCTGTCACTGAATGAATTCCTTGTTTTACTTTGCTTGTGTGCACAGCTTTTGCTTTACATATTAAACTGTCTTTAGCTCAACCTATGAGTTTTCTCACTTTTCCAATTCTTTCCCCCACCCTATTACTGAAAATATCAGGAAAATAAAACTCTCTAAAACTGTAATTTCAGTATCAGAGAGCAGGCATTACTTTATTTCAGTGCTGAGTGTGTGTGTCCTAACACACGCACACCAACTATCAAAACTTTTAATTATTTATACATTTTAGCAAACAAAGGAATTAGTGTTCATTTCCTATAAGTTGCATAGTTCTCTTATTAATTAGCATTCTATCTTCTACTGGTTAATGATTCTCTAGCTTCTCATGCTAATTAATCCACATGATCAGTTTCTCTCTTCTTTTGGGTTGGTGGTCTGTGGGTTGCTGGTTGTGATCTCCCCCTGCCGGAATTCTTTTACCCAGTTTGAGCTGATTTCGGCACAGTTGCTGAGTTGGCTTTATTAGTTTCTTCTTTATCTTGGGAGTTCTGCCAAATGTCCTTGTAGCCCATAAATTCTGTATTTCTTCCCAATCTTTGTTAGCCAATGTCCTAGGGTGACTTTATGATGCTTGTATCCCCAAATTGTCTGCCCTGTTTGTGTTGGATATTATGTCCTGTACCTTTAAGGCTAGAGCAAAGAGGGAAGGAGCACGCAGTTTGTTTGGAGGAACTGCTGTGACTCCTCCAGATTCCTTTTTCTCCTCNAGGTTTTTTTCCCCTTTTTTCCTTTTTAATTGGTTTTTGGCTAGCTGAAGGTTCCTGGACAGGTTCTTTGCCTTTTCTTGGGACTGAAAATCTGTCCTGGACTGAAAAGATCAAAGAGGCACCGGGAGCTCGCACCTGCGCCCCACTGGGGCCTGGCCAGCCCCCCCGCCCCGAGAGAGACAGAGAGAGAGCTGAGTTACACCCTGGCAAGGACACTTTCATTCTGGCCATCCGTTTTGGAGCGGCGAGAGGTTTTATTGTTTCATATTATTCAATTGTTGGTGCTTGTGGGCTTTTGTTTGTTAAATAAATAGTTTTTTCCACTTTTCTCAGAGGAAGTTTATTCCCGAACCAACTGAAGGGGCTGTTTGGGCTTGCTTCCCAGAAGATCCTATTTGGAGGGTTCCTCCCAAATTTGCCCTAAACCAGGACAGCCTCCCCCCTAGGTCTGAGATCACTGAAGCATGTCAAGCCCTAAACTTTGTTTTTCTAACACCTGGACGTAACTTAGAGCTTGCAAGGTGCGCTGTTTCACAGATTAAATCTCCCATCTTATTGATTAGGATTGAAAGTTTACAAAGATCAAACATCAAAGAACATATTTTCTTAAGAAATTTTTACATATTCCACATTTTGCAACAATTAGACAGGACCTTGTTTCATAACCCCCTTCTCATTCCCTGTAACTGTGAACAAATTGTTAACTGTTTCTGACTCTTGAGATGTCAGCATCAGCAAGACAACACTGTTACAACAAAGATTTTCCCAACAATCCCACTGGGGGGGAGTGAGTAAGCAGCTGTGGGGTGCTTAGTTGTCATCTGGGGTTAAACCATGACATGTAATCACACTTCATCGTGCTAGGGAGGATTGTGGGGTCATTACTAACCAGGATATGGTACCATCCTTGGAATTTTCTTCAGCACTCTGCAAGTGTAAAAGAGGTTGAGATTAACATGAATAGACAGTTTGCTCATGAAGGAAGGAAAGGCTTGAAAGAAGAGAATCATTGTGTGGGTATACTAGAGCAAGGTGGCTACATTAGCTGTCAAATCAGTTCATACCTGAAGATTTGTGTTGGCCAGGAGCCAGTACCTGAGTCATAGTCAGTCAGTCAGAGATGTTGGCTGAGGGTTTATCTCATGACTGCTCCCTGTAGGGTGAGCAAGGTGTGCAGCCAAGCCACCTGCTACCCACTCAGCAGGGCTGCAGGGGTTTCCTGCAGCTGTTCCTTCAGCCCACCAACTGTTGGGATCAGCTGTTATACACAGGAATTCCATCTCCTTTTTGGATTGCGGCAGCAGAGGCTAGGTGAGGCACTTCCTCTAGTCCATCTCTCAAGTATCATAGGAAAATAGCTCAAAATCTCAGGAGTTAGAGACAATACACTCTTTTCCCCCTTAGAAATATTTTTTTTAAAAGCATAAGAAGGTGTTTAGACAATAAAACAGCTTCAAAGCTGTAGTGGGTTGATGCTGGCTGGATGCCAGGCACCAACCAAAGCCTCTCTGTCACTCCTCTCTGCAACTGGACAGGAAAGGGAACAAAGGATTCATGGGTTGAGATAAGGACCAGAAGAGATCACTCAACAAATACTGTCAAAGGCAAAACAGACTCAAATTAGAGATATGAATTGAATTTATTGCTAATAAAATCAGATAATGAGAAGTAAATCAGGATAATGAGAAGTAAAATAAGACCTTAAAAATCCTTCCCCCCATCCCTCCCGCCTTCCCAGCTTTCCCTCCTTCCCCCCAGCCATGCAGGGAGACAGGGAATGGGGGTTTATGGTCAGTTCATCACACGTTTCTGCCACTGCTCAGGGAGGAGTCTTTCCCCTGCTCCAGCATGGGGTTCCTCCCACGTGAGATAGTTCTACATGAACTGCTCTAATGTGAGTCTACCCCATAGGCAACAGCTTTCCATGAACTGTTGCAAAGTGGGTCCCTCATCCATGGGGTGCAGTTCTTCAGGCACAGCTTGCTCCAGAGTGAGTTCCCCATGGGGTCATAAGTCCTACCAGGAAACCTGCTCCAGTGTGGGCTTCTCTCTCCACAGGTCCACAGGTCCCTGCCAGGAGCCTGTTCCAGCACAGGCCTCCCATGGGTTCACAATCTTCTTTCAGGCATCCATCTGCTCTGGTGTGGGCCTCCTCCATGGGCTGCAGGGGCACAGCTGCTTCACCATGGTCTTCACTATGGGCTGTAGAGGAATCCCAGCTCCAGGACCCAGAGGACCTCTTCCCTCTCCTCCACTGACCTTGGTGTCTGCAGAGTTGTTCCTCTCACATGTTCTCACCCTGCTTTTCTCTGGCTGCAATTACATCTGGCCAATAACTTTTTTCTTCTTCTTCTTAAATATGTTATCACAGAGGCATTATATACTAGTTTGAAAGTAAACTAGTGAGACTCCAAGTCAGAACTACAATTTAATAGGAAAATTAAAATAAATGCAATAATACAAAAACACTGACAGAGTCAGAATACAACCTGACACCCTGTCAGTCAGTAGCAGTCTGATTAAATGGAGGCTGCAGTCCTCTTGGAGTGATAGATGGGGTTCTGTTGAAGCAGTGATCCTGTAGAAGGGTGTGGTTTTTCTTTGAAGGTCCAGTGGTGGTGTAGAAGGGTCTGGTCTTCCTCTGGGAATCCAGTGGCAAAAGGCTGCCTGTGGTGTTCTAATTCTCAGATTATATCCAGGTAGGAATGCTTGGCTCTTCCCCCTGGACAGAGCATGTCACAATGGGATGATGTAATTTTATGAGTCATGCAGTGAGACTCAATGGCCCATTAACAGAAGATATCCCCTGGAGGGAAGATGGGTCATGGAGGAGATAAGGAACACTGCCCCACCTGGTTTCAACAGATGGTAATAGAATACATTCTTTTGGTTACATCTTTCATTGTAGCCTAAGACACATTACCACCATTTCTAATTGGCCCAGCCTTGGCCAGCAGCACGTCTGTCTTGGAGCCAGCTAGCATTGGCTCTGCTGGAAATGGAGGAAGCTTCCAGCAGCTTGTCACAGAAGCCACCCCTGTAGCCCCCCTGCTACCGAAACCTGGCCATGCAAACCCAATACAAAAGCCCACAAAAAAAGCTGTATTAAACTATGTTCTTTCCTGAGGCACTTAAATTTGCTTAAGTCACCTTAAGGGAGTGTGATAGACAACGACAGCACAAGATCAATGGAATTTAAACCCAAAAATGTCAGAATGAAAGTGCTTTCAATTAAATTCAGATTTAAAATTTTAATTTAGGTTAAGGTAATCAACACTGAAACACTTTACCAAGGTGTACTGGGTATAACTGGGATGGAGTTAATCTTCTTCGTAGCAGCCCACATGGAACTGTATTTTGGATTTGTAACTAAAGCTGTTAAAAACACACCAGTATTTTGGTTATTGCTGAAGAATGCTTCCACAGGATCCAGGCTTTCTCCTTTTCCCACTCTACCCCCACGGCAAGTAGTCTGGGCGTGGGCATGAAGGCTGGGAGGGAAAACAACCTGGATAGGTGACCTGAATTGGCCAAAGGAATATTCTGTGCCATACGATGTAATGTTCAGCAATAAAAACTGAGGGGGGGGACATAGCCATTGCTCATAGACTGGCTGGGCATCAATCTGTTTGTAGGAGGTGAACAATTGTCTTTGCATCAGATGTGTTTTTGTTTTCTTTAATTTCCTTCTTTCTTTTACTTATAGAAGTATCTTTATCCTGACCCACACTTTTTTCGGTCTTCCTATTCTCTTACCTGTCCTGCTTGGATGGGGATTGGATTGAGTGAGTGGCTGTGTGGGGTTTAGCTATTGGAAAAGACCCCAAATCTGCAAACATTTTGAATATTTTCACAATTTCCTAAACATTCCTCAGATAAGTATTCATGGCAGAGGAGTTCAAGAAGCCTGGACATTTTTCAAGAAGCAAATCCTAAAGATGCTGGAGCAGGCTGTCCACATGTGCAGAAAAATGAGCCATGGGGAAAGAAGACTGGCCTGACTGAACAGAG